>JBAMJR010000070.1:1812500-2377500 GCA_038501785.1 Myoxocephalus aenaeus
GTTGCTTTTAAAGAGGAGGAGTGTCAGCATAAATACAGTCTGGTCATCATCAAAGCGGATATTTTCTTTCTCGTGATAAAGTTGTTTTTTATTATTACAAATTCTACAAGTAAAATAAAACGTGATTTGGTCTTTTATATCTTTAAATTGGAGGGAACTATGTGGTGTAAGAAAAGAAAAACGTCCAAGTATGTCACAACTTTCTGCACCGCATTACCGTAATGTCATCCAGATGTGAAGCACGCACCACAAAGACATACGCGCAGGAATCTTCAAAGAGTGGCATCTGTGCATTTGGAAAACACACAACTTCTACAAGTATCAGCTGCACGTAAAGGAAACATACCTTTCATGGCGTTTTCTAAATCGGTGAGGGTTGTAGAAGAGATGAGGACCCCTGTCACTTTCTGCGCATCTCAGCATCCAGTGCAATGGTGCAAACTTGATCCACGACACACACTCATAAAAGAAATAATAAAACTATAAGTATGTCTTCATGTCTTCAGTTTAAAATCCCATCGTCTCTGTTCTCTTGCTCGCTTAGTTTCAGGAGAGTTTTAGCAGGAGTGATGTGATGTTACCGGAGCCTGGAGGAGGAAGACATGCAGTCTTTTTTCACTACCAGTGTAAAGTTACATAGAGAAACGTGATGTACTTCCGGTGGCGCTTTCAGAATTAAATCGCATTTTTGCGGAAAACGGTGTAAGAAAATTCACTTTTACTTTTGCAATCTAATAATTAATTTACAATCTGAATATTTTGCTTTTTATCTGGATTCTTCCAAGAACAAACTCTAAAGTAAAGGAATAACGTTGCACATTGTTAACCCTCTGTACAAAATACATCGTTTTTAACACTTTTGTTTGTATACTAATTGAACAAACATAATGTGGTGTTTCACATGTCATAAATGGGCCCGCAGACGACATGTGGTTAACAGCATGGCTACGCCGTTAGCTATGTCCTGATACCTGACACACCCCAACAGAAACACACACACACACACACACACCTGTCGGCCTCTGATTGTCGAGCCGCGAGGCCATTTGCAACACAATTACCCACAAAATGCCATATGTGTGCTCTCAGCGTCTGTCAGAAACATAAAGTTGCTTTATCTCTATCTGCACAACAATAAAGACGTTTCTGCCCCAATTCTAAAAGGTCAACCCACAAAACTCTTATTCTGAAGGTTGTGCCTCATTTCCGGTGCTTTCCTACCTACACCGTCACCAGCTTCCTTTGGCCACAGCCCGTGTCTCGCTCGGGGTTTTGAAGTGACTGTCCCGTCCTGTCCCGCTGCGCGTCCCCTGTCGGGACAGAGGAGGTGCGGACAGACTGCGGGACGTCGTGCCGCGTCGCAGTAATCCAGCCGGAGATGAGATTAGGTTACTGGGGGTTGATGGCAATCATGTCCCCGGGTAAAAAGTCTGGTACCCATTACAGATCATTTCAAAGGTTTGAGGAGGTCGAGCGACACCGAAACGGTGACATTTCAGTGCAGTTCCTGTATTTCATTTTTATTTATTTTTAACATCTCGTTTCCTTTTAGGATGAAAAATGACTTTCATATTCATGTGCTATTCCTTCAGGGCCATTTGTGGTTCTCCATAATATATTACTCATGTGGTTTGGGGTATTTTATCAAATGATCTGTCACTATAACTCCACATTCCTAATACTGCAACATTTCCATATTTTCAAGACATATTTTATTAATGTTAAATTATTTTAACCTGGTCTAGGGCAGGCAATTTTTTTTTGTGGAAATTGCTAGAAATAAGTCTGTATCCTCAAACAAAGACAAATAGCGACATTGAAATAAAGAAAAATAAATAAAAACAAATACTTGGAATACATTTTATTAATGAAGTTGCCTTACTTGTTTGATTGATGAAAACAACACTGTAGATAATGTAGTTTTTTTGCATTTTAGTGCTATATATTATCTGTTCTTAAGAATAATAATGTATGTTTTATAGGAAACAAGATTGATTTGCTTTGCTGTGATACATAATCTCTTTCTTAACTGTTTTATTACATGATATATATCTGTCTATTTGTTTACTTTTGCCATAACAATGATTTATGTTGCATAAAATGGTCCCAACGCCAGCCAATACCGACGACGATCGATCAAAATTACACTGCGAGGTTCAGCGGCCATTTCCCTTTGACTCCTCGAGGTGCAGTGATAATTTCAACAATTCCTGACTCCATAATCTCTCCAGCTTGCAGATGCAGATCACTGATCAAAGGCACAAAACAGCTGCATCAGACATCAAAGAAATTAGACAGACCCACGTTTGCGTCTGCAGGTTCGTGTCACTGATGTTAATCTTTTTACACTCGCTCAGTTCAAACCAAGTGATTTACAGGAAGAAGACACAGATAACACCAACCGTCCCAGCTATAAAATCATCAGAGCTTTAAAAAACATAACACAGACTTTCTTTGAATAACACATCCTTCAAACAGGCTCCGTAAATAGCTGGAGTTTGACCCAGTCCACCACAGCTTAGATTCCAGACTCGCCTGAGATGATAAAGCGACTAATTACTTGTTTTCCTAAAGGCTTCAAAACTGTTATTTTACTGTCGGCTATAATTGGAGCAGCAGGCTGGTATTAGGGCCCAGATAGGGATCGTGGCATGCTGATAAAAAGCAGCTGAGGGTCAGGTATCTTGCAGCCTCGCTCCTGCTGGTCCTCATTCAGAGGTTGGGACCTCATTTGCTGGGTCAAGGCTTTTTAGCAGTGGGCTCAGATTAACAGAGAGCTGAGAAAGCACACAGGAATTCCACATTCGCCACGCTGCTGCCCTGTTGAGATATCCCGATAAGAACAACTCCGATTATCTTATGTGCAGCAGGAGAGAGTCGCCGCTGCTAGAGGCCTGAAAGACAGGAAGCAAGAGGGCTCCTCACGCGGCGCTGACACAGTATGATGGATGCTCTTGGGTTTAAATACGCAGCATATGGTACTTGATAGGAAGTTAAAAGCACACCCGATGCTTTAGTGGTTTTGTATTAGCATGCATATCTGCACATGATTACATGCAGTCCCTCTGCGCCTCCTGTTGCCCCACCAAGACGAGAGCATGCCAGTGGGTGCCGGGTCTCTGCAGGAGGCTCAGGCTGATAGAGATCAGAGCAGAACGTTTGACCTGAGGAGGGCTCTGGAGGATGTTGGGACACAATTAAGTGAGATATACCTGCAAACGATTAAGCATGTAATGTTCAGAGTGCATGAACTCAAACTGCTCTAGTTATGCATGTGCGCATAAGGCTTATGCCAACTCACTAATAGGATCTGTGCTGGTGAGTAGATCCATAAAAATAGAACAATCCTTTGAGGAAGCCTAACTCTCATTTCTCCAAGAGCACAACCTGCTGCTTTTGTTCTGGAGTCTGGTGTTTTCTCACAGCCGTCAAAGGTAAATATACTTTTAGAAACTATTTGGCTATTTACAATAATTCCTTCTGTCACGGTGAACTTGGAGAAGGTATTTCTACACAGGCAGCTTCAGATGCAATAGTAGTTTTCCTTCCAGGTTGATTTTAGGACTCATGCATGGACAGTGGGATACAACACACATGTGTTGTCAGTGACAGTTAAGGTAAAATAATTAGCATCAGCATTGAAAAGATCCACAATATGACATATTTATGTAATGTGGGCAGTGCCAGTTTGATTCATATTATTATATTTTGGTTTATTTCTTTTAATTGTGTTGATTAACTCATGCACATACATGTAGTTTCACACTGTTGCTGAATGTGCACAGTTCACCAGGTGCTAGAACAAGAATGCTCTAACTTATTTGCTAAGGAGTGAACAAATAGTTATTTGAGCTTGAACTTATAATACATAGTTCAATTCCAGTGTATTCTGGTTATTATCTTGTTGTGTAAGGTGATCAAATAGACTGTTGTCTGCAGTAGCATCATGTGTATCTGGCTTTACACTGATGTGATAGTCCATTCTAATGAGTTCACGGTAGGATGATAAATCGCTCTTTGTGTTGTTTTAACGTTTCAATGGCCTCTATATCAAAGGAGATGAACTGGCACCACCTTGTGGCAGGTTACTAACTGGCACATGACATGTTCCATTCAATATTAGCAAAATAAAAGCCTGTCTTTTGGAGCTGGTACTGTGTGGTGCTCTATAGCAAAGTAATGAGTAACTTCTGCACTTTGTTACAGCGGTGAAGACACGATGAGGAGGCTGCTTGCTCAAATTATTTGCATCAGCGGAGTCCTGCTCTGTGCGGCGGACTCTCCTCCGCTGAGCGAGGACACGCTGAGAAGTGAGGCCTTCATTCACGGAAAAACCCTGAGATGTACTTCTTCTTGCCAATATTGGTGAATTGCAGTATTTTACATTTGTGTGTGTGTGTGTGTGTGTGTGTGTGTGTGTGTGTGTGTGTGTGTGTGTGTGTGTGTGTGTGTGTGTGTGTGTGTGTGTGTGTAGAGCTGTCTGCAGCAGGAGAACAGTGTGTTGATGAGGAGATAAAGCGGGCGTTACTCGGGGTGAAGCAGGTGAAGGAAACGATGGAGAAAAAAGAGGAGAAGCACCGACATCTCATGGAGGTCCTGAGACACAGCAGTGACAAGAAGAAGGTATAAACTGTGTTTCCGCCACTATCATAATACCCCAAAGACGTATATTTAAACACGATGACTTTTCACAGAACATAGTCAATCTAGTTGGGCGGTGTCACGCCAGTCTTTGTGCCTCATTCTGAAGGCCATGACATATTTTCTGCCTCATAAATGCAAAGCCACACAAAGCCTCACAGAGAAACCGCAAAGCAGACAGTGAATAATGAATGTGGGAGTAAAGCTGGTTTAGGGAGTTGGGGAGTAGTTTTACTGCAGTCGGGAAAAATGAACTGTCTGTAGATTAATCTCCTTTTTTAAATGTCATTTAAAAAAAAAAAAAAAGCTTTCTGCCAACCACATCATATCCTCTCTGGCTTATTAAGCGGTAATGTATCTGTGACAGAATGTTCTGTGTTGGGGCTCCTTCAGGGGGCGATGCAGCTGGTCCGGGAAACAGAGCAGAAACTAGAGGAGGCCGAGCAGCAGTGTCAATATTTAACCAAATCCTCTTTTGAAGAATGTCAGCCTTGTCTTGAAGATACTTGTAAGGCCTTCTTCACGTCTACGTGTCGCCGCGGCTTTGCCTCTTTCTCATACAATGTTTGACCTCATCGGTTACAACGGTGTCAGACATTCAAAAATGATAACAGTTGAGACTGATTTGTCCCGGGCTCCAACTGTGATGGTTCCTTCTATGAATCTCTCTCTGCAGGTGGAGACGTTTTTCAGGAAAATGAGCGCCCAGCTGGACGCCACGGAGCATGTTTACAATCAGAACGAGGAGAACTTGCCTGAGAACCAGCTCCCAGAGGACGATGCAGATCTGGAGTTTCTGCAGGCAGACGCGTCGTTCAGCCAGCTGCTGTCAAACACCAGCCTGCTGTACAACCGGAGCACCACGCTGGTCAAGAGGATGCAACGGGTGCTCGGGCGTTCCTTCCTGGCGGCCTTCACCACAAAGGTCCGACCCAGCCCGCTGTCGTCCATGCAGGGAAGCTCGAGCGCTGGCTTCTTCAGGACGTTGGGTCTGGATCACATCCTTGAGTCAGTGTCTGGCTTCGGGAGGAATGTGCTCGACGAATTGAGCTCCACAGTGGCCGATGTATTCGAGGAGATACAAGAAGCAGAGATGTACTTTCAGCAACCAAGCACAGGTATCTGATGCTAACAGTATAGACCATTTCAAAGTTGTAAACATTCAAAATGTGTCTTATTTATTTCCTGTTGCAGTGCAAGACACCTGTAAAAGAAGGGAGGGTCATTACGTCACTGAACTCTATACGTAGTATCTTAGCCAGCTCTCTCTGTAATGTTTCCTATTATTGTCAGGAGGTTGCATGTTATATGCCTCTACAAATACTTGCAAAATTAGAAATGGTGTCACGATGACATAATGACCTTTCCTTTTAAAGATTCCTTGTTGCAAAGTATGTAAATGACAGCTGACGGGAAGTAAACATGGACCCAAACCGAATCGCAATGCGATTCAATTAAAACGGTCTTTGTATAAAATAATGATGTATCCAATGTGATATCTCTTAGTGTATGTTCATCTACAAAGGTGCAGGACCCCCGTCGGCCAGATATCTGTGCAGACAACTCCGCAGACAAGCATCAGAGTGCTGGCAGCTCCAAAGTTTGTGCGAGACGTGTGAAGACTATTTGTTAAAAGGTAAAATAACTGGCACAAAAATGTGTCTTTTTTTAATTTATTTTTAATATACTGTATATGTCGCAGTCACATAGAACAGATTTGCAAAACTGTTCCTATCTTGACCTTAAATGCAAATTCTGGCAAAATTGGGGCCAATTAAAAACGTCTAGATTGCAGAGTTCACTTTGAAGTGTTAATCTTGAAAACTAGTCTTTTAACTGAGGAGGTGTAATAGGCATCACGTGTGAAAACATTTAGCAGAATGGTAATATTTAGATGGTTATTTGGCTGGTTGTTACTTAGACTGTTTGATTAATCGTGTAATGCCGTCTTCAGATTGATTGCTTTATATTTCATATTCAAGAAGAATATGTTTAGCATTTTTGCTTAATGACTGAATAAATTACCACAATTGTTGACTGAGGAATGCATTGACTAATTATTTAATCAGTTTTTGGATTAGAACTGCTGGAGAGCTACTCAAGTTTAAATATAACTGATGGCCTTTTAGTCATAGAATATTCTGCACTGTTGCAGCAGTTTGAAATGGTTGACTTGTACTCTTCTGTCTTTCTGTTCTTGACGTCTTCTCAATTATTTAAACGCTTCTCTGTGTGTGATCATTTGTACTCACAGAGTGTCCCAGCGTTCAGCAGCTACACTCTGAGATGGAGGAGATGCACATGCTGCTCAACGCCTCCCATCAGCAGTACGACGACCGGCTGCAGCTGGTCCAGACGCACACGGCGGACACACAGAGATGGCTCAGCGACATGGAGGACAAGTACGGCTGGGTCGGCCAGCTGTCCACCGGCACCGTGGGCCCACACGGCATCTTCAGCGTGATCACAGTACGTCTGCAGTCATGGTCATTTGGGATGGTATGAGGGTCGCTAGGAGCCAAATGCGCTTTAATACTGATGCTATTTCCAGTTAATCCCATCTGCAACATGTGGAGTTAATTCTGTCACACATAATTTACTTGATCCCTAAAATTAATCAACAAAATTCAACTCCAAAGCCAAAGTATATAAAGCCAAAGTATATAGAATAGCATACACAGTGCATGATTACTTTGGTATGGTTATTTTTTTGTATTTTATTATTTTATTTTTGCCATCACAAGATTCAAGATTCAAGATATTTTATATTGCCATATGCACAGATAACTAACAATTACTCTGCACAATGAAAAACGTATTTTGCTCGGTCATCCACACAGAATTACAATAAAATTAAGGTAAACAAATTAGAATTAGAATTAAGAATACAAAAATGCATTGCTATAAATGCTAATAGTATAAGAAAATATATAAAATAAGGCATACAAATATGACAACAGTATCACAATACATTTCACAGAGTGTTTAAAGTGCATTGTTACAAATATATCAAGTATATGTGACATGAGGTCACAGCACTATCACTGATGCAGTTCAACTCATTCTCGTCTTTCAGGTGAACGCACAGCAGCAGAAACAGAACATGAGACCGAGAGCGGACAGCAGGGTGGTGGTCACCATACTGGACTCTGACCCGGTAACCGTCCCAGTGCCCTCAGAGCTGGAGGTGGACGAGCCAGCTTTTATACAGTATGTAGCTCAGGAGGCTCTGACGCTCCGTAAACTGCAGATAAGAGGTATTGATCCCGGCAGCGTTGTGGCTTAGTTCATTATTTGGCTCCCAGCTTCACCTGCAGAGCTCCAACTTCAATATGAGTTACATGAAATGTGATAATTTGAAACTTTACACCATGACAAATCCCTGTGCTTTTCTTCAAACGCAATCTTATTCTGACACCCACAATGCAAATGATATATGTTATAATCCATAATGATGAGGTAACTAAGAAACAATCATAAATTGAATCCTTCATTGACCTTGTATTAAAGGATTAAATGCACCCATGTGCAATATAGCATTGTTTTTTTGTAGCCATGGAAATATTTAAGCTCCTGACTTGCTTGTGTGGTCTTCAAAAAACATATTTGTTTTTCTACACTTGAATTGAGTAATGTTATGCTGAATAAAGAGTCCAGTTCTTGAACAAGTAAGCTCATCTTTGTAAAACTTGAAAATGCACCTATACATGCACAGCTTTTATTATTTGTATTTACGTATGTTCATTCTTAGGGTTTAAAATGTTTATGCAATACATGTATTGTACACTGTGCTTGAGCCAGTGTACAATTGTTATCCAAAGAAAAATGATCGTTCACGTAATTACTTTTTACACCAAAACTGTAGATATAATATTTGCATATCATTCTGTGTTTTTAGAACAATCTGTATTGTGTTGTCGGGCAATTTACATTTCATATATTTATATCAAATTAGATTCAATTAAATTAAAATTTCAAAGGAGTATATATTTAGTATTCCCTAATCATGGTGTATTTCTTTTAAATTCTTATCTTTTTTTTTTTTACTTTTATGCATCATTTATTTATCTGGAACTATAGTTTTAATAGTATTTTCTGATTCACTTTTGGCAGTCATGGTGAAATAAAGTAGGATACTTAAGAATGTGTTATGGTTCCGGTTTGAGTTTTTGCTGTACAAAATAAGAGGCGTAAAAAGCAGAGGCGCGAGATTTCTCGCGAGATTTCGTATCATAACGAGGCGGTCCTCAAAACACCCGGGAAAACTTCAAAACAAACACTTCTTTCTGTCAAATCGTGAGAGCGACTCTTTTGTCCACAAAAATGCCCGCCACGTCAGAAATGCACACAGCAGACGTGCTTAGGGTGGAGGAGGAGAAGAAGTCTGCCGCGCCGGAAGAGAAGAAGAAGAACTTCGGTGTTTTCTGCGATGAACGAGGCTATCTGGATCAGATCGAGTACATCATGCAGCACGGCCGCAGGAAGGGAGACCGCACCGGGACGGGAGTCGTCTCTGTGTTCGGGGCTCAGTCCAGATACAGTCTGAGAGGTGCGTTACTTTCCTTTAGTCTGGGTTTGCATGTATTTCCTGTACATGTGAGGAACGCTGGCAGCAAACATCCTGCAAAAGACACGCAAAGCCTCAAAGTAAAGCAGAATGTCCCATTTCAGTAATATCTACAGTATACTATACCAAATACATCCTTTTTTTTTCAATGAAGTAACCATGTTATGTTTGTAAAATCTTAATCTGCAAAGTAACTAATAAATACAACTATTTGTAGTGGAGGGAGACGTACAACTATCTTTGCATTTTATTGGAGTACAGTTTAAAATAGCATGCAAATATTCAAGTACAACTAGTTAAGTTAAATGTAATGTACAGTAACCCGACTGATAAATTGCCTGACTTTTTTTTTTTTTTTTTCACATATTGTACATACGTGCAAAGATGTTTGTGGTGTCCGCAGTTCATAGTTTACCCATAAGGGGGCACTGACGGGTTTCTTTACAACTACAAGCATTTACCTTTTTATTTATCTCATCCACGTCTTGCTCCTATTTGGTAATGACGTAATGGGACTTTTGTAATTGTGTGCTTATGTAAAAAGTGCAGATTTCAAACCCTCAAAGCTCCAGCATGTCTGTCTATAAAATGTACTTTGTTACTTTCCACTACTTGAATTGATTTGCTGTAACTAACTGTGGACTCCTAAATGTTCACTAACCTGTTGTCCGGTTTCATTCGTAGATCAGTTCCCCTTGCTGACGACCAAGAAAGTGTTTTGGAGAGCAATTCTTGAAGAATTGCTGTGGTTTGTTAAGGTGAGAATGATACATCAAGATTGACCCATTTATTTTCAATTCAAGCAAATTATTATATATATATAATTTTTTTTAAAGCACTGAATCAACTCTGATGCTTCTTCTACTGTCTGGTCACAGGGATCAACGAATGCCAAAGAGCTCTCAGAGAAAGGGGTGAAGATTTGGGACGCCAACGGGTCGCGGGGCTTCCTGGACAACCTCGGGTTCAGAGATAGAGAGGAAGGCGACCTGGGACCTGTGTACGGTTTCCAGTGGAGGCACTTCGGTGCCGAGTACACCAACATGCATGCAGGTGCAGTGACAGTCGAGCTACACCCAGTTCATTGTGCAGCGACACAAGATTTACAATCACACTTTCCTTTGTTGAAGGATTACATTTCTATTTTATTTTTTACATCAAATCCTCACAAAATGCTTTTTCTTCAAAAAGCTCCCCTTAGGTCACCAAATGTATTATGATTGCAGTTACGTTTCTATTTTTAGTAGGATCATCTGACAATAATATGAGTGTGTTTATGCATTTAAAATAATATAAAACCGCTACATTACTTAACATCTTGGAAAATGCATTTTATTCACCTTCTTGCCTGGAGAATGAGAACATTAAAATATCACTCATATTATTTATATATATATATATTTTTTTTTAAGCTGCAGTTTGAACATTAGCACCTATTTTTAAAAATCACTAGTTGACACAATGTGATTTGTTTAATCTGTGGAAAAAAAAAAAAAGACAAACTTTCTTTTCTTGGTCTAACCCTTAACAGAATACTGTGCCTCCAATCTTAAATGGTCATTTCGTATCATCTCAACAGATTACACAGGACAAGGTGTTGACCAGCTGCAGAATATCATTGACACCATCAAGAAGAACCCAGAGGACAGACGGATCATCATGTGCGCTTGGAACCCAAAAGGTGCGGCTCGTGCCAAATCTAACTCGACTTGAACTAATCCTAAACTGCACGATCATTTTAACTTGCCTGTCTCCTCCTGCGGCGCTGCAGACCTGCCCCTCATGGCGCTGCCCCCCTGCCACGCCTTGAGTCAGTTCTACGTGTGTGACGGCGAGCTGTCGTGTCAGCTGTACCAGCGCTCGGGCGATATGGGCCTTGGGGTGCCTTTCAATATCGCCAGCTATGCACTTCTCACCTACATGATCGCACACATCACAGGACTCAAAGTAAGAGCACTTTTGTCAAAAAAAATAAAACTTATTTTAAGTGCATTGTCGTGTGGTCACATCACCTTTTTTTTAATTAAAAAATGTTTTGCCCCTGCAGCCGGGCGACTTTGTTCACACGCTGGGAGACGCTCACATCTACGTCAACCACATGGAACCTCTCAAAGAACAGGTGCGTTGGTTAAAGACGGCTCTCCGTCCCCCTGCTCTCGGCCTGGTTTCTGACTTGCTCGTCTGTCTCACTTTGCAGCTTCAGAGGGAGATCCGTCCCTTCCCCAAGCTCAAGATCCTGAGAGCAGTGGAGAGCATCGATGATTTCCGTGCCGAAGACTTTGAGATCTGCGACTACAACCCTCATCCCACCATTAAGATGCAGATGGCCGTGTAAAGATGCCAC
The DNA here is from genome assembly GCA_038501785.1 of Myoxocephalus aenaeus. Classification (NCBI taxonomy): domain Eukaryota; kingdom Metazoa; phylum Chordata; class Actinopteri; order Perciformes; family Cottidae; genus Myoxocephalus; species Myoxocephalus aenaeus. The sequence continues at coordinate 1,824,053 of JBAMJR010000070.1, forward strand.
TTTAATGATTATCACAAAATGTATCGCGTTATCTCTGTATAGTATGTGTAAATTAAGACGGCCCATATATGTTAAAAGGTCAGTGCATCCAAATCACAAAAGAAGGTGAAGTGGTTTAATTTCTTTTTGATTGACACTTAAAACCACACGAGTTCTTACAGAAAGGTACTTTCTTCTACTCTGTAAGTGGACACTTTTTACTTTTCTTTCAACCGTTATTAATATCTAATTTGTAAATAAAGAATTGACATCTGTGTCAGCTGGATTTGTACACAATTGTTGACCCCAAAGGAGCCGAGGAGCAACACAAGATGTAATATTACAAAGGTCTGAATTTGAATGCCGGCTACACTTTCACTCTTTAGTGTAGGTTATTGTATTTTCACAGTCTGCTTATAAGATTAAAACGAGCCCTCTAAAATGATTATTTGTTTATGTTCAGCGTCCACACATCTCCTTCAGGGTACTGGTGTCTCTGCACCGATGACTCCAGCATCTCACACGAGTAGCCCGGATCCTGAGAACGAGAAGCACAGAGTCCTGCTACTCTTTCACTTCCACATTTTAATGGAAATATTGCACTTTTTACTCCATTACATTTATCTGATACCTTTAAGTTACTTTGCAGATTCACATTAGACTAAATGTAAAAAGACTGGATCTCTTGGTAAAATTCACACGCCACCCAGAATTATATAAAGTGAACGAGATGCTCCACCTTTACTAACTACAGCAATATAATTACGGACATATTCATGCATTAATAATTGTAATTCAATAAAATCAAATAAATATTCTGAAATGGGCCATTTGCCAAATTGCGTACTTGACCTTTTGGGAAGTATATTTTGATGCTTGTACTTTTGCTTTATTAAAACTTTTGCTTGTACATATGTAGTATTTCTACACTGACAATGCATACTTTAACGAAAGTAAAAGATCTCAGTACTTCTTCCACCACTGGCTGAAAGAAAGATGCAAAGGAGAGGCACTTGTCTTTTAGAGTAATGTAGATATTCATTTTGTACGTTATAGTTTCTACCTGTCCATCTTACCTTGGGAGGCATGTAGTGGGCGTCCTGAATGACCACAGGACTGGTGAAGTGTTCATGCAGGTGATCCACATATTCACACATTCTGACAAGAAAACAAAAACAAAACAATGCTGAAAATAATGATGGTTTCAGTCAAGAGCTCCTAACTGGCGACTAAAAGGAATCCTTTTTCCTCACCGGTTGCTGAGACTTCCAGACACGCGGATGTAGTCGAACAGAATCAGATGCTGGACGAGCTCACAGAGGCCGACTCCTCCAGCGTGAGGACAGACGGGCACTGAGATGGGAAACAGCAGTCTGTGTGTTGTCGCTATGTTTTTCATACAGATACCACACTTATCACACAAGAGATAAGCTTCATATGTTCTCGTTCGGGGCTCCATAAACTCGTGAGGCGGTTGTCATGTTGGAGCGTTACCCCGGAACTTGTGGGCCATGAGCATCACGGCCAGGTTCTCGTTGACGCTGCCCAGCCGACAGCTGTCTATCTGGACGAACTGCAGGGCCGAGGCCTGGAGGAACTGCTTGAACATCACCCTGTTGTGACACTGGAGAGGAAACGGCAAGCCGACTCAGAAATATCAGCTCGTAGTAGCTGTGTGTGCGAGAACAAACGCAACCTCTGACCTGCTCTCCTGTTGCCACTCCAATGCCGAGTGGAGCCAAAGCCTGCAACGACAAAGTCAGACATCTTTTATCCGTCTTCAACAGTGGATGGATTACAGAGCAACACAAGGCAGAGCAACACAAAACAACCACAAAGACAGAACACTTGAAGTAGAACCCGAAAGAGACTCAAACCAACTGCAAAGAGAGAAACAACGACTCTGGGTTTTCCTTCCTTCCATCTGGGTGTCTTGCTCCTATGCTGAAGGAGTGGGGTCGGCTTTTTACTTTGATTAATAACGGTTTATAGACATTTGAATAATTTCACTTACTTATTTGTTGTATTTAATTGTAAAATGTATCTTTAGTTTTTGAGTTGTATCATTTTATTCTCATATTTAATCTAGTTTATATTTCATGCTGTTTTACTACTATATATTATAGCTTTTTATCCTATTTAATAACTTTAGATAATTTGATTTTCTGGCATGCATTGGACTACATTTTATTTATAAAAAAGAAAAAATTGCAAAAAATAATGTTGTGCTTTATCTGTTGTTTTCTCGGTCCACACTTGTTTCGTCTCGTTTTGGGTTGTCAGTCATCTGTGAAGCACTTTGAACCGTACTCACCTCTATTAAAGGTTTTACGTGACTGTTTCATGTCTTCAACATGGAAAATCTACCTCCCCTCTCACCTTGGAGATGGCGGCGTGACCCAGGATGTCATCTGGAGACGTCGGCTCCTCGATCCAAAGAGGCTTGAACTCCGCCAGGCTCGACACCCAGCTGATGGCCTCGGCTACGTCCCATCTCTGGTTGGCATCGATCATCTTAACACAATAGCACTTTAGTACACTGTTATTTATTGATACAAATGTAATGGTGGGGGGCTGGGGGGGGGAACATACCAAAGTGTTATTGGGCCCAATCATTTGCCTTATGAGGCGGCACCTGCGTTTATCGTCCTCCAGATCAGCACCGACTTTCACCTTGAATTTGGTCCAACCGCTTTTCAGAGCATCTGTGCAGAGCTTCAGAAACACACAACTGTCACGCTTATTTGAAAAAGGATTTTTTTTTTTTGGGGGGGGTCGTAACTATTTCATAGCATAGAGACCTGTTTGAGCAGCTGGTCTGAGTATCCGAGCCACGCACAGGAGGTGGTGTAGGCGGGGTAACCCTCTTGCAGCATGTGATCCTCTGAGAGGAGAAAGAAGCAGTCCACTCCATGAGAAGTGGGTTTTAATAGAGCAATAGTGGAGCGCAGGGGGCTATTACGCAGGCTAAAAGCACTCCTGGTAGTGTCTAAAGAGGCAATTTCGTTCCGCATAATCCCAGCCATGTAATTAATGTCTCTTTTTAGTGTGCTCACCTCGCCGCTGCTTGCCCTCCTGTGCTTTCACGAGTATGTCTGAATGAGAAAAGAGATGCGTTAAGGAGTGTTGATGCGACTACACTGCACGGAGGCAAAAAGGGGAGTTTCTTTCCCCAAACTGTACTGAACGTATATTAAATCGTGCTAAACCAGTCTCACCTACAGCCTCCTCCTCCGTAAGTGCATCGGTGATGTATCGGAAGTCAATGCAGGAAACAATCTGCTTGGGATCCTGAATGGACACACATAAGACATGATATTTCCCATGTGGTCACATCCCGGACATAAATCAGATGTCTAAACTCCCCGTGACTCACCATGTCAACAAGCAGCTTCCACAGCGGCTGCGAGGGGAAAATGATGTCAACAGATCATGAGTCAGGAAGTGTAAAGGCTGTGAAGGAAATGCTGTTTTCTTCTAATCGTGCCTCGGCAAACAGTTCCCACCTTGCCCTCTGCCCTCGCCCACAGGTCCCACACAGCATTCAGGACTGCAGCCACGGCCAGCTGGACCACTCCTTTCTCTGGGCCTAACTGGTTCAGACGAGTTTAAAAACATCCCCCTTTAGGAGTTCAAACTTACAAAGGCAGGTGGCACTGTAAAATAACGCTTATGTTAGGTGTGCATCAAAAATGGGTTAAAAGACAAGAGGCAGAAAGTGAAAAACAAACACCAAAATTAAGACCTGATGGAAATAAAAGACCGTAAAAAGAGTGTTAAAAGTTTGTAATCATTAACCAGGACTTTGAGACCTTCATAAACTAGAAGGTCTTTTTACACGCTCACCTTTTGCACACATTATAAATTGCTTTTTCTTGTATCTGAAGGGACTCTTCTACTTCTTGAAAAAAGCCAAAGTTCACGAGCGCAAACCCTTTCACTTTTATTTTATTTGTCTCGGCCCATCAGTCTCAATCAGGAAAATGTGTATTTGCTTTGTATCCAAATAACCTCTTCCACTTTTTTTGGGCTGCATGCACCTGATACTACTTTTTGAAAAGCCTGGATTCAAGAGCGCACATTTACTCACATTTACTCACTTTTATTTGTCTCGTCCCATCAGTCTAAATCTGGACTTTGACATCTTCAAAAACAAGAGGTTTTCGCTTTTTGTTACCTTTTGCACACATTATAAATAGCCTTTCTTTGGATCCAAAGAGACACTTCTTTGGCTGCATGCACCTGACACGACTACCCGAAAAGCCTTTATTTTATCGCATATATTTCGTCTTGGCACATCGATCTTCATCAGGACTTTGGGACCTTCAGAAACCAGATTAGACCTGTCAGTAGCTACGCCTGCAGCAGCTTGCCATGATGACAGACAGAATGATTGTAAATTGAACCCAGGAATCCAAACAGGATTCATGTGGCTCTTATTTTTGAATCTCGGTAAGCTTCATGAATCAGACGGATGCCACGTATCTTTTTAGAATAAGAATAAATGGATTCAAAAAGGTATCTATGACAAGATAAGAGGAGGTGAGTCACTCTCTCCGTGTTGTAAAGCAAGATGGATGAGTTATTCTACAACGAGACAGTTGCTTTTAAATATGATAAACATCAGGCTGCATATCGGTATCTTTTGAAATGCTCGTGTGGCGGTTCTCACCCATCTCATCTGGCCATCACTGGTCAGGAGGCGGTAAAATCCCCGGAAGTCGCTCACAATCTCCTGGAGAGATTTCCCAACAACCAGACCAGCCACAGCCTCCACAGCACAGACCACTGGGGGGCAAAATCACAACAAATCAGCCTCTGGAAGACCACCACACCTCATACGGACCCAATGTTTTATTGCACTAGTCTTTGAACAGAGGCACCTGAAATTATTAAATTGTGTTTAATATACATTACCACAAGATGGCGGTGTAAGGTTCATCTTTGCACATTATCATATACCTATATTAGACTTTATAATAAATCACCTCTGGCCAGATCCTGACTTATATAGGACTTAAATATGACTTACTATCTCGTAATATAGCATGGCAACGGTCTATTATTCATCAACAGATCTGTTACGGTCCGTTATTTATGATTAACAGATGAATCGAATAGAGTTTCATCGCAATGATCTGATATTGATAGCTGCGATCTATTGTTCATAGCAATGATCTGTTATTTATAGTCATTCGTATATGTATTATTAATATATTATTCAAGTATTTATGATGAATCATATACATAATTATGAGATAGTACGTCATTATTTTGAGATAGTATCCCATTAGAATGATTTACAGGCTTTATTTTGTCATCACAGTGCAGAAAAGGAACAATTTATTCCTATTCGAGTTTGAACGTGACGAGTATGGACATGGTCAATTAAAGTGCATCTTCTGACTAACCCCCCATTTTAATCTTTTTATTTATTTATCTACAGCGTGTTAGTTAACTTGAGGCTCTTTTGTTATTTTTCTTCCACCATACTGTTATTAGTTTTCCAACATGCACAAAAACACAATGTTGAAAAGCTTATTCTGTAGCAGTTGATGGCCGTGTAATATAGTCTGACTTTTTGTTGGTAGCTAGCGTGTGAGTGCGAAGTGTGTCTGCTCTCCTAGGTACGGCTGGGAGTGTTGTTTATAGCTATTAACTTGTAACAAATCAACAAAAAGCAGACACAAACAAGACAGAGGCTTTTCCTAGTTGAATAACACCCACTGTGAAGTCACTGAGTGAATGTTTACTCAAATGGCAGACGAAGACTCCAAAGAGCCGAATTCCAGATCTCAGTAATTTATGAAAATGTAACAATTGTACATTTTCATAAATTTGTTAACTGTACATAACATTTTATTTGTCTTACAAATAATGTGTACACCGACATTGTGACATGTAAATATAAGGTTTTCAATTTTAGATTGCAATTCATTCAATGTAATAATAACAATGTAATAACAAAGTGTCCTAACCATCCTGGGAATTTGGGGAGAATGCACTAATTTACTTTCACTTTTGAGTTGATTATTATATTGTGAGCAGACAACTGCGTCTGTTTTTTCATTACTGACCCTGTTCTCCTGTAGACCTAAAAAAACAAAGTATATTAATACAATAATTGGCATTTCATATAATTAGCTGATATAATATGGCCTACATTATTGTATCCAACAACCTTCTGGTTCAATTCACAAATGCAATGATTGGAACTTGCATGAAGTTGTATTTACGAGGAAGGAAGTTTATAATATATAATATAATAAAATTCAGAGTTTATTAGGAGCACTTGAACGCGGCAGCGAAATGTTACCAATCTCCGTGCCCTTCCCCAGAGTGAATGTGAGGCCGAAGCCCTTCAGCCCGCAGTCCGTGTCCACCACCACGTACGCGACCGAATAATCCGGGTCGGTGTGCTGCAGAATGGGGAGTCACAATGTAAACACACACACACACACACACACACACACACACACACACACACACACACACACACACACACACACACACACACACACACACACACACACACACGTATACACAAAGTGTTGCTGCAGCTGCACACACTTCCTTACCATCGCGTCGGAGCCGTGTTGCTCCACAGAAGTCGGGAATCTCACATCCCTGACTGTCAAGCTGGTTATTTTGTGCAACATTTTGAAACTTGTCTTGTAATTCTGGCACCGTTTGCGCTTCCTGCTCATGTATCCTGTAGCGGTTGATCCCGCCCACCTCCGCCTGTCATTGGTTTAAAACATTACCCACTTTAAACACGGACCAATCAAAACGTTTCAAATAAGAAATACAACTAGACTTTGTAAAATCACGTCTTTATTGTACAAACTCCCCAGATGAGACTGCACCCATTCCCTCCCTCCCAAATATATTTCGCAATCTTGTCGAAAAAATGACCATTTTGTAATATACAAAGCCCTTCTTTACAAGCCCAGTCGTCGTCAATTAGTGTTATTCCCATTGCAATACTGTCTCAATGAGTATAAGGGAGCCAAATGCAAAGATAGGATCCCTGTAAAAAAAAAAGCTGTCATCATTGCTATAGAAATAGTTTCTACAGAGCCACTATAGATACATGAACATGAAAGAGTCTCAATCAAGTGCCTCGGTTAGTCACATTGTCGACGATAAAACGATTGTTTCCCATTAATTTCGTGGCCTTGTTCATGATTTCCACTTTTAGAAAGAGCTCGTAAAATCATCTTGTGTCCGTGAAGTGTCATTCTGGCTCAGCGAGAAGCCGCAAGTCCTCGAGTTTCATCACTGTTTAACTCACCGACACATTACACACACTGCTTTTATGTAAGCATGTCTCTGTGGTGATCGCAGAGAGATTACACAACCTCAGTGAGGGACAGAAAGAATTATGGCAATAAAAAAAACGTCAGCAGAGATTTCTCGATGATGATGGACAATCAGGAAAGTCTTCAGATGAAGCGATAAAATCATTCGATATGAATACAATGTGATAAAGTCTTGTGATAACAAAAGGGAAATAGAAGAGAGAAAAAAAGAAAGTCAAAATGCATTTTAAAATACAAGGCATTAAAGACCATGTCACAGTCTCATTGTAGTCACTGATGTGTAACAAATAAGAAATTGCACTGCAGCTGATGAAGTGTAGCTTAAGTTGAGCTGTGTGGGATTTACTTTTAAATAATTACTGTCAAATGGACTGTGATCATGACCATCAGTCCCCTGAGAGCTTCTCCCTGTTAGTTTAATATATTATCTCTGTTAATAATTAATTGTTTTGATGCATAATTCACCAATTTGCCACAAAAGAATACAATTTGGAGGCAAATGGAGTGCAAGATCTCCACATTAAACCACATGTTTTTCTACTGCGAAGCACAATCACAGCTTATTTTTTACAGCAATAGTCTGCATTCATGAGAAAGAACCAAACATGTATTTAGCATAACTGTCATGAATGTACATTGTGAGAAAAAGAATCCACATTAAAAATCAAACATTACATACAAGACGTGCCTCGTACCATCAATGAAAACAACAACAAATAAAAATAAAGTAAAATGAAATGATGGCGGATGCAGAAAGCAATTTAAGTGTAGTGGTTAGCAAGTAGTGGTCTATGCGACTGGTTAGTCTGGTTTCCAGTCGACTTTTCTTGAGTCCAATAATTAAGAGCGTTTTGTCTTCAAGCAAGTGTCCTCCCTGGCGTAGGGATCCGGGTCCAGGCTATAGGTTCTCTCCAGGTTGGTACAGTGGCTCTGTGGCGGTGAAATAGTCCTCCAGGAAGGACTGGAGGTACTCGAACGTGGGCCTCTCGTCCGGGTCCTTCTTCCAGCAGACCTTCATCATCTCGTGCAGGGACTCGGGGCACCCCTGGGGGCAGGGCATGCGGTAGCCTCGCTCCACCTGCTCCAGTACCTCCCGGTTCACCATGCCTGAGGAGGAGACAGGAGACAGGAGACAGGAGACAGGAGACAGGAGAGGGTGGGGTGAAGTTTAGGTTTCAGGGGATTCTTGTTTAAAACAATAAAAAAAATTGTGTATAAAATGTAAAAAATACCTATTTTAATTTATTGGAGCAGATCAGATATACAAAAGAGAAATGAGGTTCAAACCAGCAAATATTTGGTATTTTTTCTTGATAAATGTTGAATAGTTCAAACAATAGATCCACATTTTTAGACATGCGCTTGTTTGCTTTCTTGCTGAGAGTTAGATGCGTACATGGAGGCCACTCTCCTATCTGTTCACTAAATTTGTAGCTACAGGAGACGCTTATCTTAGCTTATCTTAGCTTAGCTTAGGGAGAAACATCTAGCCTGGCTACTTCCGAAGAGAACAAAATCTACCAACCAGCATATATAAAGCCCACTAGTTCACAGGTTATATATATCCTGTTTGTTAAATCCGTGCAAAAACTGAACTTTAAAAAGTCCCTGTTTGTTGCCTGTCAACATCACGACTACTGAAAGTCCCTCTAAAAGCACAGCTAAAGGGCTGCTAGCTGTAGCTTCATATTTATCTTTCAGCAAGAAAATGAGCACATTTACATTTTCCAACATTTCCTTAAATAATTTATTCAATAATTTGTTGTCTATTAATTGTTTCAGCACTTCATCTAATAGAAGATGGAGCCGTGTGAAGGTGGAGCAGAGCACTGCAGGCACTGCTCCCCAGGGCAGTGTCAGTCTGGCAGATGGTTATAAACAAGAGTGGTGTTCAATCTCCTGATCGCACTCCACCAGATGGTCTCATCTAATCTCAAACGTGTGTGTGTGTGTGTGTGTCATGCGATCAGTGTGTGTGTGAGTTCCTCCTGCAGAGGCATAAACAACCAGCGCAGACAATGTCAGGCGGCTTCACTTCATCCTCAGACATTAACAAGCACGACAGCTTGACATCTAACTGACAGACTGAAAGCTGATAACTGCGGCAGTGAATCACTGTCACCAAACCTGCACTTTTCTTTCTTCTTTCGCTCCCACACCCACAGTGTATTTATGAGTGTGTGTATGTGTGTGTGTGTGTGTGTGTGTCACTGTCACTTACCTGGGTAGGGCACTCTGCCTTTGGTGACGAGCTCAGTGAGTAAGATCCCAAAGGACCAGACGTCTGATTTGATGGTGAAGCGGCCGTACAGGGCCGCCTCTGGGGCCGTCCATTTAATTGGGAATTTGGCTCCTGTAATGTTATGGAGAGGAGAGCGGGTGAGGTGAGGGGATTCCACCAGAGGGCGTACGCCTCCACGCCTGGCTTTTGTTCCAGTGAATCACAATGACCACAGTGACCTACAATCTCACAGCAGACATTTTGACTTGACATTTTGACTTGTCATGGGTAGGAGAAGCACATGTTTTACTCATAACACTGCAAGGCCTCTGTCCTATTTCAGTGTTCCTGGGAGAGTGATAGTGAGCAAGCATGCACAATACCAGGAACCTGAAACCAAAGCAGCGAAAAGTCAGCCACCATTCATTTCATTAATTACGACTGGGTTTTCCCTGCTGTGTCAAAATGTCTTCTGTGAAAGAGACCTATTGAATCATTAAGACCACATCATTTTTAGGTAATTGAGCTTGTAAATAAACCTCAGAGAAAAGTCTCTCGAATAAATTGAAGGTTTAATGGGTACGAATGAATATTAAGGACCTGATTAAGGATCGTGTGTTTAAAGGGTTGGTTCACCTAAATTAAAATATAAGGAAAAATACAAGCACCGAACACATTTATATAAAAACCCATATTTTTTTCTCTCTCTAAATTACGTTAACGTGTCTTTTCAGAAACTATGTTTTGGTAAATGCTTAGTAATCCACACACCTTTCTTTGTGGGAGATACTTTTCTACGCTAATTGTGAGTTGTCATCATTCGATCAAACATTACAGCGGTGGTCGTTGCAGACACATCTGGCGACAGATCTGCACTCTACTGAGTGCGTCGTTCTAGTTCAAAGTCACATTCAGTAACAGCAGCAGAGCCCCATTGTATTAGGCAGACATATCAGACAAATAAAACTGAAACGATCCACACAGCCAGATGTCACGACAGGTACGGTAGTAATTTGGGTGAACCAGCCCTTTAAGTAGCAGCCATTGCAGTGAGATGAAGCAAAGTGGAAAAAGCACAACTAATCACAGGGAACAGGAGCATCTGGTTTCCACCATCACCCTCATTCACCGTGAGAGGAGACAACAGGGAGTCGTCCTTGTTGTGAGGTCACTGCTCTATGCTGACACCTCGTTCAACCTGTGACTCGGACGGTTTGCGTGTGTGTGTGTGTGTGTGTGTGTGTCGTAGGCCCGCCCACCTTGCCTCGCAGTGTACTCGTTGTCCTCTATCAACCTGGCCAGGCCAAAGTCGGCGATCTTGCACACCAGGTTGTCGGCCACGAGGATATTTGCGGCGCGCAGGTCCCTGTGGATGTAGTTCATCCTCTCGATGAAAGCCATGCCGTCAGCGATCTGAAAAAATAAATAAAATAATAACATTTGACAGCGTCTCGTGACGGCTGCTTCAGAAAAATCATTTTTAGCTTCTCACGCTCAGAACATCAAGGCCTCTGTCAGACACAGAGAGGAAGCAAATCATGAAAGAGCAAAATCTAAACCGAGGAAGACATGTTCACCTGAGGCTGCATTTTCAAATCAGAGGCTTAAAATAGAAACTTAACATTCACTCACACACATTCTGTACTCGAGGAACAAAAGACGTACAGGTAAGCGTGGTTTGTCTCACCTGTGCAGCCATGTCCACCAACAAGGGGAGCTTTAGGAATTTTCCGTCGCCCTCTTTGAGGAAGTCGAGTAAGCTCCCTACAAAAGCAGGGACAGGTCGTAAATGCAGAGCAGCCATGATATACAGTGGGAGCAATAAAAGGGCCACTATACCAGCTGCATACCAACGTTCTGCGATATGAAATGCTAAGTATGTCAATTCAGCCCTCGATATTTACTATATCGGGTTCGGAAATTAAAACTGAATATCAAAATAAGCTTGAAGGTGAATTGGTATGCGATTCAAAGTATTTTCTGCATGAAGAGAGGAGGAACTGTGGAGAATTCAACATCAGTTAATCTATGGGATGACGACAACACACACCAGATCAACAAACATGAGACACACAGAAGCACATCTCAGAGTTAACATTTACTCACACATAAATCTAATTACTCATAAAAGCCCCCCAAAAAAATAAAAATAAACGCATTGCAGCTGATGCTTTGAAAACCTCCCACAAATCCACTGCAGTTTTCAATTAAACATTCCCAGTTTCAGGCCTCAGGGAACCACGAGGGACTCTCAATGACTTTCAATCTGTGCATCACATTAATTAAAACAGCCATAACATTTACATCTTGCCTTTAAAGGAAATCACCATATATCATACATCAGTGCAGTGACTGAAAAAGCAAAAGCCCTGCAAGATCAATTTAGTGCCTGAGCGATCTACAGGCGAAGATGTTCCCTTCTATTTCTTTCAAAATAGACCTCATCGGTGTCGAGTAACAGGACACCGCCGAGTCTTATTTTCCCTCCAAGGTTGAGAGATCTCAGAAAGGTTTTCAGGTACGTTTCAGGCGTCTGCGTGTACCTTTGGCCATGTACTCTGTGACGATATAAATGGGTTCTTCAGACACCACGGCGTAAAGAGGCACCAGCTTGTCGTGCCTGAGCTTCTTCATGATCTGAGCCTCCTGGAGGAAGGCCTCGGGAGACATGGTGCCCGGCTTCAGCGTCTTTATGGCCACCTTAGTGGTGCCGTTCCACGTGCCTGCAGAGACAAAGATAGGGAGGGAAACGCCCACAGGCCGCAGGGGTAATGAGTGTTGTTAATGGGCTGGGAGCGAGACAATATCATTAATTAGGTCTTGTAATTGCTCAGACATGTGCTGTCATGCATGCACTCCTCGCAGAAGAATGTCTGGGATGAGCGGATACGAGCCCGCGGTTCGAAAAGGTACAAGTAATTTCGTCTCGAGCCGAGCGAGACGATCTCTGGAGATAAAGAGAACACAACAAACAGAGGAAGCGACTGCAGGAAGTGGATAATTCCCCAGTTTGGACAGAAATAGACACAATAAATATAAACATAGGGTGTTTGTGTGTGTTCGACTACATAGATTGTGAACAGTATTCCTCTATCGAGATAACTATGACCGAATACTAAACAAATGTGTGGCGCCAGGAAGCGTTTTCTGCACATGTTGCTGCGTCCGTCTGGCTCTTACCTATCCAGACCTCTCCAAAGCAGCCCTGGCCCAGTTTGAGCTCCAGTCGCAGGGACTCCCGGGGGATCTCCCAGGCATCTTTAGCAAGCCCCTGGGTCTGTGGCTTGACTGTCGGGCAAACCGAGGTCAGCCTGTGGCAAAGCCCGTCGGCATGCTCTGTGATGAGGCGAGACAACGCTACATTACACCCAAGCAGTGTCAGAAACACACATATCAGTCCTCCGAAGCAGCGAGATACAGCGTTTCATGCATCATTCATTCCATTTGATGTGGGTGAATTCATGCTCTTAAGCTAACTGTGATGAAATATAGATGAGAGACACCAAAAACCCGCTCCAGAGTCAGGCTGAAATGAAGTGGGATAACAGAGATTTAAACCTCAACTCTCATCCGGGCCGAAGGACGAGGCCCAAAAATCCTAACTGCTCCATCAATTGTTATTAAAATGAAAGACTATTCATCTCTGGGGCCTGTTGCATGGTGGCACACGGCAGCAGGTGTGACGGAGAGTAATGTTCAGGTGAGATGAAAGACTGCTGATGAACGACGAATGAGAGACGACAGAGGGAAGCATTGCAAACTGCATACCTGTGTAGTGTTTGACGAGCTTCTGTAAGGTGTCAAACTGGGCTCGGGTAGTGATGTAGTATCCCCCACTGTCCAGCTTGCGGATCTTGTAGTGCTTCACGTTGTCCCCTTTGGCCTCATCCCAGTCTCGTATGGAGAGAGAGTAAGCACCTGGAGGAGAGGAGGGACATGCTCGTCATCCATCGCGACACAAAAGCGCCAAAGATCGGACCGTATGCTGCCGACAAAAATGAAACTACGGTACTATTTATTAATGTGAAGTCACAGTTATTTCTTCATGATGGTCTCTCCTCAACATCCTCTGTTTCTGAGAGGTGATTTTTCTCCATCAGTTTGGTTTTAAGCGCACAGATCCTTATTAACTATACAGGTGATGGATCAAGAAGCAAACTGAGAGCAGAAGATCAGCAGACTGCACTCATAACTCCCAAATGAAGCTAACATATTTGCCAGGCACTGACTAAAGAGAAGAGCATATTAGCATTTAGTTCAAAGCCTAGCTGAGCCGCTCGCGGGGCTATGATTTCACTGTACTCTCTGTTTCTTTTATCGCCCTCTTTCTTACTACAACTTTTACTACTTCTCTACTTCCTGGAAAGCTTCCGTCTTGAAAAGTGCTCCATGAATACATTTTGCTTGCTTGTCTGACTCGTGCTCTAAATACTGCGACGCCCATGATGATCAGCTGATGTTGCTGCGGAAAAGAAGAAGCCAGTCAGGGAGATTTTGTGCGTGTGTGTGTGTGTGTGTTGCAGTTAGACACAAAAAACATTGTTTCAGAATTCAACAACTCTGACCCAGAATCTTAAAAGTGAAGTGATATAAAAGTAGTGAATGTATTATTAGGTTCTTATCAACAGAGTTACTGTGTTTGGGTGCTTCATACCAAAATGCTCAGTGGGAGTTGTCGTGAACTTCTTTACGACAATGTTTTCGGATGCAGTTGCTCGTCTTACGTACTGTAGTGTTTGTTAAGCTTAGTTTGTCACATTTAGACTTGCACAGTGTAAAAACGAAATTGTATGTGTACATTACAATGCATGATATATGATAATTAATAAGGGATATTATTATGAAGAATGTGTAATTGTATGCATATGAAGGTCACTGTTTTTATTAATGATTAATGTGTGAATGGATGTTAGAACGGTTGCATGAACGGTCCCTTTAAGGAAGTGTAGTTCTCTTGTTCGCCTGAGGTGGCGGAGCTGAACGTTGACTTTTGAGATGATAGAATCTACCCTTTTCTAGAGAAGAAGAAGAATAGCTCCGCCTCTGAAGCTGCAGGCCAATGAAGGAGCAAAAAGGCACTCGAAGGTGTGAAAATAGAACTAACCAATGAAAGGGCCTTAAGCTATGTGAATGTCTGGAATAAACTAACACGCGAGACTGGAAGGGTCTTCTCTTGGACGACAGAGGCGGCAGGTAACTGGGAAACAGACTGTGAATCTGTGAAAAGAGAGGGCCTCAATCGAGAATGCATAAGCTGTTTTTGTGATCAACCTTTTATTAAATACTTTTTTAATTATAACTCATCGCATTCTGGACTTTCACTTCCCATGACCACCCGGGATTTAAAGAATACTCTTCAGTACTGATGATTAAACCTTTAGGTGCTCCAACGTCTAGCGGGCTAGCATTGTCCACACTGCTACTACCCTACTCTGTTCATAAAGAAGCGATCATCACCTTTAGTAGTTTCACTTTCTCGCACGAGGAAAGTTCCTCGATGGTTTCCTGGATTCAGCAGCAACCTCTCAGCATCTTTGCGTCCCATTTTACCAAAGTACCACCTGTCAAGAGGAAGCACACACATTAAAACCTGCCTTACGCAAACTTTAAATAATATTCCAGATCGATATTCGTATCTTTGGCTTCTACTCGAACATGTTTAAAGGTTCCAAAAACACATGCTGTCTGAATATACCTGTATTCACCCTCTGTCTCTTTAAAAAAAGCCCAGTCTGCTCTGATTGGCTTGCGAAAAAAATACGGTGCACCTTTGCAAAGCTAGTTCTCCAGTTGTAGGTGGAGATACTCAGATGGTGGCACATTCTAATGAGCCGGCATGTGACATAGAAATGGAAGCGAAATCTGATGGGCTTGTTGGATCACATGTTTTCTGATCTAAAAACTGACTGGGTTGTGTTATTTCACAGTCTGTCGGTCAGTAGGCACCCCAGATACCTAAAAGTATGCGCACAAGCACTGAAAAAAAAGACTTTTTCATGGTATGTGACATGTAAAAATCCCACTATGAAGCTTCCTCCAGGTTGTGAAGGTGTTAATATTTGTGTTGTGAGCCACGTGAGATGGGATCATGCTCGTGCTATTAGTCTCCTGGTGCAGACGCCGTAGATGGAGTGATGAGGCTACAACAAGGCCTTACTCTTCAGCCTGGATGGAGTCAGCTGGGGCCACATAATTGCTCGGGATGTAGCCGTTTCTCCCCGTGTTGATGGAGCGAGCCTCCCACCAGTCTCCCTCTCTGCAGGAGGACAATGACACAGGAGACATGAGACAAATGACTTGTCCACTTAACAGTCAACCAAGGCCTGCTACCATATCCTGCCATGACTGATATGCTGGATGAAAACTGGTTAATAGCGGTTCATGGTTAATAATTCAGGCATCAGCCTTGTATAGAATTATCCTTCCTTTCGCTATTATGGTGGCTGACGGAAAAAAATGGTTTGAAGGCACATAGCTTTTCTCGTAATTTGTTCTGCATTCATTTAAACCCTCTGATTCTTTGAAATGTGAGGTAGGACTGAAACACGCCGTCACAATGGGAATTCAATAAGACTAATCTACTTTACATGACAATGCTGTAACCTCAGGCGACAATTCTGCCACAGCGTGAATTAAATAAAAGATCCACAGCCCCGTGCAGAAAGCCAGCATCAGGAAACAAGTGAGTCGCAATCAAATGTATTCATGAATACTGATACACAAGGAACAGGTGCAGTTCAGGATTACTGCTTGAAAGGGAGTCATCTCGTAATCACTGGAAACAGATAGAAATAAAAACTGAGAGAGAAACTGGGGTAGATGCTTACGTGTTGTTGATGATCTGGAAGCGGTCTCCTTTTTTAAACGAAAGATCGTCAGTAGTTCGAGCTTCATAGTCATACAAGGCCACGAAGAAGGTAACGCCGCCTAGAAACACAAAAACAGCCGCATTTGTAATAAATAACTACCATGTGAGCTTGTGAAAGTGAGTAAACACATAATAGAAGAGGCCGTTATGATGCTGGAGACGAGAGGGACCAGCAGGAAACTGTTTTGTGTGTGTGTGTGTGACTGTTTAAATGGCCCATTAAGGCAGATTAATCTGTCTCGCCAAGGTCTGAGAGCTCCGACTGTATTGATTTTCTATGGTTTATAATTCTGTCGTTTGAGTACTTCCTCTGCATGTAAACACAACTGTGACTTGACTCAAGCCAAAGGAAAGGCAATGCATTAAAGCAGTTTTTATAGGTTTGTCTCCCTTACAGTCATAATCTACATCCATACTGATGTAGATCCATATGTATATATATATATGTAGATTATACAACATATTATTTTCACAACATGTTCTAAATTCTACAAGTTTCCTGTAAAACATTCTTCCTGCTGTGCAGCCACACCCTCAGACAGATGATATTCCTATATACCCACCACCAACAATTCTGTCACCAGTAATCTCATTATCCACACCATGGCAGTGCCACCTCCACTCCCCCCCCGAGAGCATATAATCCAACACGGAGGAGGATTACAACCTAAATCCCACCGAAACAGGAGGGTCCTATCTCATCCCTTTGCTCTCAGGATCGCCATAAGCTGCTCAGACACATTTAGGGTGATCACAGATGATAGCAGGAGCTGTGTTAACTCTAACAGGGAAAAGCCAGTTAAAATAACAATGGCTGGGGCATTAGCCGTGACCCCGACATGACGGATCAGCACACTGACCACGTTAAGCTCAGTGGTTAAGTATTTTTTTGTTGCATGTTTTAGCCCCTAGCGCCCTAAACCTTTTCTAAGGGCAGATCTTTGCAGGTGTTGCACCGTGTGCAAAAACTCTGGCACACGCCCAAGAATTGGAACAATAAAGCTGTAAGAAGAAGGAATTCAGCACTAATGAAGTCCTCAAATAAAAAAAGTATGTTGCCTTGTGTTGAACAAACATTTTGTGGACTGCAAAACCCAAGATGTTTTTTTCTTATCAAAGTTTTCTCAACCACTATCCAAAAATATCTCTGATCTAAGAGAAGAGCAAAAATAAGGAAACATAGGTGAATCTCATAAATGAATGGATGATGCTAAATAAACAAGCAAACTAAATAAGAACAAATCATAGATACAAACAAAAGTAAGAGGACATTTGTTTGTATATTGCTCCTTCTATGTCTTGTATTTACTCTTGAAATTTGTGTCTTTATCGTAGGTTTGGCCATTTCATAAGTGCAGATTAGTTAAAAAAGCCACATAGCAAAAATGACAAAACGCTGTCCAAACTTGGCTAAAACAAGAGTTTAGTGTCGCGTGACGGCATGCGCTAGTTTTTCTAATTAGCTCGAAACATAAAGTAAGTCAGGGGAATGTCAGTTTTGCAGCTTATGTTTGGTCATAAATCAAAGTTTCATACAAAATCATGGTGCAAGAGCAATGTTATTATAATGGACATGAATGTGTGTTTAAAATGTCATGGCATACCATCCAAATGTTGTTGAGAAATGTATCTAAAAACCCCAAAATGTCAATCTCACGGTGGCGATATTAAAAAAATATTTGGGATCACCAAAGTCAGATTAATTTCCTTTGCACTAGCAAATCTCCATCTCTGTTAGCATGACTGAAACATGATGGATTACACATCTGCAGCAAGCCAAGTCCCTACAACTTGATTTAAATATGAAATTAAAATCAATATGGTATTAAAAATGAGATACCACAGCAGAAAGCTGATTGACGGATACGAAGATTACGAGTGGCTGCTGGGAAGATAAGCAGCCACAGTTTTATTGCAAAATAAATCTGTGGTCAGCATTAAAGCCAGAGGGCTACATCATTAAAAAACCCACAAGTAGGATATTAAAAGGGCAATGCTCTCCATGAAGACCGTCATCAGCATTGTAGTGACATCTTACAATAAAACACGACTCACTTGAGACGGCGCCAGAGAAGGAGTTGGACGCGGGGCCGGAGAAGGACGCTCCTCCAAAGGGAGTCATGGCGGACGAGCCGCCAAACGGCGTGAGGCTGTGGTTGAAGCTTGCAGCCCCGGAGCCCGATGAAGAGGAGGGAGGTTGCTGCAGCTGGGTGGGATCCGGTCCGTAGTGACCCACGTGGGGCGTGGTTATGGTGGAGTTGGGGTCCGACGCCGTGGAAATATCCGGCCGATACTTCATCGTGGGGCCTTTGTCCTCTTTGCTCTTGATGCAGCCCATCGTCTCGTCCTGCCCGGACAGACACAACACAGAGCCGTCACTTTGATGCCGGCAGATTGAAGAATTCCATCAAATTCATCAGCGATGATACATAAATAAAGTGAAGGGCCAAGGGAGGCGCAGGATTAACGACGGCAACATAAGGCCTGTAGGCGCATGGACGTGCGTTATGAAACACAAATCTAATGACCTGATATTTTCAAGTGAATCATTTTGTTGTTGCGACCCACTAAGACTATAAGCCATGTGGTAACTGGGACATATGGGTAAATGGTAAATCCGCTTTGAACCACACACAACTCAAACGTGTAGGTTCAGCTTTGAGGTATGACAACGGCAAAAGGGATGGAGAGAAAGGTGATTATCATTTCATGTTGCTGTGATCTACTGCATGTCGTGGTTGTTCCATAAAGAGATCACTTAATGTTTACAGACAAGTGGCGGATTAAAAGCTCCTTTCTGCCTTGAAATGGAGAAAAATTAGAGCAGGTCTGTGTTTTACATTTAAAATTCAAAAGGGCCCTCTTGAGGGCCCTCAGCCAACGGATGCATTACTAAACAGACCCAGGGGCCCAAGGGTTCAGGGGTCACTGGGCCGTATGACGTTAATAGTTGTTGTTGGAAAATGAATCAAATAAGATAACCAAAATGACCACAAAGGGACACAAAATAACCACAAAGAGATGCAAAACAACTACAAAGAAAATCAAAATGACCATAGAGGGATGCATAACAACTATAGAGACTCAAAATAACCAGAAAATGACCACAAAGGGACACAAGACAATTTCAAAGAGACTCAAAATGACCACGAAAGGATGCAAAACAACTACAAAGTAATGCAAAATG
This sequence comes from Myoxocephalus aenaeus, assembly GCA_038501785.1. Lineage (NCBI taxonomy): Eukaryota > Metazoa > Chordata > Actinopteri > Perciformes > Cottidae > Myoxocephalus > Myoxocephalus aenaeus. The sequence goes on from JBAMJR010000070.1 coordinate 1,843,630, forward strand.
ACCACAAAGGGACTCTAAATGGCCACAAAGGGATGCCAGACATTTACAAATAGACTCAGAATAACCGCAAAGCGATACAAAATGATTGCAAACATACACAAAACAACCGCAGAGGCTCAAAGTGACCACAAAGAGCAACTAAGAGATGCAAACGAGATGCTTTAACACGTCTGAACCCAGAAACGCAACGTCTCATAATCCATGCCTCGGCTTGACCACGCAACAGGATTTAAAAACATCGGTGTGTCTCCATTTGCGTGGTTGTCATTCCTCCTGCCAACATAATTTGAACGGAGTCGCGCTGAGGCATTCTTTTGTGAGGTGAGGGCCCGGAAAATGTGGAGACAATCAGACACGCTCGTAAAGAAGTCCCGGCTCGGGGAGATCAGAACGTTTTTATTCCCCAAGAACAACAGCTGCCGGAGGAGTTGGACTTGCTTAATTGGCGCTGACACATTACAAGACAGTTAAACAATAGAGGACGGAAGTGGAGCCGGAGCTTTTATTCAGTGATGTGGAGTATGAAAGCAGACTGAACCAACACAGCGTCGCGGCACAGTCGGTGACGGGAGCGACGAGATTACGGGGACAAACGCATCGGCGAAACAGGAGAGGCTCTGCTGAGACACCTTTCACTGATTTCGGAACAGTGGCCTTGATTTTTGGGGAGGCGGGAGGGACTTTTCCTCACCGCCGAAGGAGGGGCGCATCGGAGAGTTCATCGAGTTCTCCAGCTCAACCGCCAAGGAAATCAACAAAATGGGGACAAACCATAGAAAGCTTCCAGAGATTCAGAGCACTTTGCTCAAATAAAACCGTTTAAATTGCCGGTTGCAGCTCTTGCCGAGCACTGGCAGTCCTCTGCGAACACATTTTATGAGTGGCCAGCCACTGAAGATGTGTCTGAAGCAGATTTCTTCAAAAGGACCAATAAATCTAATCTCAGATGTTAGCTCTTGAGCCAGCATGTTGAGAATGTTGGCATGGAAAAGAAAAAGAGTTTCAAAGCCAACCTTTCTTTCAACCTCCAGACAAAACCGGTGTCACGGAAAGACAGCAGAGGGCTTCACTCAGTAGCTCGGTCAAGTATGGTGGGCGGTTGTTTCATCATCAGACAGACGAGAGGGAAGTCACCGCGATGTAAAACACTGGACAGCGTCCCGGGATTTAAATGTGAGGACGTTCTTCTCTTCCAGAATTGAGACATCGGCCGTAACATAGAAGTGACATGACTAGCATTAATGCATACATACTGAGCTGAAGTAATTGAGTCTTTGAAAAATTTTATAATAAAAAAAAAAACACCATATTAGCATATTGTCATTTGTATTCATACTGTATAAGAAGCTTGCCTAATAATTATGCATGGTGTTTTTTTTCTTCTTAACTGCATTGTCGGCCTGCACGCTGCTTACATGGCATGCAAATCCCCATCTCCCTCCTCTCATCATCCCTTTACTGGCAAATAAAGAAAAGCAATACTTTTAGTCATTTACTATGTAAAAATATTAAAAATGAAGAAGCTTTTCAAAAGAAAAGATGCATCTGTTGGTCTGTCCACCACTTTGCTCCAACTTATGGATGAATTGCTCAGAAACTTTATACAGATTTTTCAAGATTCAAATAGAAAAGCGTTAGCAGTAACCCTTATAAGGATGTATACAGTAAGATTAAGACAAATGTCACAGGAAGTAAGAGAAGGTTTTTGAAGCAGCGCTACAAACACACGTTGCAGCAGAAGAGCTCTTCAGAGCGCCTCGGACGGCAGACAGGGTGTGGACACTTACAGTCATGTGCTTCCACCATCTTTACCCAGACTCAAACTGCACCAGACTACACATGTGCAATCCATTCTTCTGGGAAAACGTCTTTAAAATATGGTAAATCGCTACAGTTTATGCACATCAAAAAACACAATATTCAAGTTAGACAATTGCCACGGACTCCAGGGCGATAAGTAGAGCTCGGCAAAGTGACAGAATAACTCAGATATAATTCCCATCAGTGGCTTTGTGGGCATGCAGACAATGATGGAGTAGAGGAGAGAAACTGACAGGGGGGACATCAGGTTGGTGGGATGAGGGAGGGGGCAACCAGGCACACAGTGCCCGCTACACCAGCTTGAACTAGGAGGATTATGAGGATGGAGGATTTACCCTAAGAGGATAATAGCATAAAAAAAAAAATAGGAGATACCACTAGGGCCTGGAGCTGAAACAGTGCCGACACCAAACTCCACCTGCACACGACCATTTTGTTGGCGGCAGTGAGATGTGTCCACGCTCGACCCGTTGCCATTACATCATGACACCAGGGGGCTTTGTCCACACTCCAGATCGCAACCCCAAAGTGAGACCGCAGCGGTACAAAAAACGATGCAACAATTAGTGTTGGGTGGCATCCAAGGACACGAAGGGCACGATGTCTCGATAGAAGGTGTCTGAAAAAGATTGCAGCTCATCTTAAATAAATGATCCAAAAACTGTGCAGCCAGATTGGATCTTAACTGTCAAACCTCACTGACTTCAACATCCAAGTGTACTGACTAAAAGTCAAGCTCATTCCTGAACAGCAGAGCCATGAAACCACAGGGGAAAGCTGCCTTGCTGCTAATAATAGTAACTTATTCTTATTGCTGACAACATCCCACTAGCTGGAGGATGATAACATGACCTACAACAGCGCGCAAACACCAGAGGACTCCCAGTTGCACCAGTTAGAAGCACACAATGCCAATGAGAGGAAGGCGAAGAGTTTAAATGTCATCACAAGATACAAGAGTGTAAGATCCTTCCGTGGAGCTATTATAGTCCTGAGAGACGGATAGAGACAGAAAATGAAGACAAAGTGAGCTTGAGTCAAAGCGCTGTGATCGGGTCCAGACCGTTTGAAATGATCCGCTAAAGGCAACAAGACGTCTCTTTCCTCAGCCAGCATGAAATCTTAAAAACAAAGATGTGTATTCTTTTATTCAGTGCTAGCAGAGGCCTTTTTCTTTAGTGTGGACGACAGAAAATGAAAAAGAAATAATAAGAATACTTATTTTCTTACAGTTGACTCTCACTATCTTTGTCTCCGTCAGCTCCTGCAGAGCGGATTATCTGCCGGGACTCTGTGTTTTACAATCAGCAAAACACAAAGATGTTCAGTTTGCTATCATTTATGACAAAGAAAAGCATCAAAGTCTCACATTTGAGCAGCTGAAAACAGGAAATATTTGTCAGTCTTGCTTAAAAAAATTACTAAGACGGGTATTTGCTTAAGAAACAAATCATTTTCTGTCAACTACATGTTGTACTCTTCTAAAATAAGTGTGTACAACCCACTAGGTGTGTATTAACAAAGATTCCAACACAGAAAATATACCCAAACACATGTCTGGCCTAGCAACAAGCCAAAGGTATGCAGAATAAACATAAACAACTAAATGTATTAGTTGACGTCTGAGAAGGCTCCAGATGTGAGCTCCAGATTGACCTTTGACCTCTCGTGTCCCTGCTGGTTTCCAACCAGAACAAGAGTTGTAAGGCCTAACTTTACATATTCTTATGTTATAACTTTAAACCTGCACTCTCCTTATCAACGACCTGCTTTGGGTTTCCTCCCCTCGGAATTCCACACAGGCTTCTCAAAACGCTGATAAGGCCGAGGAGAGCTCAGGGTTTTCTGTCACACTCGCAGCACAACGAGGACGAGGTTTGGGTGCTGGCAGTGTTCGTGGTTCAGAATGTTAAAGAATGCTGCAGAGACCAAGGCCAGCTGAGTAATGCGACTGTGGAGGACGTTTACTGTCCTGGTGGTCAGAAACAAAGAGATGCTCACAGCTTTAAATAATACTTTACTAAGGTTCAGATTGGTAGTCATTATTTTATCTGACAAGAAATGCCAGGATTTGCTCCTTTTCTTTGTTTTATACCATTTGAAATGATTGATTTTGAGTGTTAGACGGACAAAACAAGCTTTTAAAAGACTTAATGGGCCGTACAGAGTTGATAGATAGAAGCTTTACTTGTTGCCTTACACACTAATTATAAGATCCTTTTTTTAGAGTCTAATCTAAATGAACGCTGACATATCATCTGATCCAGAACTAGTAGACTGGTGAAGGATATAAATATAAGTCATCTTTCATCACAACTGTCAGTGAGGCTGCTTCGCTTAATGCTAGCTAAATGCTAGCAACATTAGCTGCTAAAAATCATCACTACAACCAATCACAAGTCAGGATTCTCTCTTTATTTTTCTTTAGTATTTTATATTGCAAACCTTTAAATTTTTTAGACCGTTACATAGAAACCCCCCTTGCATTTTGAAGTATTATTTAACTAAATGTAATGTTTTTTAAGATTTGATTGAAGTTACTTGTCTTTGTACTGTGTAGAAGTTAAAATGACATAAGTTATTGAATGAAGTGGAAGCGAATCAATACGAGTAAAGTATAAATCATTGGACCAAAGTAAACTGACTGAAAAGACGCATTTTAAATATTTTGCACATCTCAAATTCTAGATTATATGTCGGTTCTTTCAGCCTCTTGCTTTAATCAAACGTCCTCCGCTCCTCTGGGGTTTAGGCTTTCTAGACTCTGATGAAGAAGTTGACATTTGGCCAGAAGTCAAGCAGAAGCTGCGGCGCATGAAGGAGTCGAGTCTGAGTGAAACGTCCCACAGCTGTTAGCGGCTGCAGACGGGAAGGCCTCTGGAGCTTTACTGGCTTCAGATCGGCAACAGATGCTGCCGTACCAACATCTACCACATTCCTCTGATGCCAAAGGGTTAAAACTGGGGCTGGAGAAAAAGTCATGTGACGTCCCGGATGCGAAGCCTCAGGGCGTCGATGGAGAAGCGTCAATAGGTGAATTCAGAGAGCGTGACTGTTGTACTTTGAATGAAACCGCCTTCAGCGCCAATACTTCAGTCTTGAGTAAAAAGCTGTCTTGAGAAATTTAAAGTTTATTGTCACTTATTTTGCTAAACTTGACAAATCAGAACACAAATCCTCCCAGAAAAGCTTTTTGTGTTGCTCGTGTGAGTTATTGTGGTGCCAGAAAACAGACATCACACATTTTCTAGAATAAACGGGCCTCGTGGGAATACCTGAATCCTGGCACCTGAGGCTGGTCTAAATGTGAGCTATTTTGGGAATCTGAGTGTGTCTACAAATTTGTCAGCGCATAACAGGGCCGAGTGTTTGAAGTGTCAACATCTAATAGCGTGACCACGTGATAGCCTGGTTTGGGCTGTTTTTTCTCTGGAGGAACATATCCAAACCCAGCACATCACATACTGACTGATGATCATTTTAAGATTCTTGCTCAAAAAAAAACATCTTGTTTTTCAACCAAAGTTCAGTCTCTTGGAGCAACGCTGCCTTTTGGATGTTGGTGTAATATATTTTTTTATGATTTTTCTTATTTGGTGTTACTTTTTCCTGATAACATGTAATACTAGATCAATCCTGTATAGAAAACAACTACTGTGCAACTACACGCTATTCTCTTTATTTGTATAAGGTTATTTTATTACCTTTGTGTATTTTTGTAGCCTAGATTTAGAGCTTTTCTTTGCTTAATGTATTTCCTCACTACGTTTTGACTGATAATTTGCAACAGGGGTGGTATATAAAGTGTATTTGTAACTTATTCTGAGGTCTATTCAAAGCCTTTATTGAGCAGGTTTTTGTATATACACTGAAATGATCATCTTTATGTAACTTTTTGTGTTTCTTTATATATTTAGCATTGATATTCTATCGCTGCAACTCTTAAATATACAACGTATTCTCTTACTAATATTTAAATGACTATTTGCAACAGGCGTGGTCACATGTGCATAATGTGTATTTAAGATGGCGACTCGTGGTACTTGTCAGAAGAGCGCAGTACTGGAAATAGACATCCTTCTAACTGGAGCTACTGGGTGTGCAGATCTATCAGTTTTCATGCTGTTTCCATCAAAGTTTGACATCTTAGTAATGAGACGAGCTCTCACAAACGTTGGGCTGCGCCTTTCTCAACTGCGGGAACATTTAGTCTGTAACTCTGGAGCTGGAAACAGAAAATCGGAATTTGTGATGAAAAAGCAGCTACAGATTAAATGGCATAGTAACTGATCTCACACAGCAGATTGGTATCCGCTTGTAACTGACATTATTAAGCTGTGCAGGGGTCAGCAATTACGTAATAGGTATTTTGTCAATGTCATGTTAAAAGTCAGTGTTTAGGCTATCAGGCACCACATGTCGGTAAATAAAAATGATACCACACAGTGACGTACACTGATTTTACTGGCACATTTAGATAAAACGTATACACATTTGATAAAAACTTCCTTTGGTGGAAGAACTCCTGCAGAATGAGTCAACAAAGACACTGTTCATTCATTGTCTAAAGAACGCTGCCACATTTTAATAACATATGTCTTAGAAATCTTGGTTCCCTTTAACTTCCCTCACTCCTCAAGTTCACCAGCCCTTATATGGATTCATACAAGCAATGATGCAGTACGCTGTATCCTTTACGTGACATGTCCTCAAGCACCAGTCAGTTTCATTTGAGGTAAGGAGGACGATCCCTCTGCTCCTGAACTCAAAGTGGAGGTGGAACAGTGGAAGTAGAACTGGGGAAGAGACAGAAAACTGTGACTCAGCTGTTCGATCAGGAAGTTTGAATTCACACCACAGAGGGCCTGGACCTCCTCTTCCCCCTTAAGCTGCTACTGATCTTACAATATTCTGACTCAGCACGAGTCAAAAGATTGGGTTAAATATCTGAAATGATGAGGCGGCACTTTTGCCCCTTGTGTCTGTCTTTAAATGAATACAATACGTGGGAAACATCTTTACACCAGTGATACAGGCAGATGAAAAAGGACAACATTTTAGTGCGAGGGTTAATAGAAAACAGATAGATAACATCAATGAAATCGTTTCTTTTCACTTGAGTTGAATGTATGACCTTTTTTTTTACTACGATAGGAAATACCACATACGTTGAAGCCAATATTATGAAATATTTAACATGTTCATGTGTTATTATAGTGTAAAATACATGTGGTGTGCTGACCTTGTCCTACTTTAAAGAATGCATCTGCTTTCCGGTGTGGTTTCAGTGATTTTCCTGTGGGACTTTAAGCACATGCTGTGTCTTCTTCACTGATATTTGAACCCATTTAAAGATGATGTGATGGTTATTACAATAGGGAGAATTACATGCATGCTACAACCTACAGACAGGTTTATATGTGTATGATCATAAGACAGTTTCAATCCTTTGTTGATGACAGGTCAGACAGGCGAGCAGCTGCGTTTCGGCCCATCCTTGTCTAATCCTGCCGACAAAGACCACTTTCATTTGGGATTTTACCTTCTCAAATGCGCTCCTGGTTTTCTCCTTTTATATTTCCTTCCCCTCCTAAAGCAGATCCGGGAGAAGAAAAGAAGAAAAAATCGGAGTTATTCCAACCGGGACCGAACCGCCTTCATCCTCACTTCATCCATCCAGCAGGAGAAAAAGAAGAAGAAGAAGAAGAAGAAGAAAAAGAAGAAGAAGCTGAGAACAGATTTAATGCTGAAGTTAAATCAGTGCGCGAGGACGGAGGAGACAGTCATTGTCATCGCAGAGGATTAATCCAGCCGCACTCAAAAAGTGAGATCCTGAAGTGTCCCAGCTCTTTGTAGCCTCTACTTCCTACTACTAAACTTACATCTACCCCCACCGCACAACAACATGGCCGACGCCGTCTGCGGGACTGGAGAGCCGCACACAGCTGGAGAGATCCGTCCGGTGCAGCTGATCTGAGACCAGCTGAGGAGGCGAGGCGACCACACGAAGCGGGGAAGCGACTGAAGAGAGGAATTATAACGAGATCATCATGTGCGAGAGCATGAGGAGGAGCGGAGCGGCAGACTGGAGGCTTTCATGCAGAGAAAGGGTGGACGAAGCGTCCTCGATGTGCGCCGGGTTCAGTCTCAGCTCTGGAGCTCGAGCTCCCCCTGCTGGCGGCGCCGCGGGTACTGCAGCTGCACATCTGCAGCGCGAGGAGATCTGATTCTGAATCAGCTTGATTTGCCAAGTAGGGGAGACAGAGGGGCGATTACTAAAAAAACAGAGCCGTTTAATGAGAGTCACGTCATCTCAATGGAGCTTTTCATTTTTTATTTTAAAGCAATAAAAAAAATCGGTTTTCTTAAGCCCATTTGATCAAACTTTGTATAATGAGAGGGATAAGCGTCTTTGAGTCGAGAAAAGCTCTATGTAAAATTCAAGTATTATTATTATTATTATTATTATTATTATTATTATTATTATTATTATTATAAAAGGGATTTTGATGGGTGGCTGCTCCTGCTGTAAGACGTTGCAATATATATACACCACTATTAATAATAATACATTTGATTTGTATTGCGCTTTAAAAGGTATTTAAGGCAATTTACATGGTAAAGACAAATAATAGAAGCAACAACACATTATATATATGCCAACATTACATTAGTAAGATGTGTTATTGAGGTTATTGCGGTATATTTTAGTGTTTATATACATTTGAGAATATTATATATATAGTTTTTTCAGTTTCAGGTTTTTGACCTGGATCTGGCGTGGACATTATTATGAGTATGTATTTTAGTATTGTAATAATAAAATATTATTAGCCTTTAACATGGGCAGCAGGGAGGACAATTTTGGTATTTGAATACCAAAATTATTCAAATAGCCCTAGTGGTTGCAGAGATACACTCTTTTTAGTTTGGGTATGACATTTTCGAGGAAAGGGCCTAAACATAGGTGGGTTTTTAAAAGGGAGCCAGATGTAGCTCTGTAAAGAATGAAAAAATGGAAATTGCCGATCTCCTCATTTCCAGGATCTGAAATGTGGAGGGGGGCGGGGGTTGCTAAAGCTTTTTGACCATCACAATGAGATATTTGCCCTGCTTCACTTCAATTTGAGATTTATCGCCACATATGTATTTATACATACATGCAATTTGCTGCATTTGTTTGTGTTTTAATTATTGTAAAAATGTGTATTAAGCTGAGAAATAACAATTCTGAGGCAGATACTGTACCTCATAACCTGGACACATAAAAGCCCCATGCTTACAGACAGACTAGATGTTCACCACCTCTTCACAGCTCCTGAATAGAAACAGCAATCTGCGACTCAACCCTTTAATAGAGTTATGGGTTAGAGTTAGTTTTAACATTCTAACCTTTTCCATCAATGTTAGCGACACCCACCAAGTGTTAGTGTTCTAGTTAAACAGTTTATCTTTGAAATGTATCATGATATTTTATTTTATGTTTCATTTTAGGATGTGGTTAGACTGCATGTAGGAGAGGTTGTTCCACTGTTTCTTGGGACCCTTGAAGGCAGATTTCCTTCCTGGGCCCTCGGGCCGACCGTGCAGGCATGTAGCCCGCTGTCAGCCACAGGGGCGTGGACTTGTGGAGAAGCCCGAGCAGAGAAGTTCACTGGAGTGCGATGAATGTTGTTTATGAGACGGCTGAGGGGAGGAAAGGGCCAAAACGGAGCAGTTTCTCTGCAAAAAAAAGTCATTTAACTCATACATTTAGCTCTTTTTTTCCCCGTCATCTTTAATTTGCATTTTAATTACACATGTTGTATCTCTTTCATTCATCTCTGCCTTTCTGCTGACACACAAACACACCTTACAAATTAGATTTAAAAAGACACTGTCTGTCAACACCTGTCGCAGTAAAAGCGGCGTGGTAAAATACTTGAATCATGAGACTGTAACCTCAATAAACTCTTTAAACACGACAAGTCAACACCAGCAGGCGCTATAAAAAGCTAACAGTGCTTAAATTAGAATGAGTCATATGTTCCTCTTTGGTGATATAAAGCTCATCCAAACAAACACACACACACACACACACACACACACACACACACACACACACACACACACACACACACACACACACACACACACACACACACACAGGAGCATATTTTCTTTTACTATACATACAGCGCAGACATCATCAATGAGTTACTGGAGGGAGACATTCTTAAAATGTCCCGTCTATTGATATTATGCTACATTTATCAGTTTCATGGCATAATCCAGACGTTACGTCAACACATGCAATCAATATAATACAAGTGGTGGCAAGAAAAACAACAAACATTTAACTCTCAGGGCAGCACGTTTATTAATGTTCCACAATGATTCTTACAGGAAGACACGTATATGGAGCGGTGAGTCAAGCATCAGGAGATTATTGGATAAATATTCTTATCTATTTAATGTTCTCAGCTCTGTACATGTAATTAGATGATGAAGAAGTGATATCCTTGTAGCATGAACTCAAATATTGTTTCAAAAACATGATTAGGCTGAGTAATCAGCATTTTCCTGTGATTACTGACTCAACACAATTAGACAACCTTAATTATATTATGATTGTCTTGTGGTAATCATAATGAATTTCCTAGCAAACCCATTAAAGGGTCCAAAAGGCAAGGTGACACATACAGTATTTGCTATTATAAAACAACATGGAAATGTTATTTAGCCATTTATCGACCCATTTGAAAGCTTTATGGTCCTATAGTCTAATTATAGTTCACTTTCCTAATAAATTAACTCAACACATTCTGTGATTGTTGCTCTCTTTATGTGTCTGTTTTCAAATGTTTGGTAATTCTGTACATTGTCATGTCGGCCTACTAATATAGATCCTTGTCTAAGATTGTATAAAGACAGTAAAAACATTGCTACTCACCCGTGTACTTTCTCCTCTCGGCCACTAGGGGGCAGTGCTCTCTCAGAGTGCAGAAGAGCTCCACTTCAGTCGACGTTTCCCCAGATAGTTCCCCCTCCACATCTTAAGGATTCAGAGTGCTTCTTTGCACTATAGCAAACAGAGGCAACAACGTCAGAGCCAGACGAGGATCGACCGGGCTGAATCACCCACTAAAGATTCAACACATGAGCCTGAAACCGCTGTGTACCAAGCTGAGTCAGTGGGGATTAATACCAAAGACATGAGAACCTGCAAAGGAACATGTAATACAAAGAAAAACAATATTTCAAGTAAAGTAACCGAGCACTGTAGTTATTCTATTTTATGCTACCTCATCCTTCAACTTTGCTACATTTCAGAGGGAACTATTGTACCTTTTACTTCACGGCATATATTTGAAAGTTGTTGATACGAATTACTTTTCAGATTGATATTTTACTTAAAACACAAAACAATGTTTTCATCAGAGTCTGGCTGGGGCCCCTTTTTTCAGATGTCATGTTGTAAGTTCAGTTTCATCAAAGAGTGACCTTCCCTCTAAACCTCTCAGACGGCTCCATTTAGATTAATGTTTCAGGCTAAAAGAGGTGAAATTATACATAATATTACAAAAAATAAAGTCCCTGAAAAGAGGAAGCTATAAATTGTTGTGGCAGAACTTAAGTTGTTCCTCTTTCCTTCATCATCCATCGTCTCATTACAACTTAGATGTTATCTTATGGCCTTTTGGAGGTGTCTGACCCCTATTGGGAACCACTGGACTAAACTATCTAATATAAAATCATAATATGAACAATCTAACTATTTGAGAATTCACCAACATAAGCTTTTAAAGGAGTCCTTTTTACTTTTGTTACATTTTACAGATTATAATGGAGTTTGAATGCAGGACTTTTCATTGTAAGGGAGCATGTTAACATTGTAAATATGTTTTCTTAATTAAAGGATCTGAGTACTTTTCCACCACTGCATTGATTGATGACACGGAAACACCAGCTGTACTTATGAATCAGTCAGCTGCATCAGAGACTCTCTTTATTGTTCTAACTACAAAAACCTCTAGAAGAAGAAAGACTGTCAGTCATATAGCGACCTGAACAGCGCCACAAGAGGATAGTCTAATGTATACATATAATACGTCAGCTTTACGTCACCGTCCACTGAAAATCCTGCATTTCCAAATTTGGTGATTTGTAATGTGTTATTGCATTAATGGTTCCTTCTTCTTAATCTAAATAAGCCATTCAATAACCCACTATCTGGAAAAAGAATCACAAAGCTCCAAACAAACCTGTTTTTGTTATGTTTTGGAGATGAGGTGTTCTTCACACGGCAGTCAAGTTTGTGTTGTATTACTACAAATGAGAAATACATCAAGAAGCCTAAAATAAGGAAGAACTAAAAATCATTAATTTATTAAAATCCTTCAACCAGATGATTCATGTTCAAACAATACTTAAAGGTGCAGTCAGCGATTCTGGAGGAAGATTGTTGATATTGGGATACAACAACCAAACAAATACCTACAGGTTTACTCCCCTCTAACCTTCCCTGTCTTCCTCTCTATACATCAGCCGGTTACCCGTCCTGTGGCCGAGCATGCTTCTGATTGGCTGGAATAGTGTTTTGGTGGTCAGAGACACTTTATTTGCTTCACATTTACAGAATGTTTAAAGATGTTAAGAGACACTTATTATTCCATACATGGCTGTCTGTTACAAAAGTATCATAAGATAAGTAATGCGCTGAATTTGAGTGTATTGGAATAGAATCACTGACTGCACCTTTAAGTATGTTATTATGTAAATGTGTCTGAACTCAGATCTTAAAGGGACAATTCACCCCAAAATCCAAAATACATATTTTACTTCTAAAATATAGTTCTGTTTAGCAGTCTAGCTTGTTTTTGAGTGAGTTGGCAGTAGAAATGCCTTCTCTCCAAAAATAATGGGACTAAATGGCTCTGAGTGTATTTAAAGTTTCAAGAAAAACATCTACAAATCTCAACAGTAATGTCTCTTTCCAGAAATCATGACCTGATTAACTGTAGTGAACTGTTTCATGCAGGAATTATGTTTGAAATAAATTATTTTTTATTTTTTAGGCAAACCTTTAATAGAGTTAGAGAGGTAAATAATGGGGAAAATAAAACAATAAGCACATACTGATAGATGAAGTCAGCAGACGCTGCGTAGTCAGAGAAACGTTTTGCACAAGAGAAGCAGTCAGACACATTTCAGCACTGGATAGTGTCACAAGACAAAGCCAGATGTTGAATATATAAATATGAATACTAGTTCCTTCTGTTGTATCTGGTTATGAGTCTGACCTCTGACCTTACCAGAGGTAGAGAGGATACACGTGGGGGGGGGGGGGGGGGGGGGGGTGATCTGATTGCTGTTAAAGGAGGTGAGTTGATTCAGACATAAACTTTTTGTAGAAGAGAAACAGTCACATTTCAGCACTGGACAGCTCCCTCTCGTCCCAGCCGGGCCTCACGTGATCCTGTAGAGTGACGTCAAATGTTGGCATTAATACCCTGTTCAATGGATTATGTTTGAATCCAAGATTCATTTTTCTTCTTCTTCTTTTTTTTTATGACTTTGCTCGGGGTCTCTCATTGACGCGGGAGAACGATGCACTCCAATGGGACGGTGGTGATGGTGGTGGTGGGGGGGGGGGGGGGGGAGGAGGAGGGGCGGCTGATGACGCAGCCACCCACCTCCCTCCTCCAACCCCCCAACCTACGTGACAAGTGAAAAAGGCATGTCTTTCGGATTCATGAATAAAAAACCAAGGGGAGTTAAGTTCACAGGACGCCGGGAAGTTCTCCGCAGACAAATGTTTGGCGCTCTCCATGAGCGAGCGCACGTAGAAACCCCCGAGAACTGAGCTGCGGGCGCACTCGGAACAAAACACAAGCAGACCGAAGAGGCGCTTCACTGAGGGACTAGAGGAAGAGGAGAGGAAGGGAGAGAGAGAGAGCGAGAGAGAGAGGCTGAGATAGAGATCCTATCTCACTCTCCCAGTTGAGCTCTTCAGCTGATCGCGTCTCACCACTGGTAAGTAAGCGGAGGCACTTTTCGGGTGCGTTTACGCAGCGTAAAGTAGTCTTTTTGTTTGCTTGCTTTTAGGAACTCACAGGTGTGGTGTGAAATTGTACACCTGTTCACTCACTGACTGTTTTTTTTTCTTCTTCTTTTCTTTTGCAGCAAGACAATGTCTAGTAAAGCGACTTTAGCCTTACTCATCTATGGGATCTTAATGCATTACAGCGTCTACTGCTCACCTGTGGGGCTTAGCTTTCCCAGTGTTAGGTACGTACACTCTTAACTTTTCCTTTCAGTGTCTCTTTTCAGATGTCGATTTCTATTTTTATTTTTGGCTTGGCCAGGAGAACATAGTTGCACTGAGCAGCAGGGTTCAGACCACATCCCAACAGTTGTGTCTGAGGCGATAATAGCCTATTGGATCACTGGATAACATCATCTGACAGCCGATCCACTGGGCTGCTCGCACGCCGGTGATGTAATTCAGGCTGCTGAGGCAGTGAAGTAGTGTCTCAATGTGTCCTGCAGCCATTAATCTGTTTTTGTGTGTGGTTAGATCATTCAAAGAAAACCTTTTGCTTTCGAGGTCTTTTATTTATTGCACAACACTAAAATACAATGTTTTGTGAATTTAAACTGTGACATTTCTGGTGGATTAACATAGAATGCTTCTTTTTTTTAAATTTATTTATAAGACATAAAAAGTGTCTAAACGAGTTTTTAACACATGTCAGATTGCACAATGTGTCGCTCCTGGCAGAGCTGAGGATTGTGAAAACGTGTCTCATCTTTTCAGACTTGACAGTGAGGTTTATGACGAGGATGGGAACTCGTTACCGTCCCTGGATTACGACAGAGACCAAATGGATGTGAGGAGCTCTCCGTCCGTCGGTGACGACGTCTTCACGTTGTATTACCCGCCAGAGAAAAGGTGACTATTCCACTTGTTTTGTCCCGAGACATCCGTGTTGAACGTCTCATTGCTGTAGTCCTATTTCTGTCCACGTATCTTGTACGTTTTGTGTGAATCCGTGTAACGTATTGTCGAAATGTTGTCAGTAACTTTCAACACAGTGATTGTTATTTATTATTTCGAGACACGTAATTCATCAAAGACAAAAGTTAGTCTGTTTTCACTGAGGGGAGCTCAGTCGACTATACAAAAAAATGATCAACATATTCAACCTGCAAGAGAATGGGGAGAAAAAAATCAATGGAATCTGGCTGAATAATTCAGCTGCAAAACCTATTAACGAGTCTTTACAAATCTAGTTTTCTTAAAATAAGTGTTGAATCAAGGCAAAAATATTCTGGGCAGATTAATTCATGAAAACGCTTTAAAAAGGCACAAGGGCACAAGTCTGCAAGTCTACAAGTGTGTATGTGTCACAAGAAAATCGAGCACGAGGCCCAATATTATACCATAATTGATGTGTTAAGAAGATGGGTATTTTATTTCTACAGTGCAGCTACTTGAAATTGTTGCCTCTCTTGCGCTGGGTGTGTGGTGATTTTACTGTGTGGCTATCTATCATCCCAGAACGGAAAGGCATGCAGACGGCATGTTTAATAAAGCCTACAGGAAAGCGCTGGGTCAGTTATCAGCAAGGAAATATCTGCATTCTCTGATGGCAAAACGTGTAGGGTAAGAACATCTTCTTGGTTGTCATCTCTTCTTTTACACTGTTTTCTGTCTTATGTGCTTTTTTGTTTTGTTTCTTTGGACTGATCCTTTAATTGCTCATGATCCACGCTGTTATACGTACACATGTGTCTGTGGTCCCGTTATCTCCCAGCATGCAGCTCAGTCCTCTCCATCCGCCTTTATTAATGCTACAGGAGCTTGATTGATTTGGGAAGTGTGGTTTTCTCAGCCTGCTGCTGTGTCGTAAAGGCGCAGAGGGAAGAATGAACCCGCTCAGGTTTAAATTTATTTCAATATGAATAATTTATAGGATGAAGTCCCAGTGGTTCCCGATGGAAGAGCGAGGGGGTGCAATTACTGACTCCTTATGAGCAGGCCTGTCACACCTTAATGCAGGTCGAACTATGACAGATTGTCCTGGGATCTGCTTTAAACAAAGAATTAACATGTAGCATACATTATAATGGTTTAGCAACCTTTCAAGTCAAATCTTTGACAATGCAAGTATAATCTAAGTGGTGAAATCAGATGATTTCCCCAACATTAAGGACACAGATGCACAGCTCTGCAGGCTGATTTGTTCGGGACAAAATGGAAATCTGTGTATCTCTTTATTTGCCCTCTAAGATGATGACACAAAGAGGATCTTTACAGTACCACATGCTGGGCACACAGGGGTGGGGGGGTCATGTCTCGGTGTGATGATGATAGTGAACCCTCTTGTCTCTCATGCAGCGGGGGGAAGACGCTGGACGACAGCTCAGAGCCTCTGTCCAAGAGACACTCAGACGGGATCTTCACCGACAGCTACAGCCGCTACCGAAAGCAAATGGCGGTCAAGAAATACCTGGCAGCAGTCCTTGGGAAAAGGTATAGACAGAGAATTAGAAACAAAGGACGCCGGCTGGCATATTTGTAGCATCCTCCCTGTCCCCTCCTGAAAAAAAAAAACACAAAAAAAACTAAAAAACCTTAAGTGTGTGCAGCCCCACATGAAGTCATTTTCAGATCTGAACAATCAGTGGATCGCTTTTGTGTTCTTAAACATGTATTTATGTATGAAGTAAGCCATTAAAATGAATATTTTGATAATAATATTGTTTTTTATTTTGTACTTAAAGCACTTGAGGACTCACATATCTACTTTGTGGACCAATTTTTGTTCATTCTAAAAAAAAAAGAAGAAAAAATAGCCTCTATTTATGTATTCATTGATTTATTTTTTTTAGACCTATTTATTGAGGGGAGACAATTGTTCACATGACGATATGCTCCAAACAGCCCTGTCTTTTAAACGTTTAGTGAAGAGATATGATTGTGAGGAAAATAAACTGTTTAAAAGACAATCAATGTATTGAATGCTGCTTTTTGTAAAGTGACATTAAGAGTTTAGTTGTCTTTATTCACAACAGCCTTGAAGACATAGGTTTTCACCATATCCTACAAGACATAGACTTTGATGCCCTCCCGGAGGACGGGGATGAGTTTGAGGCTTTTTTGGGAGACTGGCTGAAACAGTTCTCTCACGAATTCCTGGTGAGTTTCAGGCTCCTTCCTGAGGCCGTAATCCTCGCAGGGGCGTCTCATGTCCCTCCCTCCTCCTCTCACCTTTAACCCTCAAACACGCTACGCTTCTTCTGCCTCATTTGTGCTCCTGTCTCTCTAGTGTCTCGCACATTTTGAATCCCTCCTAATCCCAAAATGTGGAGAGACTTGGCTCAGACCGATATGTCATACATATCATTTCTGATTTGTCCTCTTTATGAATGAAAGTATAATATTATGAAGCCTATTTTTAGTAGATCTGGAGCCCTGTTGGCTTTAAACTCTTTCACAATGCCAGTTATCCATTTTCTTAAATACAAAATTGGATTCTCAAAAAAATAAAAATCCCAAATCTGAGATGAGGACCATAGCACTTTTGAGGTTTTTCTTGTCCCTATTCCTTCTGCAGTCTTTACAGAGTGAGCTTACACCTTTGACTCATGTACATCTTGTGTTTCTATCAACTGGGTTCTGCCGAAGGGTTTCTCATGTCTCTCTGCCCATATAATAAGTATCACTAACAAAGCACCATCAGGCAAATACAAAAAAAAGCATAAAAAAAGAAGAAATGATACTTGTTACATGGTGATTTATCCATCGATTTGTTCTTCGTGAGAGACATACGAGGCAGATTGAACTCTTGTGTTTGAACCTTCTGGGTCTATTGTGCTTCCCTTTTCTGTCACGTGAACCAATGTAAAGAAAAACTACAGTAGACTGCATGATTAAAGTAATTGCACTAGCCACCGCATCTGTGCATCTGACTACTGCAAACATACATTCCTGTCATTTCTGGATGTTGTTTTGTGTTCTGTTCTTATATTTATACACAAACTGTATGTTGAACTTTGTCCTACTTTGAAGAATTATCTGAATGTACTTTACTGCTGGCAAGACTCTCAGTCTCAATGTCATGCTTTATGTTTGAGGCTCTGTTACTGATTTTGTAACCAGGTGTACATTTGTTTATGAAGAAAACGTTTAAAGAGAGGCTTAAACGGCTGCCATAGTTGATATAGTTAGATCTAAAGAAGAGGAAGGATGAGATGCAAGTAAACAAGAAGAAAACACAGTTAGAGATTGCAAGAGAAGCAAATAGAAGAAACAAAGAAGTTAGTGAAATCTACAAGATAAGAGTAAAAACTGACTGTAAACCAATCACATTCCGCCCGTCTGCACACTTCTGACCACATTTGAGAGGGAGGAATACATATTTTGCAGAAAAAGCGAGTTTCAAAAACAGCAGGGTAAAAAAAAGTTCTTCGATCTGTGTTTACTGTATCAATCTTTCTTTAATTTTGCATTCTCCTCTAGGCTTTGTGACGCAGGAAGCAGTTTGAGGCTGTGGTGCCTTGCATCGACTTTAAAATCGCCATGAATCACAGATGGCTATTTAGTGGCCCTACAATGCTGCACATCATCAGCTTACATTTCACCCTTTTGTTGTTGTTTTTGTGTTGCACAGGCGATTGATAGGAGCTCTAGAAGCATCCTGCTTTAAAACGTCAAGTGTTCCCGCTTGCACTGCTTTCCTTTGCACTTTGTTTTTAGAGCACTTAGACGTAACTTTTGTGTGAAAACAGAGGGAAGGATCAGTTTCCCGCTCTCCATGAAACATTATATGTATGATAATGAAAGCGCCAATAGCCTTACTAAAATGAAATCATCTTCAAAGATATATATATATATATATATATATTTACTGTGTAGAAAGTGAACATTAGATTACTACTTCAAATGCCGATCTGCAAGGTCAAGTCAATAAATGTTTAAAAAAAAAAGTGTTGTAAGATTTGTATGAATAAATTTTTCTAAACAACACAAATTTCGTCTAATCTTTGAAGCCAATATCACCATAAGTCTTAAAGATAAGACACTTTTAAGAGGAGGAAAACGAGTAACAAAGACCAAACTCATTATAGCGCTGTAATGGAGATGGACCCTCCCTCCACAGGCTTAACAGGGTGTTACATAAGAAAGAAGAGATGAGAGAAACTAAGAGGAAAAATCCACTTGTGGGCAGCAGCACAGAGGGAAACAATTAGAAGTATGAAACATCAAAAAGACGACACACACACACACACCTTCAGATAAGACAAAGCGACACACTGCAAATTCAACACACACACACCAACTACAGGAAGACAGGATCAAATTCATGGTGAAATAACACAAATAAGACGTATCAATCCCTTCTCTCTTCATCGATGTGGGCGATGTAGCTGTCTGGACGGTCAGCAAACTACAAGATGTTGCAGAATAAATAAGAAACAAAGGAGAAGCTTCGTGATCCAAATCTCTGCCCCCATTTCGATGATGACTCAGAGGCTTTTGGCGGCGTAACGGTGACACCAGTTGGCTGGGTGTCTACCTCCCCTCGGGACAGCATGAGTAAGGAGACGTGGGAGGGATCACCCCGTCCTCTCCACACACTGCCTCGCCGCACTTTGCACCTCTCCAGGACTTCAGCGGTCGCCACCGAGGGCCTGCCGTACTGGTGGAACAGTTGGCCGCTCTCAACACTGGCACATTCACTTTGTTGCCAAAAACTAAGGAGCTAAAAACATGCTCATAAATGAGGGGATGTATTCAGATGGGAATCTTTTTTATGTCTAACATCAAATACTTTGGTGCTTTGGGAGAAGTCATCTTTCCCCAGCACGCCTCCACATCACAAAGTAGAGCGAATGCAGCTTCATGCTGTGGCTTCCCTGGTTATATAAAGTTTAAAGTTATACGTCTTCTTATTGGGTGTTCCTGAAAGTTGCAGGCAGCCCTCTGTTATTTTAGAGAACAAATAGTCAATTCATCAATTACTAGATTGGTTAGAAAATGCATCTGCAACTATTATGATAAAATGATCATCAATGTATAAGCAAAAATGAATATTTCCTTATCATTGTAGTCTTTGGTGATAATAAAGATAGTATTCTTTGGATTCAGATTTGATTCACTCCCCTGCACAGCCCCTCATACTACATAAATACACTCGTCACTTTCACATTACACTTACATTTCACTTGTTTAAAGTAGTTATCTGTTTGTCTGTGCACTTTATTTTTTTTATTTTTTCATTATATATTCTATTGTAAATGTAATTGTAAATTTAACAGGCTCCTATTTATTGCACTGTGTTTATTGTTTAATGATATGCACCGCCCGCCATGACAAATTCCTTGTATATGAAAACATATGTGGCAATAAATGGTTCTGATTCTGATTCTGATTGCAATTATTTGCATTCAACGTGACCGCAATAGAAGGAGACACGACGACATAACGAGTGCCGTATTCATCGTCTTGTATCTTTGCACATTCACCAGGTCTGGGTGTGTTTGCAGCAAGCAGGTGGAGACTCCTCGCAGAGTGTGGCTTTAGCCTTCAAAGGGTTTGCCTTTACGATCCCTGTGGCGCAGCGGCACACCTGTTGAGATGCACGGATGCAGAACACGTTTTAAAAAACAAGCATGCATTCACGCTTCAACACTGAAGAGGTGATACGGAAGAACTAAGCCGGTATTCCTATGTGTGCACACCTGCATTTAATAATAGCTTGACACGTTAGCTGACATTTTATATAGATTTCTCTGTCTTAACTGTTTGTTTCACTGCATTATCTATATATATATACACACTCACCTAAAGGATTATTAGGAACACCATACTAATACTGTGTTTGACCCCCTTTCGCCTTCAGAACTGCCTTAATTCTACGTGGCATTGATTCAACAAGGTGCTGAAAGCATTCTTTAGAAATGTTGGCCCATATTGATAGGATAGCATCTTGCAGTTGATGGAGATTTGTGGGATGCACATCCAGGGCACGAAGCTCCCGTTCCACCACATCCCAAAGATGCTCTATTGGGTTGAGATCTGGTGACTGTGGGGGCCATTTTAGTACAGTGAACTCATTGTCATGTTCAAGAAACCAATTTGAAATGATTCGAGCTTTGTGACATGGTGCATTATCCTGCTGGAAGTAGCCATCAGAGGATGGGTACATGGTGGCCATAAAGGGATGGACATGGTCAGAAACAATGCTCAGGTAGGCCGTGGCATTTAAACGATGCCCAATTGGCACTAAGGGGCCTAAAGTGTGCCAAGAAAACATCCCCCACACCATTACACCAGCAGCCTGCACAGTGGTAACAAGGCATGATGGATCCATGTTCTCATTCTGTTTACGCCAAATTCTGACTCTACCATCTGAATGTCTCAACAGAAATCGAGACTCATCAGACCAGGCAACATTTTTCCAGTCTTCTATCAGCTTGAATCAGTCGGCCCATTCTCCTCTGACCTCTAGCATCAACAAGGCATTTTCGCCCACAGGACTGCCGCATACTGGATGTTTTTCCCTTTTCACACCATTCTTTGTAAACCCTAGAAATGGTTGTGCGTGAAAATCACAGTAACTGAGCAGATTGTGAAATACTCAGACCGGCCCGTCTGGCACCAACAACCATGCCACGCTCAAAATTCCTTAAATCACCTTTCTTTCCCATTCTGACATTCAGTTTGGAGTTCAGGAGATTGTCTTGACCAGGACCACACCCCTAAATGCATTGAAGCAACTGCCATGTGATTGGTTGATTAGATAATTGCATTAATGAGAAATTGAACAGGTGTTCCTAATAATCCTTTAGGTGAGTGTATACGCCTGTTCCCTGGTAGAAATCTAGCAACTCAGAGTCGGAGCAGGACTGGTTCAAAGCGAAGTTAGCTAACTGCTGCTTATTATGCTGGAAAGCATTAGTCTCTAAGCTCCTATTGATTTCTATCCATAGGCAGGAGCAGGATGTTAAATATACAAATAACATTCTATTATTAAAAGTGAAATATTGCTGTAATAAAATGATACAAATGCCAGTCCTGTTGAGACCCCATGGGACTCTCACACTGTGGGTGCAGCAGGTGGCATTTAGAACACCACCACCCACCCAATAGCCCTCCACTTTGTCCCTTTCCTCCACAATCCAAATTAGAGCGAATGACACGATATAGATCCCCCATATCTCATAATATATGATAATAAATCCCCACAGAGCATTGAAGGCTTGTCTGTACATTCTAGCTCTGCAGACTTGCCCTGAAATCTCTTTAAAGGGCTTCCATTGCAATCGCATCACTTGTGACTGCGTGTGGTCTCACACTGGGACGTTCGGTATGGGATGTCAGGGTGAACCGGCACACAAAGCCCACCGTGTCTCTCCCTGCTCCCCAGTGTGCGTAATAACCCCCTCTCAGACATGATGGCAGGGCTTTGATTTTGTGGCGGTGGCCTCAGCTCTCAGAGGAGTGCAGAGAGAAGATGATCAATGGGAGTGATCTGATTCCTCGGGCCCGTGCCAGACCCTTTCTTAACCCGGCTAACCCAATCAGCCAGCGTTGCCAGGCAACCAGTCCCAAGGGGATGCGTTGGGAGTGGGCGGGGTGCCGGAGGACTTCCCGGGCACCCAAAGATCCCGCTGGATGCATTTTACGCAAACGGTTTCAGTCTCAGCTATGTTGTCTGTTACTGGCTGATGCGTTCTCAGAGAGGAGAACAGAGGTGGAGTAATGTGTGATTCATAAAAGTGCACAGATGTAAATAAGTACACTGACAGGCAAACACAGGCTGTAACTAATGCCTTCACAAATTGAAACACACAGCTCAGCCGGATGTGTTTGTGACAGACAAAAACGTGCTGAAAGTAAAAACTATTCTACAGTTATAGAGGAAATCTACAAAAATGCAAAGATTTTGACGAACGAGATGGAGACCCTACGGCCATGGAAGCAGCTCGGTGAGTCCGAAAGAGGTCAAAGTATCCTGTGTTTTATAAGAAGAAAGCAACACGATGCTAGCTGCAGATGTATGTGCCTGTTTAGGAGCCAAATGCTAACGTCTGCAACACGCTGATGTTTAGCACGTCTAATGTTTACCGTGTTTACCATTTAGCGTAGATAAGAAAGTAAAAGATATGAAAAGATACAAACACTATGATTTCACAACAAATATATATATATCCAAATGTATGTGGTGCCCTTGGTTGATTATTTGTTTCTATTTCAGTCAAATCCAACTTTGCTGTTAGCATACTGCAGCCCGACTTACTGTCTCTCTTACACTTCCAACTCGTACTCCACAACCCAAACTCCGAGCAGCAACCCAGGATCCCCCCGGCTCCTCCGGGGGCCGTGTGAGTGACAGCTTTCTGGAGGGGGAATCCACATGAAACCCTTTCATCAGTGCCGCCTCCTGGGCCCTGCTTGACTGACTACAGCGTGATGCAAAAGTTCAGCCATTATGGAAAGCTATTGCTGCATTCACGTTGGCGTGTTGTTTAATATAATGTCAGAAGATTCGTTTGTTAGGTGAGTGGACGGAATCAGATTTTGGGTCCGTCTTCTTCCGCCTTTCGAAGGTTAATTTTTTTCTGATGAGGTTTTGAGCAGTGCTGGTATTATATTTGTTGTATTGAGGCTGTGAGTCACCTGATTATATTCATGAGAGAAAATTACACAACTCGTGTTCATATCAAGGTGAAAAAGTCTCTGAAACATTAGCAACTCTTTAAAGTTAGACAATGCAACTTTTTAAAGATGATGTTTTTCCTCCTACAATTAAAACGTTGATAGCAACAAAAAGTGTCTGTCTTCTCTGTTTCTGATGCTACTTTTACTCAAAACAGGGATATTGGACTTCTTCGCCAAAACCTCAGATAGTGTTCAATGACAATTATTTCAAACATAATTTCTAGGAAGAGATTGTGGTTATGACATAAGGTATGAAAAATTATTAATATAATTTGTGTCCACATTATGGTTCCAATATTTTCAACTGAAGGTATTGGCACCATTTTTCCCGAACGAATTTGACCGTAACTGTGCAAGAAAAGGACAAGAATGTGATTCATGTCGATGTGACAAAACCTTGACACTGCAGACTCAAACTGTGAGGCTGGAACTGTTGAATCACAAATGTACATTCTTCCTCCAACGAAAGTTTATTTCCCGTCAACAAAAGAAGGCAACCTTGCTCAATTCAGTATCTCCGCTGTCTAACTGACATAACTGAGCCAGTTTGCAGACTTTTTTACCTGAGCTACAGTTAAACGCAACACGTTGCATAACTCACGTCCATTGATACGCGAAGCACATGTGAGGCACGACCTCGAGACAGAGGATACATAGCAGCATATAGCATGGTCACTTCCTGTAAAAAAGAATGAATGTGGGTGTCATTTGCAAACGGCATGTCGACGTTTGCAAAGTGCTGCGTGAATGAGTCATAAACCCTGGAAATGAGTCAGCGTTTTTTTTATTTATTTTTATTGGCTTTTGGTTATCTGAAATAAGTTCAATGGTTGACACACGCTTCAGAGATTGTAACGTTCTGTTCTACAACATCAAATACGTCAGTAAATACCCCGCTTGTAAACCTTTTAGCTTTTACGTGTCTAAAAAAAGTCTAAATGAGACTACAAAAATGTCAGCCTCGTTATTTACACTCATGCGATCCTGGTGTAGCAGAAGTACATTTTTATTTCTACTGATTCCATTTATGCTTCAAAAATCATAAACGTGGTGTTAATTTGTGAAGATTACCTTCCTGAACCAAACGTGAGAGTATCACGCATTTGTGTTTGCCACAGAGCTTATTTTCTGCAGTAATCCAAAATCCAATGGAAAAATCCAATTGGCTTTCGGTCGAGGGGACCAGCGCGATGCTAACTTTCGGGCTTGTCTTACAAAAAATCCGACATTTGTTGCCACAATACATACACTCGCTTTTTACTCATTAGATTACAGAATCATCAGTGAAAGATTAAATATAAATTGAGCAGATTGTATTGAGCGTATGTTGGTCGTGGACATCATGACGAGTGGATGTGTGGCATTTGATAAAGGACAAGCAGCTGGTGATTTGTTTTCCAGTAGTCTCAGTTACACGTCGTTTTTATCATCATCCATGCAGACCCACATCTAAATAATGAAAGAGTTTTATTTCCATATTCTTTTTAAACCTGTTCATCTGCAGCACACACCCATCTCTTTTTCTCATGTTCCTCCTCCACCTTCCCCTCCCTCTGTGGACACCGTACAGCACATCAGAGCCCAATTAGCATTCTCCTGGCTCAGACGTCATGGCAGTCTGGGTTCAGAGGCCGGAGGTAAGGGAGCATGTACCTAGATTTGGACTGAACGCTGTACTCATTATTGGGCTGTCAGCTGACCCTTGATGTCATTTTCCTCACATCATTAGAGATACGCACTCGCGCACCGGCCACCGCGCCATTAATATGCATCTAACTGACGTCACGCTATCGATCCATCCATTAGCACGACGTAGTACCTCATGAAATCATCACTGAGAAAGGACAGCGGCTGTAACTTTGCAAGAATACAGCACGGAGAAGGTCACATGCACTTTGGGAGATTTGGCAGATATGTACACAATTAAGTCACCCACCTCTGCACATTACGGTATATGCTCTTGCCCACTGTTTTAGGAGGTCACAGAGAGAACGAGAACGAGGCTATAAAGTGTCTTGCTGTGTTAGTTTTCATATCTAGACGTTCATCATTCACCTGACACCAATGAGACGGTGGTAATAAATCAGAGCAGCTGCTTACTCTAAATCCTGCTAAAGATAGAGGTGGAGTTAATTCATCTCACTTGTGCTGCCGTGGATATACCTGTCTTCTGTTGTTGCAGGAGGTACATCACAAGCAGAGATAAATCATTTGCTACCGACCAGAATAGAGCATTCAGTCATCTCTTCAAAGAGCGCATCACACTTTTGTTCCTCGGCAGCCGATTGGAAACAACGACCAAAGTATGAAATAAGAAAATGATACTGGACAGAACCAATGAGCTGTTGTTTTGTGGGGAAAGCTTTGGTTAGGTACATAAGCTGCCTTTACTTTTTTATTTTGTAACTTTCATAATAGCACAAAAAGCCAACTTACATTGATACAAAAAAGAAGCAAAAGACAAGATAATTTAACAATTATCAGTCTAACAAGCCTCGTCTTCCAAAAATGCTGTTGGCATTGAACAAAACTGCATCGTCAGTTATGTAAAATATATTTCTTAAAGTGTAATACAGTTAAGGTGGATGGTTGTGTCAACAATGGACTTTCACCTAAGAGACTGCAGTGTGTGTCTAATGAGAAAACAAAAGCCATTCATTGAATTAATGTGAGTAATTTAAAAAGGGTAAAAAACTAAGTTATTGAAGCCAACCCTGATGTCTGTACCTTGTCGTACACATCAATCATGTTTTTCAAACTTTGATTATAAATCCAGGAGAAAATTGGTTTTACTCCAAATATAATTAAGAATGCAGTTAAATTGAATGGGAACGTAAAGGAGACTGGGTTTGCTCTGTCACACTACACGGATCTTGTCCGGCTTGTTTGCCTCACATTGGCTTTTCAATGGCGTGCAAAGCGTCCAGCTAAATGTGATATCAGATAGAAAATACAAACAAATTAGCATTATGACAAAAACTAATTTTAATTCAAGATTTACTTGCTGGCTTTCAATGACATGTTGCGATCTTCAGCTGCAAACCTTTGCGCAGAACATTCAAGCCAAGATGGACAATAAATCCTAAATCTGCTCCATGACAACTGAGCAAACAGCCCAGACTTAGATGCCTTTTAGATGCTTTAACCTCTTTAGGTTGTTAGGTAGTTGTTGACATCACAGTTGTTGTGTTTCTGACCACCGAACAAAGTCCAACCCTCGCTCTCCTTTTAGCTTTGTTTTGGTCTCCACCACCTCCTGATCTCTTCAGCTGCTAAATGCTCCACTACGTTCACCAGCCAGTCGTTGACTTTATCAATAAACATCTGCTGCTGGGAACAACTCTTTCTTTCCTGAAAACAAAAACTTGCATCCTGTAAAAATGGCCAAATCTACAGTGATTCCACCAGGAGTCCGTTCATTCCTCTTACTCCACATCAATACAGCAGTTGCTCTGGCTTGACATTTCCAGAAAGGCTCCTGTTGTTCATCTTCATTGGAGATTTCCTCCCTCAGTCTTCCCAATTGCCAAAGTGAGTGGCGGCCTAACAAGATTTCATGGATTCGTTTAACCCTTGTGAGCGTCCACCTTCGTAACGGTGCACAGACAAACAGCTGATGAATAAGAAAGGTAATTCGATCTGACTCGAGCTTAAACATATTTCTCAATGAGCTACATCACCATTCAATACAATTTGATTTGTGGAATAAATTAATTTCCTGTCACACATGATTAACAGCTTGTTCTGAATAGTATCCTGTTAAGCAAATGAGTCACGCTCATTTTTTTGTATTCATACCCCTGAAATACCAACATGCAGTGGATTTATTTAATGAATGAGTCAGCAGGTTAATGACCACAAATAGAAGCCGGTCTGTTCCTCAGATGTTGAGTCTAATTGGCGGCTTGACCGCTAATTAGCAACTAGCTCACCTTTTGTCAATTAAACATTACATTGATAACCTCTGGGTGCTTCACAAAAGCAGCTTTTTTTACTCAGCCACGGGCCTGAATGAGTGTTCCATCATTCATCTCCTCCTCTGCCTGTTTCATATGTATCTTTAATATCTCCAGTTACTAAAATAGAGCCTCTATCTTTAGCTGTTCACGGTTCATCTTCGCAGACAGTGACTGCTCCTGAAATAAAGTCTCTTGTCTTCTCTGATTCCTCCTGAGGTAATGCTGAAAAGCATTGACATCATCATTTTGTAGCTGATAAATTATGCCAAAAATAAGATTTCACAGATGTGATAGAAACACAGACAGCAGCTGCAGACTTTAAGGATGGAAAAAGTTGTACTCCGTTGATAAAATCTAAGATTTCTTGAAGCGAAGCATTGAAAAATGCATGAGGCTCGCTTATTTGCCCCCTGCATGTGCTGAAAAATCACCGCAGAGAAACAAACAACCCTTTATGTCAGAATCAGCACCATTACTGTCTGACAGGGAGCCGCAACTGCTAAGCTCTGAGCTTATTAAAAAAGACTGAGCGCGCCACATCTGCCGACGCCCCTGAATCATTCAGCAAAGCCTTTTTCTTTAATGTTGGGAAACATGCGGAGGGGCAACACTCCTGGGTATCATCCTATGTGCTTTCTGTTCTTCCTTATGTCCTGCTGCTCCATTCCAACCTGTCTAACGATGCCATATCTTTGTTTTGGCGGCATCATCGATTGCCACTGTGATTTAGAGAGACTCACGAAAGAGACAGACGACCACATTGCGAAAGACGTGAAATAGCATATGCCGTGAAGAGAAAGTGGTAACATTTGTTTCAGTCTGTGTCTTTTAGCTTTTACTCTGAAGGTTGTTACTGAGGCTATAATTACGAGGCCTTTCCTCCAGTTCGGGTATAGGATTCATTGCATGAGCAACATTGCTAATAGTTTCATTATGATAAACGTTGATTTGTCTCTGGAGCGGCTGTGGTTGTTTGAGCTAATTCACAAAATGTAATATTGCTTTAATCAAACTTTAATTGAACTGCAAAAATAAGAAAATCTAGAGTATTCCTGGAAAGTTCTTCTAGCATGTGTGTTTTAGAGACGGATCCAGTCCAGCTAATGTGTGCAATGTGTGCATCAGATTAACGTCAGTTTAGAAAAGTGTCAATTCATGACACCAGTTTATGGGATACTTTGCTTCTTTTATGCCCAGTTTGAGACACGCTTCATAGTGATTCATGCTGTACAATCCTGTCCTGCAAACTATCGTTTTATTCTTACCAATGAGTCCTCTTTAAGTCGTTCACCACAGCAGAAAGTAGTAGTTTACATTGCACCCACAGTCCATAATTACTGTATATGTCATATTAAAATCATGCATTATTCACAGTGCTAAAATGCAGAAAGGGAGGGGTTGGGACAAGTTGGAGACCCTTGAGACGTGGTCCTCTGCAGCCTCTCAGTTTAAGGATTATTACCATTCTTTATTACCATAGATGCTTTTGATATGGGTGTCTCATACACGGTGCCTAAAAGATTATTCAGAGCATGCTGAGTGAGGAAGTGTCACCTAATAGGTTCACCGTCAATCATCTTCTACATACTCGCCATGTTTGTGGCTCGATGGATGGTAATGTTGGTTCTGACGTCATGAAACTTTGGACATTTTGGAGCAATTTCCACTCATTAAAGGCATGCAGCCTTTTTAAAAAAAGGGTTGACTGTAACTGTAGCTCATGGGGAGCCGGCTCGATCCCCAGTCTCCCCAGAGTCCTTGAGCAAGACACTGAACCCCCAGCTGCTCCCCTAGCGCTTCCCAGCAGCATTCAGTTTAAGTACATTTAGCATAATGTGACCCTGAGGTGTTTTTCCATGAACCGAGAGGTAGATGTGTTACGGCCCGTGGGTTCTTGGGGATATATTTTCATGTGTGCCCCGCGATGCTCCTCTAGTGACAGCGAGGACACGGTGCCTTCACCTCGCCCTGAATTTCTTACACTCAAACCAAAATCTACCTGGAGGAGAAAAGCTCCCACCAGCTGTCATTCTGACCCGTAGTTTAAATTACACTGCATTATAATGGTTCAAAAAGGAATAATGGAGAAGGCTGTAGTACAAGTCTCAGTGAGCTTGTTGTAATTATGTCAGAGGATGCAGCACCAGATGAGTGTTTTCCTCTTCGCTCTCCTCTCTGTTTTGAGGACTTGCTCATTATTGGTCCATTCAATGCAAAGGGTGTGATGGTGTCAAATGAGATTTGTCTCATCATTGCAAGAAGTAATTGGTCCAAGCTCTTTCTGTAATTTACTCTCAGCCAGCGCCACATTGCTTTATGGTGAATAATTGCTCCTGTCTGGCTCTCTGCTGTTACGGGCAACATGAGTGTGGAGCTCCTGCAGCTGAGAGGACGGTGATCCACAATCGACAGGGATCATCTTTTCTAGTCTGCCATGAGGTTTTGTTTGGAGCAGAATATCTTTTTTTCTTTTCTTTTTTTTATGACAGAAATGCACTCATTTTATTGATTGCAGAAATATGAGAAGACTGTACGAAAATGGGTAAATATTTGATTAAGTTATGAAAGGATGTATGCTTCTTCTTCTTGCAGGGTATTACTTGAATTTAAAAGTTCACTTTTGGCAAGTTTGTATTGATGAAACTCCTTAAACCACATCCTGGCCTTTTGGTGATAAACAATGATGCTGAATGATTCAACAATCTCATTTAATGGCCACAATGTCCTCATAAAACAAGCTCACAGCACTATGGATAATGCAGGCGCGCAGACATTTAAATAATCCAGTACTATGGTGCCTTTTCTCCCCACAAAGCCCACTTAAATCCCCTCACTGTATACTGATGAGAGTCTTGCCAAAGTGGGAAAATATGAAGTTTTTCTCTCTCTTGTAGATAGATTAATCACCATATCTGTACCCAAAAACAAAATGCAATTTTGCTTCCTTCTGTCTATTTAACTGTTGTGTAATCTATTTTAATTTATTTTTTCTTCTTTTCATTTGGCGTTTTATTAAAACTGAGAAAAATTTTCATTTTTCAAATATATGTATACAAATTGACATATACAGTGGTGACTAGTCATTCGTTATTAATACAAATTATGTTATTATTAATTAATATCTGCTATAAATGATCATCTATGAATGCCCAAATTGATGATGCATACAGGCTTTCGTTTTCAGTTGAAAAGACAAATAGAAAACGACTATGGTCACTGTTATATCTAAACTGTTGCCTCATAAATACAAATGAATTGTGGCCTGTGTCACATGGTCTTCTTTGTCCTTTAAGTGGAAACTGTTGATGTGTTAGTGTGACTATGTATTTAAACTACAACATATTTCACTGTGAGCAATTTTGAAGTTCAAAAGACTTTTAAAAAGTGAAAGTTCCTGGGAAAATAGGTTCTAAATGTCAATAGAAAATTAAAAAATATATTTGTAACTTCTCTTCACTGGTGACCAGTCGTCTTTTAAAAATCTTTTCAACGGTAAAATGCTCACTGGGAGTTGTCTGTGTGCTTTGCCTGCAGGCTCATTTGTTCTGAGCTTCAAGCTAGTTATGTAGGTCAAATTACAGTAATTGCAGTTATGCTCAGAGGTACATCAAACCCATGATGGACAATCAATCTTTCCTGATGAAATGTCTTCAAATAGGCGGTGAAAAAACAATAATTTTAAACCACTTTAGGACGTCATTTCACCGGCGACCATTGTCTTGTTTTCGTCTTTTCAACGGAAAAAATGCTCACTGGGGAAGTCAAGCGCACTATAGGAAAGCACGAAAAACAAACGGCCAAGAAATGTTCGTATGTGTGAGACCTTTCCAAAGAAACATAACAACATTGAGAATCCATTCGAGTTTTTTTGTTGTGGGTGCTATTGTGTCTCTTTGGCACCAAAAATGTGAAAATGCCATGCTTTGTTATGTATGTACCCCAGGACGACTTCCAAAATACATCTTCCACACGGCTATACACTAGCTCTTCTCTGAGCATGTGACTGAGGCTGCTGCTGTCATTTCTAACCCCAGAGTAGTGCTGACCTTTGTGGGCGACACGCAAGATTTCCATCATGATGAAAACACAGTTGACGGCGTAGGTGCAGAGATATTAGTCAAACAGATGTTTGAAAAAGTTCAGAAAAAACACTAAATAATGCTTTCAGCCCTACGAGGCAACAAATGAATTCCATTTGTTTACTTGAGTATAACACCTCATCATCAACGTGACACTTAATGATGCAGGCTGATGGGAACAAACATACTCAGTGTCAATGGTGCTTTTTTTGTTCTTTATATAGATGTGAAATTCACTGAATATCTAACAGCAAAATGATAAATATGTTTTTTTTTTATGTCTGTAAACAGCAGAGACATCAGTGCAGTGCTCCAGGGTGGAGGGAGAGACAGAGACATGGCCGGGTTCTGACTTTTAAAAAGCCTGTTAACATCTTCATTGATGGGAGGGGGACCTGGTGGGGGTCATGGTGGATGGGGTCAGGACTGTCACAGCGTCTTTCAAAATGACAGTCAAACTTCCGTTTGCCAGGCGTAAATCATTCCTGGAGTCGGGAGCTTTGGGCTTGTAGTTGGGTGTCTGTCTGAGGCCTCTCCAGACAGAAGCAGAGTCACTTGCTTATACTGTCTCGAGCATCTCTCACCAACTTGCTGAACATGTATTTATACTTTTTAAACATGTCCTTGTCTCCACTCCTAAATGCCTTCTGCAACGGTAGCTGTCCGTGTTGAGCTGTGAAAGAGTTTGTCGTTGTTATTTATCCCTTGGAAAGTGAATGTCTAAGGGACTAACGTTGACTACAAAGCCCATAAACTAATCAGACCCTAAAGCCGATGCTAACGCTTGCTGCTCTGGAAATACGCTGAAATCATGAAATCTGTTTAAAAAAACAAATTCTTATTATTTCAGACCAAAATCTGTGCTTGGTGTGAAACCGCTTTCAAAGTGGTTTCATTTATAATAAAAAAATAAAAAAATAAGAAAAGCACGGCAAAAACTAATGCACCAAATTAAGCCTTATAAACTTCCTGAAGTCTATCCTGTATGAATCGGAGCAGGACTTTCTATTGAGCAGGAGCCTCACCTTGCTTAAGGCCACAGAGGCAATGGGCCCTCATGGTAAATTGATGGCTTTGGCTCCGATCAGAGTCCTTCACAGTCTGCTAGAGGTGTACATGCCTCACAAATTCCTACCTTAGGGGTAGGATTTAAATAAAAATGTCATAACTGATTTAAAGATAAAAATTGTTCCCATCCTTGTGACACGCCTCCTTCTCTGTGTGAAATAATTTGGCAGGTTTTTTCACAATGAGGTTCACCTCTGATATGACATTGCTGCCTCTCAGAAACAGCACAATAAAGCTTCATGTGGGGCAGCAACTTGGAGATGTGATATTAATATATCCTATTCAAAACTTTGATAATTACTTTTAAACTGGAAGTACAGACATCAGATAACTAATTTTGCATGCAATAAAAAAATTGACTACAAGCGTTCATATCATTTCAGAGGCTCCCAATCAGTTTGAGATGAACTATGTCAGAACAGAAGGTTAAATGAAGGAACAAACTGTTCACATGAGAGCTCATTTCTGAGCTTGACAGCTGTGATTGACAGTTTTTAACGCTCCTTTGTGCCCAAAAAGTTATTTTTGTATTACAAACCACGGGGCAGCGGGCGCACGCTTGAGACGCGGCATTGAATGTCGAGAGAAAACACTGATCCTGTGCCTCATTAGTTTGTGTTTTTATCTCTTTTTTAAATGTTTTAAAGTCTTTGAATCTTAGGAGGTCAAAGAATTAGCAAGTAGCAGATTTGCTAATTGTCTAAAAGTGACATTGATTTATGCTGCAGTGTTGTTCTCGAGGGTAATTATGTTAATAGAAGACTTCGCAATAGAATACTTTAATTACAGTTACAGCTAATTAGGCAAAGATCTGTATTAATGTTGAACTACTCCTGTAACTCTGGATAACCGGTTAAACATTTCCTTCTTCTACTCATGACTTAAAAATGACCTATTGATTAATAAATAAATTGAAGATACTTAATTGAGATAGTGAGATATGGAGCAAAGACACAAGACATGATTAGATAACCGATGCTAGAATACATCCAGAGAGGCAGAGCTGCACCGTTCCTCATGTCTGTCAATCTCTGTAACACTTTGACACTTTTATGAGCAACACATCTGTTCACACGCCTGATGTGTTCATGGTTGCCCCCGGCGATGCCTTGGTATCACTTACAGCATG
Organism: Myoxocephalus aenaeus; assembly: GCA_038501785.1. NCBI lineage: Eukaryota > Metazoa > Chordata > Actinopteri > Perciformes > Cottidae > Myoxocephalus > Myoxocephalus aenaeus. The sequence goes on from JBAMJR010000070.1 coordinate 1,877,398, forward strand.
GATCAGGTGCTCGCGGAGCCGGATGAGCGGCGGTGCATTCCCCTGATGGAGAGGTGAGTGTGTGAGGAGGGGCTGGGTAATTTACTCATGTCCATTCATTACCTTCATTAAAGCTTGAGGAGCGGACACATGCTCGCTGTCTGATTCCTCCCGATGATCACCGCGGTGACGGGACAGTCGGTTACACTCCCTCCTCCAATCAGATTCGCCGATTCCTTCACGCTGCTCTTTAGACGAGGAGCATGTCAGGTCTCATCTGTTTCATTCCCCGCCTCATTAAACTTGTTGAAGAAAATTCATCATAATCCGTATTTCCCCATTTCTGGGTTCTTAGAAGTAAGCGTTCATTACTTTGCTGAGTAAATGTTATTGAGTGTGTCTGACCCACTCCATAACATAATCAGATTAAGTATTTGTCTAGACGATTGAGCGCCACTGAGGTATTACTGTTCAGTTTCGACAAATGGCACAAAATGAAATCAGATTGGCACAATAGATCTTGAGTGTCTCTATAAGTCAAGGATGCTTCTTTGTTCACTTCCTAGGTCCTACAGAGGCAAGGCGTCTTCTGAGGGGACACGTTGGAGCCCTTGGAGGCGGTATTTATATAGTTTTTTACTTTTCAGTACGTTACGAATACTGATTCTGCATTCCTCAAAACAATATACACAGATTCAAAACACATATTCCTTTTTATAAGTCAATAGAAGCAGATATTTGGACAATTACTATAATTCATTAAACATACAAAACATACAATTAATATACTCTTATCGAAGCCACAAGAGTCCATTGAAAAACACAGCAATAAAAAATAATAATTGGGAAACACAATTATTTCACACATTCAACTGAAACAAAAATATTTGAATCTTTTTTCACTATTCCAACGATCCCCAACTCTGTTTTGGTCGAGTTGGATGTGAAAATGTGGTTTTCCCCTCTGTCTCTCTCTGGTGCCAGGCCACCTTGTGCTAACGTTGAAACTCAAACTCTTGAATTAGACCTTGTAGATCTAATATGAGGAAAGGTTATCTCCTCAAATGTGTTCAGAAAACAGATTTTGGTGGACTGCTGATGTGAAAGCATTTTTTTCTCAAATCGGGGGACAGGATTATGGGTGATTTAGGACATGGAGGATACACAAATGCATTCTTGAAAATCCTTTGAATCAAGGACTCAATCCTCTGTGAAATTAGAAGGATTCTCGACATTGGAGCAGTGGAAATTCAGCCGCTGAACGATCCTTCCGTGACTTCGAAAAACATCCATTCCCACCCGAGAGTTTTGGGTTGTTGGAGAGAAAATTATTGTTTTCTGTTCTTGTCTTCTGTTTTTCATTCTCCACTGTTAACAGTCTGCACATTGAATTGAATGAATGTTTGTACATAACTGAATGGTTGTTGAGATATAACAGACATCACTGTCTCCAGAGAACATTGAAAGACAGAGAGTAAACAACTAAAGGACATCAGATAAAGAACAGCATGTCCACAATAAGGTACCTGAAGGACGTCTGGTTGGATTGTTCCATATTGAACCAATAAAACCTTCTGTTACGGTTAATCATTCCCGTCCCAACATGAAGCTTAACAGACTTCCTCTTCTTGACAAATATCCCACTGGGCTACACTTGTGAGTGAGACATTGCTGGTGTTATATCCTGCCCCATCATACTGTTTTAGCAGGAAATGTGTCACATTAAGGAAGCGTGATGCGCTAAAATTATAATTTCATTGTTAGCTCAAAATATAATAATGTCAGGCTGTTAAAAGTGGTTATACAATAGTAGTTAATACACAAACTAATGGCTAAAAAATGTCTCAAGTCACGTCAGCCTCAGACTCCCATCTTTTTGCCCTCCTCTTGTTTGATGGATATTTATTGACTATGAAAGACTTCTCAATTTTGCATGGTGTCAAACGAGAACCCGCTAATTAGAAGTCATCGTGCATATCAAATCGTGATCAGTCCCAAAACCAGGAGAGATCCCGGATCTTCTTTGTGTCTATTTGGCTAATATTGCTTCCTTGCTTGAGTTTGCAACAAAACATATTGTATACATACGATGCAACATTTTTCACACACATCCTGTTATACATAATTCAATACCATAGTGCTGCTGAGGTCTGTTGGCCTTGAGGTTGAGCTGGTTGTCAGGCGGAGGAGGCGAGAGCTTGATTGGAATCAAGGCTCTGTTGGTGGAAGCCCCAGCAGTGACAACAACCACAGGAGGCTAATTGGTCGTTGCCATTTAGCACATGGTCGGTCGAGGTGGATGGATGGGTTTCCCCATGTGCTTTGACTTCCAGGTTCGCATTAAAGAGCAGAAGGCATTTCCATACATTCAAATCCAGTGCTACTAGATGGACATTCCTAATATTCTTATTACGCAGCCTTCTTTATCTGTTATTGCGGGGGAAACAATTGATTGGAACATCATAAGTATCGAGGAATTCATTACATTAACAACCCCCCAACTAAGGGCGCTTTTACAAGCCGTCATTGTGGGCTTGTCCAAATCAGAGTGAAATTGATACTTTCGATTAGACTGGTTCAGTTTCTCGGCGCACAAATCACATCGCACAAAAGACACCCGGGTTGGGCTTGAAATAAGTAAGTAAACATGTCACAAACGTCACTAAAGCAACTTCAAGAACAGCAACAATGCCGGTACATCAGTCTTGAACACCGGCCTCCTGGTTGCACGCTGTGTTTGTTTGCTTGACCTCATCCGAGTGTAGCATATTCACGTGGATGCACGTGGTACACATGACACGCAAAAAAGGAAGAAAGGCACCCAGTTATTGCACGGAAAAAATAAACTCACAAATTGTCATATCAGTCACACGCCAAATGGTCGGAGCGGACTCAGACACAATCAGTGTTATCTGAGTGCTCCTGCAGTTTGTGTTCATCTCTGTAAAATCAGCCCTTATGTACTGTACAATCTTTCACAATGTACATTTCAGAGCTGTTCGGCTTTGACCTGCTGGCATTTCTGGAGGCAGAGCAGGACAGATCAGCTCTCCATGCAGCCTCCCTGCTGGGCAACAAGGATCTCACTGAGTCATGTGTGTGTGTGTGTGTGTGTGTGTGTGTGTGTGTGTGTGTGTGTGTGTGTGTGTGTGTGTGTGTGTGTGTGTGTGTGTGTGTGTGTGTGTGTGTGAGGGTGGTGGGGGGAGAGCTGTAGTTTCCCCTCATTGTCACTAGTTTCCACCGAGCCTGTCATCCTCAATCAGCTCACATGGAGTGCCTGAGATCATTAAATGCTTGGTAACTGCGAGAACTCCAGAGCCAAAGATCAGGAAACAAACTGTGTGTGCTGTAATGATGCTGCTCTACATGTCAAATCATAAAGGGGAAGAAATTACAGATTTTCTACACCTTCATTCAAAGATTTAACAATGCCAAGCCTCTCCTGGTGCTCTAACCTCTGTGAGTGCTGTGCAGCGATACACTCCTAATATAATAAAAACATATGGTTCTGCCAGTCTGCAAAATATTTTGCTTTCTTCTTCTGCACACGTGTAACAGCTCACACTAAAGTCGTATGTATGCGCTGTGACATTGCATGGAGAGAGTGGTGGTTATGTGTTACACTGTCATACTTTTTCAATAGGAGTTTTTCTTAATGCTGTTTAAACCTGAGTTAGTGCAACCATTTCATCCACTGTTGCCTTATTTCATCACAGAAATTGTCAATAAATCTGTTAAGGCTATTTATTTCATAAAACCTTCATCATTTCATCATTTACTCAAAATTTCATGAAAAATGGAATCACTGTGAGACAGGATTGTGAGTTTAGAAGTCCAGATTCCCAGAGGTGGCATGACGAACACCAGTACGTTTTCTTGTGTTGCATTTTGGAAACATGGATCCCTCACATTTTGTTTTATTTTGACATGAAAGAAGGAAGTTACCACAGAGAATAAAACCTCATCACAACGCTTCCATTTATCCTGATGATGAACACACCATTTCTTATGGTACAAATTATTCCATTTGGTTTAAAAAAAAAAAGAAAAAAGGTGGGAAGAAGCATGGCGTCTCATTATGTGTGAAGAGGAATAGATGTCAGCCTGTTCTCTCACACTAAAGTTCAAACAGCAGTCTCTTTCATTTATAGTTCACCTTTTTTTTTAGACTGAATCCTGGAGATACATGTACATGCTCATCTGCAAACACTGCCATGCATCGCACCACCATGAAACTTAAAAAGACGTATAAAACAGTTAATGACAAAGTAATTTATCCTCTCAACAGATAAACAACAGAAACGATTAGTGCAGTTGGAGCACTTGTCTGCTTTGCGTTAGTAGTTACTGTTGCAACCTTTACTCAATGACCAGGAGAACACAAACAGTAACATAACAAAATTACATTTGCAAAAATGGGACCAAAATTTAAAAAAAAAAGCCTGCAGAAACACTTTGAATGTCACCATTTTATTATTCATATGAAAATTATTGACATGGATAAACAAACTGAAGTAAGGCATCAGAGTCTCCGAGGCCAAGTTAATGAACAAATAACCCACATTAACTAGAAATAAAAAGTTAAAGATATATATAAGGCTCCTTTTAAAGCTAATTGAACATAGCGCTCGTCCAAATAGTCAGCACAAACAAAAGATGGGTTTAACAGAGCTGTATCTGGGTAAAACTGAGTTTCACAAATTGATGTGCAGAAGTTCAGGGGTGAGAGATCCTGACTCTCAGAGAGAGAGAGACAGCTCTCTTCCAACAGAGCAGGAGTTATAGATCATAAATTATACTCGCTTGCCTCTCCGCTGCCCCAGTCCGGCCTCGCACCTAATTGCTATGTCAATGTAATTATTATTATTATCATTTATTATAGGACCACTATATGATAACATGTCATTATATTATTATTGTTATCAGGATATTGATGTTGAAGCATACGTTTATGTATTAACACTGTGACAATTCCGCTACATCTTTTGTCTTTCCACCACACGTCTCATAGACCACACACACACACACACACACACACACACACACACACACACACACACACACACACACACACACACACACACACACACACACCAATGTAAATGTAATCTATACTCCTGTAGTCCTATCGTTTCATTACCGACGTCAATGTAACTGCTTTGTGTTTTTGTCTTTATGTCTGTCTTCCATGTGCATGTCACCATAATGTATTTTCAATTTGGATTAACTTTCAATAACGACAAAGAACGAGGTCATACGACAGCATAAACGTTAATTGGAATACTCAAAAAATATTCTGATAGAAATGCATCTCGCTTGTAATAATTTGCAATCACATTCAAATGTATCAAAACAACATTTCCCCTGTGACATTAATGCTTGCCTTGGTCAAGTATTTTGTTTCAATAAGCTTTGTCCACCTGCCGCATTTCCAGCTCATTTGCAGCCCGCTACTTCAGCCCGCTACTTCAGCTTGCAGTGAGCGAAGCACAATGGCCTCATGGGAGAATAAGAGAACCATCTGGGTCTTCGAAGGAGGTGTTGTTGTTTACTGATGAATACCAATTCGCATGAATGTACTTTCCATCCAATTTAAACCTGTAATGTGAGGAAATATAAGATAAAAACACACACTCTAAGACGTTGCATGATGTTAAATATCTTGAGTATCTTTAAGAGATTAATATTAATAACATGTGTGTCAAAGAACAAACCTCCAAAATGCATTCATTCTTAATATCCGTCATTACTATTTCTGCCTTCTCCCACGTTGGCTAACCTCTTTACTCGGTGTTAGGCACGGCCATGAGATTCAACACCTCTCAGGGAAGACATGAGCAATTAGCGAAGAAGTAAAGACTGGAAAAGAAAATAAGACACAACACAGTCAATTAACATGCATTTACTGATGTAATGACAGCATCATCCCGATAAACCCACACACTCTCATCCATTCAGTCAAGGCCGACCGCCCTCTATTGATCTGACCGCTGTAGAATGTTGTCCTTTATGGGACTGCGCTTTCACTATCTGAATGGATGCTTTGCAGCAACAAACTGCAGAAAAACACTGGAAGAATAAAGTGAAAAGGTGTGCGTAGGAGGGGATGCTGAAGGCTATCTGTCTGTATCTGTAAATGATTGCTTGATGTTCACGAAGGAATTGCTTTAAATTGAATTGTATATATACAACATAATATACTCCTCAAACCAGGACCCTTAAGTGTATCGCACACTCATGCACACACACATGCACACACACACACACACACACACACACACACACACACACACACACACACACACACACACACACACATGTATGAGCTTATGCACCTCAGGCGTTGTCATCAGGGTGGGGTGCAATTATGTCAGCCCTTAGCACACCGAGGACATCGCCTCAGCTGACAAAAAGTTGCCTTTTGTCTGCCAAAATCTAGAAAAACATAGTTTATTTGAAAACTGCATTATAACACAAACAACAAGGATTTCATTGGTGTCGTAAAATGATTGATTGTCGGATACTTTTTAATACTTAACACAAGGTATTGGTGCCGACTATAACACTTTCTAACACATGATATTGTCTTGATATAATCTTTCATATCGGCATTTCAACTGTTTGCAACAGACTCTTGATTCTCACCTCAATTGTTATAATCAACTTACCTGTTTTAACGTGTCAACCTGATGTCAACCTGCTTCATGAATTAACAGAACAAATGTGGACTGAATTAAATTATATATAATTTAATACTCCCATCAACTTGAGTCAAAGCCAAACCATACAGGCCAAAAGAGCGTTGAGTATAGAAGTAATTAATATGAGCAGGAGGGACTGATTATAAAGAAAATCTGGTGGCATAGACTCTTTAAATGAGTTGGGTGAGCACAGAGATGGAGCTCAGGTGTGTTTAGTGATTAAAAAGCAACAGCTGAGCTCTCTGATCACGGCCAGAGCTGCAGTGAATTCCCACTCTGTTAATTTGATGATGCTGGAATCTGTTCAACAACAACATCTACCAGCCAGGTTAATAACGCCTGATATTTCCAAAGGGAGCAATTCATAATTAGATAATAAAGAAGCTTGGCCGTCGATATTCCACCCCAGACTTGTTTGGAAAAGTCTGAACCTCAGGTTTCTATGGCGACTAATATTAGTCCCCTCGATAAAACTTTGATAACGAGGGGTTTGAGCACCAACAGTCGGCAGGAACGCACCGAGCGGAGCTGAATTGAAATCATACAAAGCGGGCTAAACACGATTCAGCCACTATCGATGGAAGCTCTAGGTCGGCCTTTTGTTGGGTTTCATGAATGAAAAACGTCGATGTGCATATAGCCGGGTGTTCAGAAACAAGGCTCCCGTGGATCTTGGAAGTACATCACACGGTGGCAAACCTCCAGGTGCAGTGAGATGGACGGGAGGACACAACCGCAGGCGATGTGAATGTCCATTTCACCGAGAGGCCTTTGATGCTTCCTGACAGCGGACGTCACTGCATTGTCGGGACAGAATCAGTGCATGAGGTCAAAGGCTTTGATGTGATGCAGTTTGTGAGTGGTATCAGGAACCAGCATTGTAAAACTAAAGAAATCTACTGACGCATTTTAGGAAGGTCTGAGACATAGAAATAGAAGAATCCTGAAAATATCTCTTTATTTAATCAGAAGAGAATCTAATGTACACTTTCAAGTTGATAAAAAAAAAAATCTGTTATTTTTTGAGATTTTAAGCTTATAGTTTGATTTTAATAGCCATTGTTGCTGCAGCTCTTATTCTTATTAAAATAACTTAAAGTCAGACTGTTGTCACACACTCTGTAGCTACACTAATGAAAACAAATGCACTATAGAACATCCACGTAATCGTGAGCCAGGACCGGTGAATTAGTATAAAGAGCGACAAAGTTTGCATAAGAAGAAGGTTGGGGTGGACAGGTCTACAAACACTCGACTTTCACCCAGGAGTCCGCTGTCTGTGTCACGCGTGAAGCCAGAAGTCAATGTTGACTTCATTTGTCCCATAATGTCTGCACACAAGTAATGTCACTTCCTTAGTTATTTTAACCACAACCACAATATTTTCCTAAACCTAAGGAACCGTTCATGGTTTCATTTCAAGGTTCAGTTCATCCAAATAAAAATAAAAGTGCATAATTATGTAACTTTTCTTAGATTTTGCTTCTTCTGACACTAAATATATCTTAATCCAGAAATCTAACAGAGACTCATTCATGGTGGATTCACTTTGGGAAAAAAAATCAATGCCAATTCCAGGGTTCAGGAGACCAAAATTGTGACATTTTCCACTTTGTATTCCTATAATTATTGATCATTCTGCTCTAAAAAAATGAATGTGTTCTTTATAAAAAGAGGATTTCTCATTTCATTGCCGAGTTTTTTAATTGGAATAGGTGTTAATGAACAGGCTGCTGGTTAGTGCTTGTCACAATAAGCCTGTTGTGTGCCGAGAAGAATGTTTCCAAGAAACACACAAAGCTCCCTCAGCTGCATCTGGAGGTATTGACGATGTGTTTCCATAGAAACTCTGAGCTACTTTCTACTGAAATTAAAACATATCTGAGAACGGACACAAAACATTAACACATCCTCACAGATTTAACACAAAGCATCATATTATTCCTCTTGTACCTTACTTGACTAAATTTAGACACATTGGTCATCATCATTACCATCAATCTCTCCCATATCAATTTTTGTGTTTAAACTATGGTTGTCAAAGTTGATCACATGCTGTTACACATTAAAACACCTTAAAATCACTCAACTAGATTTCCATTTTCATCTTGCCCTGATATCTCTATATCAAATAACGATATTCATGCGTGACATTCGTACAATAAAATATGAATGAATTGTGTAAGACAAATGAACCAATCATTTGTGGAATAATTAAAATAATAAAACAAAGTATTAAAACATACCTAATTATTACTTGTATGAAGAAATTGCATCATTTATTTTCAGAATAACTTTACTTTCATTATAAAATTGGGATATTTTGGCAGAAAACTAAGGAAATATATAGTTAGTGAACATTTTGACGTTTTTTACGTTAATCAATATTTCCTTATTATGTCAATAGAAAACATAATCTGGTTGGCATTACATTTCTTACAAAACGTATTTGCTGTTGCAAATGAGTTGTATACCAACATATATTCCTGTATGTTTCATTCCATTCATCTCAATATACTCCATTTACACCTTGAAATGTGTCTACATGTGTCTATGTGTTTACGTTTGGTATCAGCGTGTCTCCAGCGTCCACGTTGAGACCCGAGAGGCCAGTTTAATGTATTTCATTTGTCTTTGACATTGCAGGACCGCTTGTATCCGTTTGCACAACCATTGCTTCATAAATGTCCCTGTCGCGATATTAATTGTCTAGTTTTGCTTGTTTTACTTTCGTCGGACCAGATATTTTACTGTAAATTCAATTTTGACAAGCTCTCTTGCCTGGCTCGCTAATTGACTATTGACTTCCTCCTTGCTGATGTGGTGGAGCGCGGCAACATATATCCGGCTGCATAGTTGCTAAAAACACATCTTTTCCGACTATACCTTGAATAAAGAAAGTAACACTTTAGTGGCACTTAAATGACACTTATAGCACTTTGTAGTTTGGCTTTCTTGAAGAAATTGTACTTTCTTGATTCTTGTTGTTCCGAGTTTGTACTCATGGTTGAATGCAGTTATTGGAAGTTGCTTTGGATAAAACCGTCAGCTAAATGAAATGTAATGTAAATATAATAAGGGGGATGAGCATGTCCAACAACATGTTTATTCATCATTTTGCACACAGTGATGTATTTGCAGCCTCGATGATTGTAAATTTCTCATTAAATGTTCAGATGAGAGAGGAGAGGGACGGAGATCAAGTTCACGCTCGGTCTCGTTGTCTTCACAGGTCGTTGAAGTGCGTATCCTCACGTACATCTTAGGGCCTCGATGAGGTCAGTGACTCCTCCCTTCAGTCATGAAACAGGAGATTCAAACCCACTGATTATGGAGCCATAGATGACATTAACTAGTCCACTTGTGGAAATACTTCTCCAACCATGTTGTTTTTCTCTCCTCACCTTTTAGGCGGCAGCTTAATTGCTGGAGAACAAAGTGCTATCTCTAAACAGGCTGTCATCTCAGAGGTGGTTATCTTACACTGTTTGGTGTTCTCTGTGTTCCTGTTTATTTCCGTCATCCTGAAAAGGCTACGCTGATTAAATTCAGGTTTCATGAGTTGGTTGCAAAAAAAAAAAAAAAAACGTTCTCGAAATCGTATGGAGAGAAAAATGGAAAACACATATCATAACTTTTCCTCCAAATGAAAAGAAAGAAGGACATGTCCGATGTTATTGTGATGAGTGCCCACGTCACGTTCAGCTACATCGTGTCGATTTTGATGTCCTTGTACCAATCTCTTCTCTGACTCCCTGTTCAAAGGCCAATAATGTGACCTGCACCTGAATATTTTATACTTGTTGTGCTTCCTCCTTGAGAACGCCCCTCTTGCGTTATTCATGAGGCGAGCTCCCCATCGATTCAGCTGCTGTTTAATCTCAGCGGTGGTGTGATATTTTCCCACGTCAATGTCACCGTCATTCTGCTTCAGCTGTCGCACTGAATTACCTGCTCCACCCTCCACCAGCTGAGGTGAGTTCAGGGGTACGGTGGGAAGAGTAGGCACTTTTCTAAAGCAGCAACAAGTGAGACTTTGAGGGTCCGGAAATTAGTTTGCGGAGGACATTGTTAAACTTCTTCTTGCTGGGACACAAGAGCCTTTATTGTCAGGGCAACTATAGGGATACAAAAATGTGGCTTCATACTCCTTTTTCTTCAAATATGCAATTGTTTCATGTGTAATATTTGCATAATTCTGATATTTGTGGACCCGAGGCTAGATTACAAACATCCCTTATGGGGCCCTGAATGCCAAAGGGTGTCTGTGTTGTACAGTAATTTAATCAACAAACAATACAAACTGAAATGGTAAGTGCCCTATGATTATTTTTTTATAGATTAAAAATGTATGGTTTCGTAAAAGCCCAAAAGTCTTTGTCTAGAGCCTATTAAATCTCTGCAAATACATCCCCCCCAAAATCCAACAAAGTGTGTGTTTAACATTTTTACATTGTGCTATTGCTAAAGTAAAGGTTCCACCATTATCTGGCCATTATCTGACTGCATGAATAATGTTGTGACTGAGACTTAAATATGAGGAATTACATGTTTCAATAAACCTGGCTCATTTAGCCTGAAAGGAATCTGTGTAGTTTCCTCTTCTAACAGCTGTGGTCTGACGGTGACCACTGCACCGAGCTGCTGATGGACTTGTGAGTGTCATTAGCTGTGAGTGCTCCCTCGCTGCCTCAGCGCTGAGCCAATCCTTAACCTTTTGGGGGTCATTATAGGCAAATAGACTAATTTTGATCTCATAACTAATGTCTGATATGAAATATTCAGGACCAGAGGCCTTGCCAATTAGCCAAGCTGTAGGCGGTCGATGCTGCCGCTATGACTGCATTCAACGTGACCATCGTACTGACTCGGCCAACTGCAAGGCGGTTTGTCAGTTTCCCTGTCAGGGTAGGAAGGAGCTCTCCAAGCAAAAAGTAATTTTCTCAATTTCTCTGTTGGTTCGGTCGGACTGCAGGATTTAACATTTTAGGGTCATAAAGGAACATCAGCCCACCCATACACTCGGCTGTAATGCCAAATGTTCTTTCAAAGATCTACAAGCTACATGTCAAATACATGTTGAACAAAAAAAATACAATATTTTATTTAAGCCTATATTAAGCCTACTTGATTTTTTTTGTCCACATGGAGGCAACAAGCTGTAAACACAGAAGTAAGAAAAACTCATTAAAACTCACATTGACTGCCGTAATAATGAAAATAACAAAATAATTCAGCGGTGCAATGTAGCAATTCTCAACTGTTTTGTGTTGTTTATTCAATATGTATGTTTTCCCACAGTAGTATAAAGAGTGACAAAGCCCCCACAAGGAGGAGGTTCGGTGTGAACGGCGTCTCAAAATAGGACTTTCACCAAGGTGACCGCTGTTCGTGTCATGTTTGAAAACAAAAGGCAATGTTGTCTTATTTCATAAGTAACACCGCTTTGGTATATATGTAAAGCCAAACTACAATCTTTTTCCTCAATCCAACCAACACATTGCATGGGAAATGACAAAATAACATTTTAGATATCATACAAACCGTTGAATGTGGGTATATTGCACGTCAAGCAGAAACCAAACAATATTTGGGTTGACAAACTCCTGTGTGAGGACAATATGTGGCTCGTAAGCTGTAAAAGGCTCCGGAAAGTTCACAGGCTTGTCGTTAAGTCTGTCTGACAGCGTTGTAATGCTGGGCAGGTACCATACAATTATTTTATAAGATTTATTTTTTTGTCAAAGACAAGGTTGATGGGAATGTTGACATTGAACCACAGCTGTAAAAGTGCATCCCAGGACACCAATACAAGTCCAAATATCATCCATTGCTAATATGAACATCTTGATGGGAGCAGGTTTAAGTAAAGCGTACAGAATGTGCTTCCGTTACACCTCTGATAAAGCTGTATGCTCGTCCAGGTGATCAACACAGCAAACATTTCTTCAAAGTTTATTGGGGCTTTTCAATGACTCTCAAACAAGCCACACATGCTGCATGTTGATCCTTTATTACAAACAGGAAATTTGAAAGTGTTCTCATGTTTGCCTCATATTCTGCTGACCTAAATTAGGAAAACATTGTGCGGCTAACAGCAGTATTATAAATGTAATTGCTGCTATTAGTGTCACAATGAAATATAAATACAGAGCATGTTGAGGGTTTCCATTAAAAGGGTCTTTGTATTAGAAACAAGGTGAGAGGTGACTTACGTCTCTTTAGGGCTTTTTTTCTGATTGGACAACACTCTTGTCCTCATGTCTGTTCATTCTGCAGTCAGACACTTTCTCTCATACACAAGTGCAAGACCAGTTAAAACTCTGTATGCGTCATTCCCATCCAAATATAGTCTACACAAAATACTGTCTGTGTTAAAAAAGAGTATGAATGTCAGTGTTGCCTCCGGTATAGCAGGAGATGAAAGAGATGCGTGACAAGATATGTGTATGTTTACTAAGTATTTCATCTAGTTGATGTGACCTCTGAATAGTCATGTTGCGGATACAATCTCTCTGGAGTAAAATGTACGACCAAATTAGCAGTTCAATTTCCATATCAAAAGCCATCGTAGTTTCACGGCTCAGGACTAGGAAACAGTAGAGGGAGACGGGGGAAAGGCAAGTCCTGGTGTTGTTTCTGTGCGATTCATATGCAGCGTGATTATTATGTGATGGCATGAATTAAAACCCTGTTGTTGTCACTTCACCTCCAGCATGTGACATCCTGTAAAAGTGTGCTTTGGGGCAATGAAACAGATTTTAAATTAAACGTAATGCATTAAGAATCACACCTGTCTCTTGTGTTAGTCACAAATTAATTTCCTCACCCTTTAAGGATATTTTAGGCAATTTTCCTTCCATAAGTATCTCTTTTTCATTACCAAATGTACCGTAGCTGTGATGCTGTCCATTAATTAGGAGACAGTACCTGTTTTTCGACGTAATCCATGTTTTTTTAAGCTTAACATTAAGTGCATCTTGGTGTATTACTTCATTATTTTCCTAACAAATGTGTCCAACATCACATTGCCTCTGTCGTTGTTGTCCCACAACAACATGACGAAGCAAAACACTTTCAATAGAGAATTTAATATCTGTCACCAGATATGGTTATAAATTGAGCTCAGCTCAATATAATAGCGTGCGGTCACTTAGTGAGAGCTTCATAGATGCTTAATAAGTGGGGTTATGAAACATTAGCATCACAATATCGATTTCTAACGGTCTCGTTGGTGAGTGATGTTCAGCCATTGTCAAAGCAGTAATTATTTTGTCCAACACCTCTTGATAAACTTAACTGGTAATCCAATAAGTATTGATTTCATATTAAAGTGTATAATACGTTCCAAATGTGCCATTTAGACTGGATACAAACTTGTATTGAGCTCGGTTGCAGTGTCTCCTTATCTGGCCGGGAGCAGAGCTTTGCCTCACTGCTCCACCGATCCCCGCTGGGAGCCAACAGACACCACGCTGCTGGAGACCGAGGTCGTATTGCTGGGCCCGCTGGAGCCAAGGGAGCCAAGGGAGCCAAGGGAGAACCAGACCCAGGACTGCACAGGGACAACCGTCAGACCCCGCCGCAGCAAAATGAGAGGTTTTCTAAAATGAATCTGGAACGAAGAAACACTACCGCTTTTGTCCATAGAGACCGCCAAAATCAAGACAAAATGAAGTTAAAAATGCCCATTCACATTGTAATAAATGAAAAGCCTTACAACCTTGGGATTTACAACAAAAAATTATTTGAAACAAAAACAATTCCTAATTGCTGCTGCCAGCCAAGACGATGGTCCAGAGCCTACGATGTAGATTTTCCCACTTTTAGCATTATAAACTACTGGTAGACTCCTGCTACTTTCAGTCACACACAATCTCTTTGCAAATTGTTTATATAGCCTCCTGAACGCTGGTATAGGGGTGTTGCCCTGATCAGGATACATATAAGTAATGGGCTTTTGCAATAAGCACAAGCGACTTGGACCATAATCGGCAATCGTGTAAAGTAACTAGTTTACCATTTTACACAGGCTGTAAATACAACACTGACTTATTAGTATCATCACCATAACGTAATGTTGATATGACGAGCATGTTACAAGCAGGTGCTTATTGTTATGATGTAGATAGAGAATAGCATTAGCATTCCATTGCTGATCGTGTTTCTGAGTAAAAAGAACAATATTCTCTCTACGTTTCGCTCTCGTTTGTCTGTGTACTTTAGTTGACGGGCAGGTGGGAACAGTGGATTATTAACAGCGCTCTGTACATTACACCTCTCATATTACACACAGCCATCTGGTCCATCGTTACAAGTACGTTCTCCACCTCTTCTTAGATCTGACATGTTTCTAACACTCCTGCAACATCACTTCTCACTTTCCAGCTAAACACATTGTAATCATCTCACGGATATTTCAAATATTGCCATTGCTGTCTTGCCACAGGGGAGAAGAGATTTCCATTCTCCTGGCACGCTGCAGCCATAATGAGTGTGTGCGCAGAGTATCAGACCTGTCATTGATTGCTGACACGTTGTGGAAGCCGAGGACAGAGTCGGGCCAAAGGATAAGAAGCCGAGCTAGAGTCTGAGCACAGGCTGCAGCCAACACAGCTGACCTTAAAGCAGGGAGACCTGCGGAGAAAGTGAAGCAGCCTCGGCAGCGCATCGTTCAAGACCTTGATGGTCGCTGGGAGGCTGCAGGGAGTTTATTTTCATGTCAGGAGCAACCCAGGGATGCGTCTGAGCCTGGTTGTTTTTAATTGCCCTCACCACCTTGGCAAAGCTTACTCATTGTGCTGGTTTGTTGCTTCATCTTCTAGCACGTTGTTGGATTGAAAAGATATTCTAATGCTTTCTTTGGTTTGGAATACAACCTGGAGTACTCCTTTTGGCCACATGAATAAAACACACACGCCAAATGGCCTTGGGACAATAGTGATTAGCATGAAAAGCGTTTTAAGACGCCGTAGCCATGGGAGCGTGTGTTGAAACAAGTTACAGCGTCACTACTTTCTTATCTTGAAAATTACTCACAACTCTGACTCATACGTTCAAACACAGGGACATATGTGGCAGCCCGTGTATGTCTCAGAGCGAACCTCTTCACTGGGCTCTCCAAAGGCGGACCATCTCAAATGTTATAATCCCACTGTTTGCATGTATGAGCATGTCCCCGGTCAAGCACGGGCTCGCCAGATCTTGTTGATTGTCCACATGAGTCTCTCAAAGAAAAAGCAATTTAGTTTTTCTGATACTCGAGATTGTGGTGAATGAAGTGTGGTGAGAAATAAGAAGCACAAAGTTTTGATGAAAAGAGATGAGATTATGATGACCGTGTGAGTATTAAAACATTATACATCCTGTCTTTCCTGCATCCTGTTGAAATGTATTACAGTGGGCTGCAGCTGCTGCGTTTGGTCCGCTTTGGTGAAAGCTATTTATTTCGACATGTAACAAAGTTTCATTCCAAAGTTTGCATACATTTTTTTTTGTATAGCCTGGTGGATTTATAAAGCATGATTTAATACAGCTGCAATCCATAACTTGCTGCAGGGTGTTGCCCTGAAGACAAAGAAGACCTCGCTAATAAGATTCAAAGATACAAACCAAAAGCAAAAATAATGTCGGACAAACTTTGAGGCAGAGCTTTGCTTCAGTGAGCATCAATTCCTTTCAGAAGAGGAAATGCAAAATGTGTGTGATTGAACAAGAAAGGTCATTGACAATATAATAAAAGAGTGTTTTGCTGCTGAACTGAGACAGTCCTTGGAAAGGTTTTTATAGAACCTGAATTTTGCGTTTTAAGAGGAAAACAAAGGGATATAGAGACAAACAGCCTTATAGAGTGAACACTGCATGGACCCTTTACTCATTAGTCTGAATTGTGTTACTTCCATCAACCATCAATATTGACTTTAACCAAATGGAACAAAGTATTAAGTAACTCAACAAATTCCCTTTAATTACGAATTTTAATAACTGATAATAACTTATTAAACTGTACATTTTAACGTTATTTGGAGGAAACCAACAAACAATGTTTCTTAGAAAAGAGCTTAAACAGAAGGAGTATCTGTACTTGTTATAATGCTTAGCTGAAGTTATATAACACTCATATTCAAACTCAGATCCATTTTTGTCGCTGAAGCATCAAATAAAAATGTGTTGATGTCTTGGAAATCATTTTATACACCTTTTTATATTGAAGGCGACATGATTGGTGTCTTTGAAAAACTCAGGACGTTAACAAGAATTTAAAACGAAAATCTTTCGGTGTCAATCCCATCTTGAAATATTTTTATATTTAAGAAACTACTGTGTATTTCCACTAGTAAAAAGTGGAATTAGGTAATCTTCACTTCCTCAAATACTCAATTTGCCTCCTAATATTGTTCAAACAGCAGCTCCTTAACTTTAGAGCGAGAACACACGCACACGTTGTTTACACACACCGTTTCTCTGCCTCGTTGCTTACCGTGTGTTTGATTGCTAATATCACAGTCACACTCCTGCATGCATTTGTTTGCTTTCTCTCCATGTGGTGGTGAGTAGGTGGAAAACGCAAATGTCACCAACGATATGGTGTAGCTCAGATAGCACTAAACACATGAACATACACATATAGGCGTATACATATGCTGTGATATAACACCCATGGTATACAAATAAAGTGTGGCAAGAAAAGGCGTGTACTGTTTCTTTGATTTGTACGATGACTTGGAGAAAATTACTCACTATTTCAGCCCAATTTTGACCATACATTCTTGACATGGAGGGGGGGAAAACACATTTTAGAGCTGCTCCACACCTTTAAAGAACCTTTCACCTGCCAATTTCTCCTCTGGTTTTCTGGTCTTGAGCTGTTAACACACAGAGGCAGGGCTGCACCTGGGGGAGCAGAGAGGAGACGGGATTAATGAGACTTTGAGTCTGGTGTTGACCTGAAGCTGGAGATTCAGAACATGTGAAATGAAAAATGATGCCCCACTCGTGGGTGAAAGTAGAGCTGCTAGAGCAGAAAACAAGGACACACTACTCAGACAGAAGTTTTTATTCATTTTCTTTCTTTCCTCGACTTTTTTAGCTTTCAAATACATCAAATACATGTATTTTAATTGTATGTTCATGATTGTACAAGAAAAGTGACGGAAGTAGTGTTTGAGAAGAATGAGAAAACATACGAGAAATTAAATAAGTTCAAGCGTTCTTTCTCTCGTGAATGCGGGATTTTCATTTTCGAATAGTTTCAGGAAAGTTGGGCCATCGAGTTCTAACAATGGAAAGATGAAAGGAGAAGGGTTTCCAGATGCTGATAAGCATTTTTGTTGAAGCATTATCCAGACTCAACCGCGTAATTCTTTATAATTGAGGGATGACTGTTTCTGTTGTCACAGACCAGCAATGGATGTTATCCTCCTTATTAATCGTGTATTACGTGTTTTAAAAGTCCATCCTTAACCATATATTATAGTTAATTTGCCAGAATCAATCCTTATCTTTTTCTGTGTCCCTTCCCAAAACTCAAGATGCCACAACAGAACAGAGCCAGCTGATGGAACAAATGATGAAAGAAAGAAAAAAAACCCTGAATGAGCCTTTAATCAACACCATTTTGTCAAAGCAGTGCTGTTGTAAGTGACATCGCTTTCGGTCTGCACTTTCTTCAATGAGTTTATTGTTCATTCACATCATTTGAGCATTCATAATGTTGCTGACAACTGCATTGTGTGAGCTGAAGCTAAATATAGAGTGTTAATTATCCAAGCTCTAACTGCTACTCTGGTTGTTCTTGCAGCTTGATTTGTTCATGTCACCCAGCGCAGATGGCTCCCTCGTGCTCTGCAGGCAATCGTGCATTTAAATATCGTAACGTATGTAATGTTGATTAAACATATTTGTGACACATCAAATTCGGCTGTGTTCTCTCGAAACCTAATTGACCAGTCTGTGTGTTTTGTAAAGCCGGAGTCAAAGTTTTACATCTTTTTTTTTTTTGCCTTTCTTGCTACAACACACCAGGAAGCAGTGGAGATGTGTGCTGCTACAGTTCTAACCTTTTAAAGTGTTTACTCGTGCTTTTAAATTAACGCTCTTAAACTATTTTTCAGTAAAAAACCCTCTCTCAGTTCTTGATTTCATCTCTTACGACTGCACCAAGTTGCAAGTTGTGCTTTGTCAATACTTCTTTTTCTCCTCCCAACAGACACCAAGCAGATCGAGCAATGCCTGTCTCCATCTCTGTGTGCATGTTAGTAGCATCTGTTCCATCTCTGCTGGTTTATTGGTTGATGAATAAACAAACAGTCACCAGATTTGTCTTGGCTGTGTAATATCGATGACAAATCTGGCAACCCCCGAGGCGCTTGTTATTATCTGTCTGAATTGCTATGGGGATCATTCCTCCAACGTACCTCTGTGCATTTAGTTCACTCTGAAGTAACCACAATATTCAAAAGAAGGAAAAGTCTTTCTTCAAAGGAGCTGACAATAAGATGGTTTGAATATGTGGCTCAAACAAGTTTATTGGAGCTAAATTTAGAGCTACATAAATGATGCTCACTCATGACTCTTCACCTCAAGACTGTAAAATATCTGAAAATGGAACATTTCATATTTTACCTCCTGTGACAGAACGTCTCTGCAGCAGCTGATGAAGCAGCTGTTGAAAAAGCTGACAACAAATGGAGTGCTGAGGAGGAGCACAATATGCCTTACGTGGACGAGAATAAGTGAGTTTAGGTGACGTATGATGTATGAATGAGTCACATGCACATCACCGTATCACAACTTTTAGGTCAACTGAAAAGAAACTGAGACTGAGTTCTTATTGAAATTGCAAGGATTATTATTGTTATTTCATTTTTTAGCTCGCAGTGTCGTAAAGAAACATAGAGTATATTGAGTCACAACAAGGTTTATAAAGTAGTACGCTAATGGATTCTGGAAAGTATGACATATGACAAAATGCTTTGAATCTCATCTCAAAATGGCAAAGTGTATATACATTATTTTTTTTACATTTTTGTAACTTTCTCACTGCTTTTCTGCAGCTGTAATTGTTATCCATTACTCTTGAAACTTATCTACCAAATGACGACTGACTAATTTATTGTTTCTCCATGTGCTTTTCATTGATATTTACCCTTACTGATATTCAGCAGAGGAAGAAAGGGGAAGAGCTATTAGTGCATTTTACAACTTTTAGGACCAACTATTCAAGTGTTCAAACTGGGAAATTGCTTTTTTACAGACCTCTCTTTCCCAATGTAAGTCTATTAGAAAATGTAGTTTGGGGTCTCATGGCATCACATAACGAACATGGCATGCTCTTCCTCGGGGATTGGCAACCTCCGGGTCTGAAAAGGGAAGCCTTTAATTGCCTTCAACTTTAATGGCCATCAGGGAGCGACTCTTCCGGTTGCAAAAAATAGTCTTTTGAGAAAACTTCTCTCTTGATTTATTCCCTCAGTAAACATTGTAGACATGAATGTATGGTCTCAATCCTATTGTCAAGTCTTCACCAATACAGCATAATGTTCATTTGGTAAATGATGCTTAATTTAGAGTAAATTAGACAATAACGCAGGGTATGCTTTTAGGACTTGGCTACCTTGTGATTGACAGGTCACTACCACGCCGTTGTCTGGTCTGAGAGTTACCCGTGTTTTCCTTCCACAGTGTGTTTCCAGTTCATGAAAGTTAACTGTAACCTTTTGTTTGCCTATTATAATTTATTTATTAGTATTTATGGTCAAAATACTGAAGAATATTAAAACTGCTGTCCACAAACCAATGGGTGACGTTACAGTGATTGCGTGTTAATTACACATGTTTTGAAACAGACGTCCCAAAGGAGTTTTACTGTCGGCGTAAACAGCCATCCCCCTCTAGCCTCCACACAAACACACACAAACACACACACTGAAAAACACACATGTTGCTGATGTGTTATTTAGGGCTAAGCAGATATACTTTCACTCAATTCGTTGTCTTCCACTAAATCCTCAAGAGACCGGGAGTGTTTCACTGTCCTGGCAGTTTTGTCCTGTTAGATGTTCAATTAAAATCCAATTGCTATATTTTGATGTGTTTTTGTTTTCTCCATCTAGCGATGGACAATTAAAATGTAGTCAGTGATTCAATACTATTGTCTCTGTGGACCTTTAAAGCGTTTCGGCCAAAAATACTAATTAGTGTCAGATTTCCACTGTAGATTAATTTACTCTTCTTTTCCACTCACAGAGATGCTCTGGTCTCTCTAATGAGGCCTGTCTGGAGAAGGAGAGAAGAGAGGGAGTACAGGTGGCAGCTCTCTAATTATGTCCCCAGTGGATGACTACATTACCCAGGTACCCCAGGCCTCTAACAGGTGGGTGGGTATACTGGATATGGACCATCACTGGGATGAATGACAATCTTAATGAATCATTTCCTCAGTTCTTCCATAGGGAAGGGAGTGGGCCAATGTTTCCATTAATTAAAATAGTTTCTGCAAAGTAGAATTGAAATCACTTTTATCTGTCAAGGTCTTTACCAAAAAGCTAATATTTTATATGTTGTCTTTTGTGAAAGCGCCCCCTACTTTAGTGTGCACCAGGTGCGAGAATTTTTGGTTCACATCAATGCTGTTGGTACCACCTGCGTTACTTTGTGACCCCACACATACTCCATTTTGTGATTTAAATCAAATACTGAGTGTTGAGGTTACAGGACTTCCCGTTGCAGTGTGTTTTGACATGTCTGTCTTCTTCTAATTTCTTTCTTTTGTGCATCCTCGTCTCTTCTCCCGTCAGTCCTTCTTCCTGTGACCCATGAATCAATTTAAGCGTTCCATCTTGAAGGATTTCTCAATTCCTAAAATAAAGCTTGAAGAGCGAAGAGAGAAGAGAAGCTATGAGCGAGGAAACACAGGTGTATCCTTGTATAAAAGAGGCATGGCACACTTGGTCACATGCCATGGTGTGAATTCAATTAAAAGTAAATATATGTTTCATGAACACTGTAACATACAGCGGTGGGCTGTAACAAAACAATGGACAGATGATGCAGCTGTGCCACACATCATTTTTAATTGACGTAGCTTTAAAATGACGGCTCCGATGCATGGATGTCTCATTTTGTAAAATGCCTGTCACTTTGACTCCTCTCTCCTCATGCCTCTTCATGATTAAGGAGGCGAGGAAAGGAATTGAGGACGTACAAGCTGTGAAATGAGAAAAGCCAAATGAGCAAGCTAGCCTAACTAGCTAGTTAGCTGACCTTTCTAATTTAATAGCATAATGTGCCCTCCCAACGGCTTAATATTGTAAAAGGACAGAAGGTTTGAATCAAAGTTGAAAGCTAACACTGATGTGAGCTTGTTGAAAATTGGGAAAAAACATCTTGGATCAACATTTGTAGGTTATACGTCTTTTGAGAACTACTGCGAACATTAGCAAGCTAGTTAGCCTCTAGCTTCCAAGTGGAATACAAACTTAACTGTAAGATGTTGAGATGTTTGAATTGCTCACACTACATAACAAACACTATTTGGTCTTTTTGAAAAATGTCTTGTATTATTATTCATAGTTTATTATGTGCTGATTTATTCCCCAAATCCGTTTATTTTGGACTTTGTCACATGTTTCTGTTATTGGTAAAGCAGCTTTTCCACCTTATTGAGTTCAGGATTTTTCTTTCAAAATCTCAGCACACTCTTTTTTTTTTTTATTTAGAAGCAAATTGAAAATGTTCATAAAAATAGGGGGATGTAAATCCACTTACAGTTCAAATGGAATTTTATCCTTTTTCAAAAAAGAAAGAAAAGGAAAATCATTATAATTTAGGCCTATATTTTCCTGTCACAAAAGTCAGTTTGACTTTAAACACCTGAAACAATAGTCCTGGAATAATGTCAACTTTGTGCATATTTCTCCACTATGGTGTTTCAATATACTGTCTCAATATTTCCTCCATTCCTTCGTCTCTGCTCTCTCCTCTTAGTTATATGAATAAACAGTGCTTGTTATTTTCAAACGGTCACGAGAGCAGGCCGAAGCTTCCTTGGCAGTAATTTGTGTAGAGGGAGTCAGGTCCCATCTGTTCCCTGTCCACGGGGGATGTTGGGTTAGCCAGCCAGTCTCCACCACCACCACACTCCCCCATCACATCTCCACTCCCCCTTAACACCCAGAGAGAGGATAATGAGAACAGGGAGAGGGTGCACTGCACATCACCGGGCAGCATGCATGTCTGAGCGCCCGCCTCGTCTCGTCGCATCCCCTCACCCATCAAGTCATCAGCTGGTCGCATGTGATCTGAGCAACCAAGAGGTATTCTTCAAATGCTGATAAGCTGTTTGACATGTGTCCCACCATATTAGAATTGCTTTCTAATACAGAAGTAGTAAAACTATGGACAGCAGGGATACTGTTTCTGGAAAGATATATTGTTATTGAGGTGTTCAAACATAATTTTTTAGACTTTCCTCATCAGAAAAATCACAGCATTGATCATATTTAAAAACTTAAAAAGAACAGCCAGGTTTGCATTTTAGTAAATTATATTAGAGCAAGAGGGGAAAATCCAACCTGGAGAGCTTGATAGAATGTAGGTTAGAACACATTATTGATGAACTGACCCTTTATTCAGCATGTGAAGAAATACACAGCATAATGTATTTTGCTGCAACTGTGATTTTTGTGTGTGTTCATATTGTGCTGCAACCTTTAGCCATTGTAAAGGAAGGAGGTCACTAAACTAAATCTAGTTTGACAGGCAGAATAAACACTATGCAAAGAAAGAACTTCATACTTGCATATCCTGCTGCTCACTAACGGCACTGTGTGTATTTTGGATTGCACCCAACATTTTCATTGTTAAACATTCAGTGGGACAAATGCAAGCAGGCCAAAGCACAGCTTGAAATATTGAATTGACATATTTGATTAAAAGGGCAATATGGCAAAGGATGCAGCTCTTAAATGTAGTTTTTAGTTTGTATCCACTTCTTCAGAGCCAGTGACTCAGAGCAAGATGTTATACTCACTACTCTGTAAGCATCATATTTTTTCTCTTTTACATTAAATCAATTGTTCCTCCCCAGACAGCAGCTTGGACGAGCCTTTCTGTAAACACTGAGTTGTGACTAAGAGGCCCCCGTGTTTTGTGTCTCCCCCTCTCAGATAATGTCGTTCACCACCTCCCTGCACCTCTCGGCCCACGGAGCTCTGACAAATGTGAATTCTTTATTCAGAGTTAGACTGAGCATTAAGTCATTTATTTCAGCTTGTTGTCAGTGATCCAGCCAGAGGCCGGAGGCTTACAATTTCACGACTTAACAGTGTGACCAGATGTTCCAAGGGCCCGTCTCACGTTCGCAGTGTAACAGATGAGCTCTGGCATCACACTCTTTCCGGCCGGAAGATGCTGAGGCACACCCACACCCACACAAGCAGAGGAAAACTCCTGATGGGCGAGATCTCGCTGTCTGAAAATGAAATTCCCCTCACTCTGCCTGCAGAACACAATATGCTGAGTGTGAATGAAAGTGTGTTCCCTTCGTACGTCTTCTGAATGAATACCCTTAATAATATTGTATTCTCATTCTTTCCTTCCTCTACAAGATTAGTGTGATGCAAAAAAAAAAAAGCCACACATGCACATATATATGTCTAATTTTTCAATATCTCATCCACATTTATGTTTACAGTGTTTGGTTGATTGTTTGCCCTCACATAATCACATTAATCAAAAGGGCACAATGGCCAGAAAACACCCTGGCATAGTTCCTTGAGGGCAGACTGAGTCGTTTTTATGGGACCTGGGACCAACTATCATTAGTTAAAATATTGATTCAGAAAGAAAATTGACTCAGGTCAGCCTGGCGCTGAGGCTTTTTAAGGATATTAGTTATCTAAAAAAACTAAAACAATATAAGAGTTCAGTGGAACATTTGAGGGTTAATTTGCACTTTAGAATAAATGTAGCTCACATTAAGACATCAAAAGAAAATACAATTAGATTTTTTTGTTCAATTTTAGACCTTTTGTTTAGAAAAAGTCACCTCCTCTCAATCAAGACACTCCCTCCCAGAACAGCAGTAGTCCTTTAGGCCGTTCTGTGTCCTAGTCACCTGACCGTCAACTTCCTGCACACCTGCCCCCTGTTGCCCTAATTAATCACTTAGCATGAATACACTTGTCCACAAGCTCATCTCTTTGCCAGACTGAAGTGCAGAGGAATCATCATGCCAGCCTTTGTGCTGCATGCTAATGATCTCATACATGTTTTATTTAACAAAGATATAGTTGGATGTTTATTTTCAGTTTGTGGTCAGGGTGTAATCAATCCTCCACAGGTCAACAACACTTCATACAGTAGGAGTTACTCTTGTTTAGGCGTGCCCCTGCCTTCAGACACAGATGCAATTATATTAGTGTAGACACCACTGTTGAGTATATTATTACAAGCAAATAATTCTTCAACACCTTCACTGGAATACCCTCTTTAGCATGTTGTGTGTCTACAATCCGCCAGAAACATATACAAAATTTGCTCTAATGACAATGTATTGTCTGAAAAAACATATATAAAGTGTAGTTTTTAAAAAGATTCTTGTCAATGCGTTGTCAATGTCCTTTATATTTAATAAGACATGTAAATGCCTGCTGCTTCGTGGATCTCACCTCTAATATTAATAGTATGTCTAGAGTGTCTGGAGTTGTGTAAATGACAGCATTAAAGGTGCTACTAAAAAAATATTCTGTTCATTATCCCTATGCTTTTCTTTGCGTGTGAGATTCATTAATTATGCAACTGGGTCAGTGTGAACGAGGTGTAAATTTGTTTTTTGTGCAAGTGTGAGAGCGGCATGGTTAATTCATATACACTCATTCATTTATTTTCACAACCACCTCCTCCCTGGTTGTCACACACACTTGCATCCGCCTGCACGCCTATTCACCTACACACACGCACGCGCGCACACACACACACACACACACACATATGTAAATAAGCACAGAGGTCAGAGGGACAGGGGACACACAGGAGAAATGGAGGAGTGAAGCTTTGAGTCACTCTCCACCTCCAGTCTCTGCGTCCTGCTGCTCCGTCGTACCTGATGGGGACACCTGACTGTTTGATGTGTGTGACAGCGGCACACAGAACACCACACCCTGCAGTTCTGATCTGGTCTAATCGTGGACCCACCGCCGCGCCTTCCCGCCGATCCGCATCCTGTCACCTGCAGGGGAAAAGGTCAATCCAGGTAACATCACAGCTCACAAGGCAGGTAACTCACGATTATTTGCACTGTCCCAAACAAACATGGCTGCAGCGACACTCCGCCCACTTCCCCTGTCCCCACTCAGTGCATGTTTCAAATCCACGCCTTCGCATGGAGGATGCTGGCTTGCAGCCAAGAGCTGAGTGTTGAAGTCAGTGCAGAAGTGCCTTTGAAAACATGGTCCTTCAGTGGCATCTGTGGTTCAGCACATTTTAGATTGACAAAGGATGTTAGAGAGGGAGATAATGCAAGGAGGGACTTTTTGAAAAATAAAGAGAAACTGTAGTGAGTATAGAGAGGAAATCGTTGGCAAAAAAAAGCATACAGCATGTACAAAAGTATGCATGGTGAAACAAAAATAAAAGGTAATACTAGTGTTTTTAATGCACACTTAAGTACAGTCTAAATAAGTTCCACCTGGATGGGTTCAACAATGGTCTTTTAGACATGTTTACCATTTAATTATGAAACTATACTCAATCTATGCATCCATCCATTCTTACCCCAATTAATTGCATTAATAGGCAACTATTTCTTTTTACTCTGTAACTCTCCTCAGCTCTTGGATATCTGCACATTAGGCCCTTGTGTGACTTCTGTCCAAAGGTATATTTTAAACTGTACACTTATTCAC
Organism: Myoxocephalus aenaeus; assembly: GCA_038501785.1. Lineage (NCBI taxonomy): Eukaryota > Metazoa > Chordata > Actinopteri > Perciformes > Cottidae > Myoxocephalus > Myoxocephalus aenaeus. The sequence continues at coordinate 1,903,985 of JBAMJR010000070.1, forward strand.
AAGCACAACATGCTAATCAACACAAAACAACCACATGAAGTCCTTCATTCATACCCAGTAATCAGTATCCACTCTTCGCGAACTAAAAATCAACTCACTCTGCTTTTATCTTTCTCTCTGATACACCAATCATTAGTTATTCTACTCCATTGTCTTTGGTTTCATCATAAATGTCTTCATAGTTAATAGCACAATTGTTGCACTGATCAAGGGGTTGCTCATGTTTCCAATCCACTTTTTAATGTAGGTCCTATTGTTCAGTGAATGACGTGAAGTGTCTTTTTCTTCCTTTAGCCCCATTTTGCGACAAAGGAAATCTAAGTTAAGCCTTTTGACACCGTAGCACAATGATCCAGAGAACAATATGACCATGTTTGGTTTTCTAATAGCATCTCTACCTTTGACGGAAGTTTTAAATTATATTAAGGACATGAGTTTTTATTCAACCAAACTGCAAAAAGAGAAATCTCTCAAAGAGGTTTTGAATCATCGGCAGCAGGACACAACGTTTTCAACAGCATGTATACAACTAGGAGTGGTTTGTAGACCAAAATAGCGGAAATGTTTTTGAAAACAACAGGGGTAGCAATCGCTCGCTATCTAAGAGCACTTTAGGAGTCTCCCAGAGACATAGCACAGGAGTAGAACAGTCATTGAAATATTGTCCGTGGTCATTTGATGAGTACACACAAATGGCAGTTGCTGATAGTTGTTATGGTGACATCCCACGCCAGTGGGGCTGTAAAGTGGTTGCAGACGGACGCAGCTCGTGAGACGGATGCCGTAACTTATAGGTTCAGTGGTGCTTTGAGCTAAATGCTAACGTCATGCTAACATGCTCACAATGACAGCTAGCACGTATAATGTTAACCATGTTCACTATTATAGTTTAGTTTGTAAGCCTGCTAACATTTTTTGTATTAGCAATAAACACCAACAATCCGTTGTAGCATGGCTAAAAAATATACATAAAAGAAACGTGGTTATTTTCTAGATCTCAGAGGTTTCAATGCCTGCATATACAGCAATACAAATCCACGGGTCCAAAATAAGGGAACAATATTTCAAACAAACGGCACATAATGAAGGTGTAATATGCTGAACATAAAGTTGCTGATCTCTGGCTGAAAAATCTCACGGTCAACCTAATAGAAAGGCAATATTTCACAATCACGTCTGCTTCTTCAAGGTGAGCGGTGCTGAAATGGAAACAAAACTATAAGTGGAATTTTGTTTAAAGGGAGAAGGTGTTTTTAATGACAAAAGGACCCTCATGACATCATCCCTAAGCTTTCTGAGAGGGGAGTATGACGCCATCTAGATTGAGACTGAGATGGTAAAAGGACAGAGGGGACAGCTGAGATGAGATTCCAGCATGGTCGAAGTTGTTGATAGTGTGTCTCTCCCCAAAGAAAAGGTATGAGAGGTTTAATTCACAGCTTTCTCACGAAAGAGGTGAAGACGGGAGCTATAAGAGCCAGAGGAAATGAGACACCTTGAATAAAAGAATGTCTGGCGCTCATACGTGCATTTTTGCTTTGAGTTGTGGCGCTTTGCTTTTACAAACCGCTAGATCTTGGATTGTCGATTTGAACTATCACATCTTGTTTTTGTGATATAAGAAATAAGACAAGGAAAAGTCCAGTGCCATTAGTTTAAGTGAACTCAACAACTCTTAAAGAATCAATCAATAATAATGATATGATAAGCTTAGTTTTGTCTTATTGTACCTCAATCAAAATGTTAAAATATGATAAAACCACATTTATTAAGATATAAAAGTCAATTATTGGATGAATTTACAATGAACACGGCATGTGAGCAAACATATTTGCTGTATAATAACGTCATATAATACGCTTTTTATTGCCATCAAACAGCCGAGCTTATCGATGTTGGATCGTCTCCACTGCTCTCTTCTCGCTATGACCCGTCTGTCAAAATTCAATTAATTTGTCAGAGGTTATACGCCTGTCAGTGCTCTGCATTTTAATAAAGCTGGAGGGCTTTGATAAGACCTCAATTTAATTGACGGCAAGCAAGCAATAAAGCCGGCTTTATTTATTTCCTCCTTTTTTTATTTTGTCTCTTACAGTCGAGGATTCTCCAGTGCAGATTGATCAGTGAATTAAAGACGAGCTCTTCAGGCCCTCCTGAAATTGTATGGAGAGTTTTCAGCAAGTGCTCTCACTTGAACTCCCCTCTGGGTTTTGGAAAAGGACAGTGGCATCCCAACACTGGGACTGGTCTTCCATCGTATGTGCCATCTCTGTCAGGCTGGTATTCGGAGCTGACACGTCTCTTTTCCATCAAAGCAGCACATCTGGCCCTCCTGGAGCTGGACTCAAATGTCACCCGGAGCCCCCCACCGAGTGATGCCAGCCCTGTGTCGGGTTACACCACCAGATATTGAAGCATTTGAGTGTCATCGTTGCGTCGCTGCCCACTGTGATGCCCATGGGTTACTCCCTCGATGTCCCTTTTAAGAATTGTTATATAACGGTTAAACAGGATATCATGAGTCAAACAGGTTTTCTTGTCAATTGTAATGAATAACTATACCTTTTTGAGATTCATTATTATCAGATTCACCGCGTTAGTTTAGACTGGAAATATTGTGTGTTTATGATGTGCATTGAGTGTGAACTGCACTTACTTACTGTGCCTCGTCATCCTGATCGATAATGAGAAGGTGAAGCATGTGTCTCCTGATTTCATTGGCTTTGAAGTAGATATTAATACTAAACCCGTCCCCAACCCCAGAACACACACACACACACACACACACACACACACACACACACACACAATGCATGTACAGTTCATCATTTCGGGTGAGCTTCCACACAACTTATTTATAGTACATTTAGAAGACCGTCCGCCAGCCCAAGATTTATGATGCCAATGCCAATATCAATGGTTTTATCAGTAGAATTAACATAATGTATGAAGAGTAAAAGTTCCCCTGTGACTGATACATTATTATATATCATATCATTAGATTGTGTTTAGATGTGCAAGCAGCATTTTGCTGTTGTAGCTGCTGATGTGGAAGTAGTTTGAACTACTGTCAAATTAAAGGGACGGTCCACAGATTTTACACATGAAGCTTTGTTAATTACGAACTTAATATCTCGGCTGCTGCTTCCATTAAAAAAAGAAGTGTCTCTTGTGAGACCTCCAGCTCTATGGATTGGATAACTAAACCATCGCAGTACTCTATCTTAACTGAGACTGACAGACTTTGTTTTTTTTCCACAGAAAGTTGAAATTCTCCATTCAAAATTCTCTAAAATTGTTTCAAATCCATTAAATTCCCTTTGAACCACTGTGTTCTCAAACACGGCTGGTAATTGCCTCGGGATAAAAGATACACGCAAGCCGTTTGATCCCCTCAATGTTTCGTTCACCCCTGCACTCTCTTCTTCTTGCCCATAGAGACTTGATTGAGTAGTTCTCCGACTGGCCTTGACAGGTTAAGTAGGGCACGAGACCGGCTCTCTGCAGGTCTCGGCCCGCTGCTAGCTCCGATTACCAGATACATCTGCTTGACGACTTTGCTTCAAAGGCCGAGAAGTCAAGTTGTCTCGGGCACTCTTACCTGGGTAGAGTCTCATTTAGTACACGGAGGATCAAGGAGAACTTTGAGTTTGTCTGCAGCGTCTGCAAACTGCTTGCTCTTCCTCGTCCAAATTGACTCTGGCATGTTTGCTTATTGACTGCCACATTTTTGTATTCACGATAATGCAACATATTATGAAATCCCACGCAGGGCTGTGGTGTTTCCTCTGGGCTAATCCATCTAATCGTTTGATGCAGGAAGCTCTTGTCTTGTTTCGACATCTTTTGAATTAAACGCTGTAATTTGCTTTATTTCGTAAGCACTAAAGGATATACAGTAATGCTGCATAAACTCTTGTATGATGTATGTGATTATATCATTTGTTTTATTATCTGCTCAAAGCATACACTTTTATTAGCACCGTTAATTTTGTTTGATAATTCGAAATAAATCTATTCAGGCACTCGTTTAACTTAAGATAATGAGTTGATTAAAATGAGCTACCCGGGAGAAAGAAACAGAATAAGTTTAATTATTTTCCCATTTAATGCGACTAACTTCTGTAGTACACAGTTCAGTGCATCTACTCCACAGATCTCATTATATCTTGACCCTGCTACCAGTGATGAAATATCATCTCAGATGCTCAATATAATTATCTCTATACATAATTATGTATAAAGTGGCTTAAAGCACAAAGTCAGTGTCTGATGGAGGATATAGTTAAGCGTTAATGTGGGGACACAACGACCAGATCCCCGACTGGTTCGAGGGGAGAAAAGTGAAGTGAGTTCGGACTCGACTGTCTGGGGGAGAAAAAAACGAGACAGGTGTTGGAGACGTGTGTGTGTGTGTGTGTGTGTGTGTGTGTGTGTGTGTGTGTGTGTGTGTGTGTGTGTGTGTGTGTGTGTGTGTGTGTGAGGGGCAGTTGTTCCTGCTGGACAAGACTTTATTTAAGGCGAGAGTAAATGCCAAAGTGGCCCAAAAGGTGCCTAATTAAGCCGTTCGCTGGCTGTGGGGAGAGCTCAGTGGTCAGACAAGTATATCTTCACCTTTCACTTCATCTCCTCCATGGCCTGTAATCATTAACGAAATGTTATGGATGAGTCCTTGAGGAAATCCTCCTCGATGTTTGCGTGAGCATCAATCATGTATTGACTGAGTTCGGGCCAAAGACCTGGAGGCTCCAGCATGTGAGTGGAATATCAGAAGTTTAAGGCCAAACTGGCCTCCGGGTCCGAACTTTATAACAAGCTGTCTGAAGTGTCTGTGCTGTTAAGGGCTCTCTGTTTGAGGCCTCGCCTGTCACTTTCCTCACAAAATATCAATCAACTATCAAACTGAACGTCTAAAAGGGCTCACCCCCCAGAATAGAAACTGACAATGTTTGTGACATTACCTATAGTGCAATGTCTCCACCTGAAGCTCCTTGTTTGCTTTTGCTGACAGTTGTCAGAAATATCTCCTGCGTGTCTGTCTCCCTCTGAGGAGCGTGAATGTGCCGCTAATTAGCATGAGTGTATGAGAAGGTTGAGTCCATTCTCATTCATCCATCTTTTATTGACTCTTCAGCTCACTGAAGTCCGAGTGGCCATTACACTTCCCACTCAATAGATTGTTGAAGACAAGAAAAATGGCTCCTGCCTGCAATTGTACCTGCTTATTTGATTGTATTGTTAAGGATATTGTTTTGCTCCAAAGAGAAAACGTGCATGTGTTGACTAAATGTTAAACACAGGAAGGTGTTTCTAAAATTACAGGTCATATTTGATCCACTCAATGTGTTTTCAGGGTGTCTGATTGTAAGTGTTTAGCTCTAGATTTAGACATTTACTGTTAAAATCCTCACATATTTCCATCTGATGTGGTTTCATGCAACACGTTCTGGTTCTCGCACCTTTGGAGCTATTCCGATGTGAATCACCACATCAAAGGAATTATTATAAGCTCCACTAAAACGATGGCAAGCAATTAATCCTCAGTGGAACGTCAAATCAGAACATAGGAGATGAATGTTGAATGAAAACAGATCAGACCAAGAAGCCGATACCTGTTTTCAAATTAAAATGGCCTTAGTGGATTTGTGTGTGTGTGTGTGTGTGTGTGCGTGTGCGTGTGTGTGTGTGTGTGTGTGTGTGTGTGTGTGTGTGTGTGTGTGTGTGTGTAAATGTTTGTCAGAATGTCTTGTAAACTGTATAATACTCTTACTAATGTTCATATTGTGTATTGTTGAAATGCTCAAAAATCCTGGGAGGTGATGCAGGAAAATAAGGTCCAGGGTCCAAAGAAGTTATGATAAAAGAATATTTAATAAAAAGTGATAGACAGACAGCTTATGCTTTCGATCGAGCTCCTCTTTCTCCACCAGCGAACTCCAGGGGCACGCAGGACCGAGTCGCTCGCTCGTAGCCGGAAGAAGAGAGCGCTCGTCCTCTTGCAGTTAGATTTTACCTTTCCAGTCATGGAGCCTGGAGCCCTTCCGATTCGTTAACCTAATTTTCCTCACACCGGTGAGTACCTTTTTACTCGCTCATTGGCCCGCAGCTAAAGTGACGGAGCCAGCCTTCTTCTTCTCCACTTCCTGTTCTTCAGACCGGTCAAGTCTCGAAAGTCAATTCTTCAGCTCCGCCACCTCAGGCGAACAAGAGAACTACTATTCCTTAAAGCGACAGTACATGCAGCATGCAGCATCTAACATCCATTCACACATTAATCATTTCACAGTATATAAAAGTGACCTTTATATATATACACAATTACAAATTCTTCATAATAATATCCCTTATTAATTATCATTTTTCATGCATTGTAATGTACACACAAACAACTTCTCATTTTACATTGTGCAAAGTCCAAATTTGACAAACTAGGTTCTAAAAACCCTACAGTATGAAAGAGCAGTATGTGAATTAAACTGTCCGTTAACTACCGGGGGTTCTCACCGAGCTCGTTTTTTTTGAGCTTCATAAAATTTAAATGAACTCGATTAGGTGTTATTAAACATGTTCTGGTGTAATGAGGAGTTCTGCCACTGAGCAAATTTAGTTCCTGTTTATTCACTCGAGCTTGGCTCCGAGCCAACTCCTGTCTGACTCATCTGATTATTTTTGTAAACTATTTAGCACAAACCAATTCATTCATTAATGTGATCGCCACCGGCTTTGACTGAGGACTCCTGATTGTCTTGTGTAAATAAGTTATTGTGTTATTAAAGTCACAGCAGCTGTCTGCAACCATTTGGTTTAATGTCATTACCTTTCCAGTATTAATTACGTCTGGCAATTTGTAAACCAATAAACATACTAAACAAAGGGCAGTTCAGGTGGCTGTGACATTATATGTAATTCATTTGTGTTTTAATATCATTTTCAAAGTCTCTATTACTAAATCAGTCGCATATGTTTTTCATATGATTTTCCAAATAACTATTACAAAACAGACAGCAAATGGGGTTTATAACTGGTGGTGCATATTCTTGATATCATTGCGCTTGACACATGCAACTGTTTCCCCAAATTAGAGGACAAAATACGATATTTTGACATTCCCCTATATATGTTAAGCATTTTCTGAAAAACTGTAACAACGTAAGTGTAAATAAATAAATCGCCCGCATGTAACGTTATGTAACAAGCATAACAATGTTACGTAACTGGTGTACAGTCACCGTTTACTTTTGGTTTCACACAGGACACCAACATGTGCCCTGGGGTGAAAATCCTTTTTGACCCATCATAACCAGTTTGTTTGACCCGTCCACGACCTCACCCACCCGCCCTTAGTGGAGGTTCTCGCTTGTTATACTCCTGATTGTACCACGTAAGTTTTAAATAAGGTCGCTCGGTGCCTCTTGCTCTGCACAACACTCTTTCTACTACGTCACTTTCTCTGACCCAAGGCAGAAACGTCGACATTCAATGTCTCTGGGAACAGTTTCCCCTGGTGACTGTACTGCTTGTGGCTCACGAATCGGGACATGAACAGTGGTCTCCCGAGTATAAGTCTGATGTTTTGACCCGTCCATCCGCCCCGACCTCCTTCCTCCGTTGATGTTGTGACTCAGTAACAACGTCACGTCCCAGTTGGGGACAACCATAATTACTGCGCTCGCTGGAGGGCTTCACACTTCACCGTAAACGTGACGTTTTTGGGCTCCTGCTAAATCAACTGATGGAGTCCATTTTGGGGGCGGGGAGAGTCTTCTTTGGTGTTTCTGTTTGGCCACGGTGACGCAATTGCAACTACGTCAATTTCACTTTACGTCATTACATTTCTCAGGATCACAGCGTTGACGAGGAAAAAAAGGAGGGGCTGGTATTTTTCTATATCCTTTTGCCCTCTCGCACACTTGGCCTTGCTATTGCAGTCAGTTTCCACACGAGTCCCTCCTCTCTAAAATAGCGCTCCAGAGCCCTGGAGAGCGGATGCTGAAGTGACGGCATGTCACCGCTGTCCCATATCAGTGACTCACTGAGGCCTGTGTGCCCCAGCCTGTCACCGGCCTGTCGCTCTCTCCCTCGCCGGGCCAGTCGGCGGCACGATGTCTCACCGCTCTGGCTGTCTGTTAGCTCAGTTAAAAGTTTCACAAGAGGAAGCACCTCTAAAATACCTGTCTCTCTCGTTGTGTCGCTCGGCACTGCAACACAAACCTTTGAACTTCAGCATAAACAGAAACACGCCGTAAAAGCACAACTCAAGGAAGCCTGTTAGCACTGCAGGCCGGAGTGATTTCAACTGCGGCTTCATTTGGTTTACAGCCACAGTCTTCCCCTAGAGCCCTGAAGGTAGAGTCATTACAAACGTCCGAGAAATGGATTTCCCTAAACTGCCGAACACACTATGTTATGTCATTTGAGGAGGAGGAGACGTACTCAGATTTGCGAGCTGTCAGGAGGCCATGGGGAATAAGGAGGGAAGTGATATAGCGTGGACTTTGAAATGTAACTTAAACCGACCAGAAAAGCTTTATGTGGCATGACAGCTGCTGCGGGGCATCCGCTCCCCAATACTGAGCGAAAGATTTAAAATTGTAATTTGCGGGTTAATAAAAACCACAAGTGAGGATGTGGGTGACTGTATTTCTTTGTTGCTGATATATAGTGATGGAAACTTTCAAAACGAAGAGGGATAATATTTCATAGAGCCGCGGGGCTTGTTTTAAAAAATGGAAAAATGGAATTAAGTTCTTTGTATGATTATAGCTAAACTTGAAGACCTTTATCTGCTTGTGTAAGTGCCTTTAAAAAAGTGGGCTAATTCTTTACTTCAGTTTTTTTAGGTGGAGGTCCTTTGCATGTGAACTCACGCTTTTTAGCGACTGTCATCAATATCACAGCTAAAACCCAAAGTAATGAAGGGGTTTAAATTACTAAACATGTAAGATCAGAAACAGATCAGTGAGAGTTTGACTTGTCGTGATCAATTAAACCTCTGTAACGAATTAACATTTAAAAAAGACGTATGTTTGAACCCCTCAGCCATCGCAGGCCACCTTTATTTGACCTGAAATTCATTATAGATGGGTCAGTTTCCATCTCAACCACTCCGCCTTAAAGATGAAACTCATTAATCTTTAGTGGGAAGCTTCCTTGTTGGAGAAGAGACAGGACTGATAGACCTGGATCTGTTATGGAGACTAAATGACGTCGCTGGATGCAGGAAGAACAACAGGTTTTTGCTTTCTCTGTCAATACATCGCGCACGAAGGAATTAATTGCTTGAATCGACTAGTTTACCATCAAAACTGATTGGACATCCACGTAAAAGTTGGCAAATTTTCCCTTAAGTCTTGGCCTTGGGAGTAATGCTATGTGTACTGTGAGCTAGTTAGACGTGCGCGCTAAAGATGGCCTCTTACGTCAGAGTAGATAAAGACACTAATCCATTCCTTGGAGATGCTTTTGAAAGGCCTGGATAATTTTGAAGAATAGTTATATTGTTAAAACTCTAGAAGTCAGCTTGTTTATCCGTTTACAATCCTGAAACTGACACAATATGTGTACAAGATCATTGACAGTGTTGGTTCTTCTTTGCAAATTCAATCTCACTAAATTCAGTGTGGAAGATTATCATCTCTTGGCAATAGAAAATGGTAATAAGTACAGTTTTTCCCTCATATCTTTTTGAAGATGAGAGCAGTGACCTCAGACTGTTCTCCTCGGTGGAAACTATTTTATTGGTGATAAATTTAACACAGCTTAAAAAAAAAAAGTTCCTGAAATATCACTTGAATTTGTGTTAAATGTATCACCAATAAAATGTCCTCTGACTGATTTTCAAAAGTAAGTAAAGTAAATAAAGAAGTGCAACAATTGATGATTCAACTACCGTACTTTTCGGGTTATAAGCCGCTCCTACGGCTGATCAGTGTCCCCGCTGTAGCAAGCTAGTAGCGCTGCTAGCTAGCGCTGCTAGTAGCGCTGCTAGTAGCGCTGCTAGCTAGCGCTTCTGCTGCTACCGGCCACTGCTGCTGCTACTGCCCGCTGCTGCTGCTACTGGCCACTGCTGCTGCCCGCTGCTGCTGCTACTGCCCGCGTCCCCTCTGCCCAAGTCGGGTGTCGAGCCTGGTCCCGCTACCTTCGGTGGTTTTCAGGGAGCTAGCGGAAGTTAGCGGGGAAGTGACGGAGCGCTAGCAGGAGCCCCAGCTGGCTACAGCGGGGAGCTGTCGGGGACACTGACCGAAGGTAGTAGCGGCTTGTAACCCGAAAAGTACGGTATAAGCAATTGTTTTAATAACACCTTAACATACAGAAAATGAAGCTGCAACCCACAAAAGTAAAACACTTTCTTCAAGTGATCTTTGCCACAAATAACAGAAAAGTTCTTTCTGAAAAGCCCTCAATGGTTTGTTTATTCTTAATACAATAGATTTTTGTACAATTTGCTTTAAAAGGCCCCTTTGAACAAATCAAATTCACCGATCTTTACATTACTTCCACTTTATCACTTCTTCTGCAGTCAACTCAATGTCAGAATACTAACCCAGAGAGTCTGAGTCGATACTCACCAAAGGTTATCCATCGGATTCTTTCCCATAAAGCAGCGATCCATACAGCTGTATGAGCTGCCTGTTTAAACAGTCGCCCTACTGCTGGCTCTGTTTACACAGGGATTTATTGAATTTAAGCTATTTTTATAACTGTGTTTTTAGACAAAAGCTGACCGTGATTGCTCCCCATGTCTGAGGAGGTTATAAAAGATAAGCGCTACATTTTTATATTTGCAGCATTTGTGAAAATAACATCACATTTCGACAACAAATTACCCACCATCGTAATAAACCTCATATGTCATTTATCTCACCTCTGCTTCCCTGAGTTTGTACTTCTTAAAGGTCAAGGTAAGAAAAAATAGAGGTTGTTGTTGCTGTACTGCGGAGGTGGGAGTTTAGGCAGGCGTAGACGCACCACTGGGACTGTGATTGATGGGAACCCCTCAACTGGGTAGCTGGCTCTTACCGCCAGCAATCTGCTGCAGCCTCATCAACACAAACCCACATCCTACACTCTCACATTTACTCTCCTTCACATACTCAGTGCTACAGGGACAGACATTGCTGATATCCGGGTAATACTGCAGGTTGGCGCTATACCAAGAATAATGACAAAGTCATTTCGTATGATATCCAAGTAATCTTGAATGAGAAAGCATAAAAACCCACAAAAGCACACACACACAGGGCAGGCCGGAATGGGTGGAGCCAACAGACATCAATCTTTCAGCCAGTGGACCGCTGTTAGTTTCCCATGTGAAACGAGAAGTCAACGTTGATTTATTTGCCACGTAACTTGTGCAATTCAGTAAAGACCCAAAAACCACTTCCTGACACATTTTCTCTTCTTCCACTCCAGATTTGTCTTCAACTGCCGTTTCCTCAGCTGCACGCATTGTTGCATGTCAAGACATAAGCATGGCCAACGGATAACATCCACCCTCATGTGGTCAGAGCATGATTTACTCGCCAGGTTTCCATCCAAATGTAACACAGATTTTAACCAAATTTCTAGAAAATCTACAATCATGCACAGAACTGATGTTTTCGTCTCTTAAGTGGATGTTTAAAGGTGCAACGTGTAATGTCTGTCCACATAATCCAAACAAATAGGGGGCAGCATTTCACAACTACCACTGGGTCCATACCATCTACATTTATCGTCATTGGATATTAAATAAAAGTCAACTACCAACTGACAGTAGGCAAGAATGCGGCAAGAATTTAACCAAATTGCTGAAACGCTGAAAGACGGTCAGCAATTTCTGCCACAAGCAGAGTACTTAGAGGAGGAGACAGACCTTCAGTTAGCTGCTGTAGTAACTTTCATTCAGCCAGCGCCGACCCCAGAGCCAGGAGTCACAGCGGCAGTGCTGGGTCAGACCTGTATCACCGAAGTTATACAGGTCTGTACGTTTGGTGATCCGGTCGGGGAGTCGGAGCAGTCCCATTGGATCCGACTCCCTGTGATAGAGAGTTTGCGCTGGATGAATTCAAGTTGCTACAGCCGCTAACTGAAGGTCCGTCTCCCAGGGCTGCTGCACGCTCAAAATACCTACAGGGACCGTCAACGTGATCGACAAGCCCTCGTGCAGCTCTACTTCTTCGTCCTCTCGTGTTGGACGCTACAGTGACTCACTATCACTAGCACTGAAACGTATGTCGATAATGGTAATTCATTTCAGGCTAAAATGCTGTCCATATCTTAAACATTGCACCCCAGTGTCATGATTCAAGCTTGTTTCCTGTGCTGCATTTTGCTTTCAATCAATGTTTTGCCACCTCGATTATAAAAAAAAATACGGTGAAAGAATATTGGAAGCACAGTTCAATATTATAACTTTATATTATTATTTGAAATGCCTCATAAAGCAAAGAGAAATGTCTCTGTCTATGAACAATGCTATTACAATAAACATTCCCTTGCCTTGCCTTGAAATATTCAAACCCAAGACTACATGTTTTTATGTGCAACAGCGTAAAATGGAAATATTCTCGATGTCTTCTGCATCATGTTAAACACATTTACCCAAAAGGCTGCCTGACATGTTTGGTATTTTTAGAAAACTTTGGGGTCCTCACCAGAATTTAAAGTCACGCTCTGTTTAGCTGCACAGCATGAGTTTGTACATTCATTACAAATTCAGTTCAGTCAAATTATCAACGGAAGGTGTGCATTAACCGTTGTCCTTCTCCAAACTGTTCTGGGTCATCCTCTGATCGGCCCATTCATTATAAAATCCCCCAACACCAGCAAAGGTACAAGGCTCTTCAAAGTGTTTACAGGAGAAAGACCCAGTGTCATATCATTACCAGTATCCCACTGAGCTTTGTTTGGGTCACCACTGACCTTCTCTCAGTAGATGCATAGGGGTTGGTATTCTCCAGCTGAACCTGCTGCCCCTTGTTCCTGAAACCAGCGGTGATGTAAAAACCACGCAGCATGGAGCTGCGCACATTCTGTCCCATTACTGAATATAAGACAACGGCAGCTGCCTCATTTTCTGTCGCCAATTTAGCAAAACTGATTTCACTCAGGAAAGGGAGGACTGATTGAGTGAGACTCTACTTCCTGGAAAGGCATGAAACGAAGGAAGGGAGGTCAGCGTCACTAAGAGACACGGACAAATACAAAAAAAACATACTCGGGGAATAACAAGCAATAGTTTTGCAACAACGTTGTGTTTTACACAAGGTCAAACCTTACATTCACCTAGTTCACATGATGCATTCAAGACAGCTCGGACCTTGAAAACCAAATCCATTTTGTAATAACCCTATAATGCCTTGCTCTATAATAAAGGGTAAACCAACTATGTGATTGTTTTAATGAAACATTGGTTCTCCTGCATGGACACTCCCGTGCACCCATGAAAAGCAAAGCAGGAGAGGTTCTGTTCCTCTCCAGCTCAACACCATTGAAATAAGACAGGCCAAGTAAAGAACATATATAAAAGGAGCAACACAATAGAATTGAACAAGAGGTTAATGTTTGTTATATACATCTTGTTTGGCAGAGATAGTTGCAACTTTGCTGATGGTTAACTGAATATTCTGGTTTATTGTACCTTTTTCCTCTCTGCATTTTAAAACATTTCTAAAAACATGCTGTGTATCCTTTACATTACATTACATTTCATTTTTACCCACTTCCTTTTTTTAAAGTACGTCTTCATTGTTTAAAAACATCATTATTTTAGTGCTGATAGACTCTGTAGAACAATTTCAACTTGCCGATCGCTCATGAATACAATCGTATCGTGTAGTTTTAATTGCTCAATTGCCATTTCACAAAGGGACTCTTGGCTGCAGCAGGGCCATCGCAGGGGGAGGGGTCACACACTTCGCACAGCCCATGCGACGGTTTTGCAGTCTGTATTAAGCAGCAGCCTTTGGGCATTTTATTCATTTGCATTGATTAATTTTCCTCCCACAGAATTAAAAACGTCTTTTTTGGTTTACTCCTCTCACAGCGGAGCGCCCTGCGGCCATCCATCCGTCGTGATGCAACATGACCCGTCGCTGACACAGAAATAATGTTTAGCAAAAGCTTCTTGAGCAAAACAAGTGCGGCATCTCCTATGCAAAGTGCAAAAAAACAGGTATTTACTGCAGAATCTACTCCTTGTATGTTTCTAAATGTAAAACAACAACAACAGCAGGCCGAGTGAGGACAGACAGGAAAAGAGAGCTGTCACAAATCTTTCTGTTTAACAAAGCCAGACATTTGTAAATCGAGCGCAGAGTGATTTCCTCCCTGCTGCCATCCACCTGTCAGCCATGTTGACACCCAAGCTACTAACATCCCTCCATTTATCTCCTTCAGTGACTATTTTGGACTGGCTGCTCATGTTTGGATGTTCAAACAGTCCTTTTTCTTTCTCTTTGACACCTTTCCATTGACTCACTGACACATGCTGCTTGCTGACAGACAGATCTTTACATGAGAGCCATGAAGTAGCCTGTGAATGAATATGGATGGAGCCGTCCATCTGTCCATCTGCCATTAGGCCTCGCTGACTCGCTGACAGCGAGAAGGCTGAAAAGAATCTGAAAATGAGCTCGATGTGAACGAGTCTCTAATATTTCTCATAAAGCCCAGGGGAAAAGCAGTCAAGGACTAGCTTCAGTCGCATTTATATTCCTCGTAAAGCCGCGCAGGGAGGGTCGGACATTTAAAAAAATATAAGCTCTGAGCTTCCTGTCAATATGTGGCTGTCAAAAGGCACAGATGAAGAGAAAGAGGTTTGGTTGCGATGAGACGTAAGACAGGTTCAACGCAGGGATGTGGACATTTATATATCCCTCTGGAGCTGAAGCCTATCCCAGCATGCATTGGGCAGAGGGCGGGCAAATTCCCTGGACAGCAGGTTTACGGTTACAAGACAAAATACTACGCTCACACTCAAACGAGTTGGCAATTAGGAGTCTCCATCCACCTGACATGCGTGTCTTTGGATGTGTGGCGGGAGGGGAGCAGAAGCCCACACAGTGACACGGAGGACTAATTAAAGCAAATCAAATTACAACTGAGGCCATGAGATGTAAATAAAACATTACAACGCAGCAGCAGTTATTCAGTGGAACAAAATGATAGAAAACAACACTTCTGGACAAGACGTGTGTGTCTTTACGGTTCTATCTGACACAATGTTTGTGTGTTTCGCTGCTTCTCAGCTTGTTGATTTGTTAGCTTGTTTTCAGTAGCTTGCAGTGGGGACTTCCTATTTGTCATTTGATCTTCACCGACTCTTTAGCAGGTCAAAGCCACTAGCAGTCGCCATGATGCCCGATCAATATATTTCATATTTATTTCATGTTAACAGAAATCACACAATCAAATAATCTCAAAGGTTGCAAAAGGGAGGGCTTGTATTTATCATCTGGTAACCATTTAAGCCCTTTCCCTCTTAAATGTGATGCTATAACTCAATATAGGTATAATAATACACTGAGGATGATCCCATTGTGTTGCACATGTAAGTCCAGCTAATGTGGCTTTTCAGCACTGATTCAAGATAAAAGTGTGAGATCTGTGAGCGGCAGCGTGTGTTCTGGTAAAATTATGAGCTCTGCAGCAGCGCGTCTGGAATTAGCGCTGAAACATGCTCATCTCTCTTTCTCCTCGCTTCATATGTATATTTAATGACAGCCAGATATATCTTGTCCCTTGGGTGACTATGAAACATTTCATAAAGTACATGGCCCTGTGTTGAATTAGATTATGTTACCAGAGTCTACATCCTCATGAATATGTTTAAGATATTCTGCAAAGCATTTGCTTTCATTCCCCTCATCTCAAATTTGGAGGTAAATGAATCCTTTGAGGAGAAGAAATGTATCAGTTGAATGTGTATCAGAGAGGAAATCAAAGCCCACGTTGCCTCTGCAAGGACTGTGTGAGGGGGAAAAAATCACTATTATTAAATATTATTAGGATATCTGCTGATGCATAACGAAGTCTGAGTTAGTGAGCAAGAAGTGTCTGTGATATTGTGCGTAACAAAAAGAAAGTTTGAAGAAATCAGAACTTTAATTTAGTTAAATCGCTGCCGGTTTTGCTGTACTTTCTACCTTGTAGGGAAAAATCTGATCCCACTCACTTAGAAAATATTGATGTTTCTTGCTACCACAAACCTCTTCATTATAAATGTAACAACATAGAGCTGCTGTCGTGAACATCAGAGTCCAT
Source organism: Myoxocephalus aenaeus (assembly GCA_038501785.1). Classification (NCBI taxonomy): domain Eukaryota; kingdom Metazoa; phylum Chordata; class Actinopteri; order Perciformes; family Cottidae; genus Myoxocephalus; species Myoxocephalus aenaeus. The sequence continues at coordinate 1,920,230 of JBAMJR010000070.1, forward strand.
CCTAATAAATGCATTCCTTGGGAATTGTTTCTGCGTCTGCACACTCATTTTAAGATTTCACATTCTCTCTGATGGATGATGGAGCTGACTGCTGAGACTACGAAGTGTCCGTTCATTGTAGCTGTTGCAAAGCTGCATGCGCTGTCTAGCAAAGGCATCGCAGGAGGACAGGGCCGAGGGATCGAGTTAGACGAGGGGAAGCAGCACCTCTTAGGAAATAATGATCTCTCTTTCATCCCCCCGCAGCCTCCTGTGGGAGATCGAGCCGTGATGGCTGCCAGTTTGCTGCACGGCTGTCTGCAAACCAAAGGCTTTGTTTTCCCCTCTGTGAGCGGAGTTGTTGACAAAACTTCTGACTATTTACCGCAACACTTTCTCCAACTCTCTCATCCCCGGGATTACATGGGAAATATGTCTGCCAGTTTACCATTGGCAACATGGGCTATTCTCATGTGATGCTCACGCACTGGAGGGACGGCACAAAGACAGCCGCTTAAGTACGACGAGCAAAGCGTCTGATCTGATCAAAGCAAGAAGATATGACACGTTCCTTCTCTCAGTCATCTTGAAACGTCTTTTTCTTACGACCTAAACGTTAAATGAGAGCAAGTCATAACCCTTAAAGGGAGACTCCACCATTGTTAAAGTCAATTACTACTCAGCCTGGAATGGGAAGTAAGTAGATGTATTCAAAAGTTGCACTTATGTGACTATGCTACTTTACATTTATAACCCGAGACATTTTAGAAGAAAATATTGCACTTTTTACTCCACTACATGTATTTGACAGTAAAGTTATTTTCTAAGATGAAGACAAAGAAGGTTAGAGAAAAGTCCAACAATTGAATACAAATGTATGTATTATTTTCTTCTTTCCTACATCATTAATGATCTCATAACCCCTCGGATATCTCAACTATTTGTAGAGATTGATTTCATTGGCTGTGTCGATTGCAGGCCTTCAGCCTTCAAGCGGGATCTAATGATGTTCTTAGTCTTTCCATTTGAGGTTAAGAGACATCTTACAGCACATTAGTGTAGGTTTTAAATAAATCATCTCTTAGTCCTCCATCTCCTCGCCACAAAGCCAACAGCAACTGTTGCTCAGCTGATTGACCATTTGAGGTGAAGCCCTTGCTGCTGGTTGACAGTGAAGTCCAACAGGACAGCTGTGATTTAAAACAACGCTCACACGAGGAGAAGGGGGAGCTGGAGGAAGAAGGGACGACCAGGTCTTCTCTGCGGTGCTTCATCTTGGTTTTGACAGGACGCCCTCCATCCACTGGCGCCGAGAAGAGAGACGACGACCGCGGTGACATCACTCTGGAGCGTATCGCAGGCTTTTAGAGCGTGATCGCGTCGTCAGAGATGATGACTGAGTAAAAAACGAGCCAGCGATGAGAAGGGAGAGAACAGATATTTGGGACAGTGACGCTGTGATACGGTAGAGTTCAAGTGGACTCTGTAATGATTGCCTTGCATCTTTTTGTACTTTATCAATGAATTTAATTTTCAGTTTTAATTCATTTTTAATTCTTTAATTTCAATGAAAGCAGCCATACGGACTTCTTCATGGCAACTCTTAGTGTGAAGTGTGGCGCCTGTGAGCAGTGGCGGTTCTACATGTAATTACGCCCTGGGCGAGACCCCCCCCCCCCCCCTCGTAGCAGAGAAACAAGCTCAGGGCTCCACTAATGCAGCGTAATGGTGAGTTGTATCTTTATGCACTTTATAATTGTCTTTATGCCGGTCGTATTACGTCATATTTATTACGTCATATTTTTCGCCCACACCGTGAAGGCCGGTCCGCGAAAATATTGTCCGACACAAAACCGGTCCGTGGCTCCCCGCGCCCCCACACACACACGACCCGCAGACGGCACCCCCCCCCCAGCAAGCAGGGGCGCCCGCAGGCGCCAATTTGCCAATTCCCCACACAGTGATATGATAGATAACGGAAAACCGTTTCGCGGCCCAGATGATATATATATATATATTTTTTTTTTAAGTGGTCGTGCCGCCCCCCACGTGTCATGAAAAAGTGCCGCCCCGGGCGGCTGCCCGGTTCGCCCGTGCCCAAAACCGCCCCTGCCTGTGAGCGATAAACAGGGTTTGAAAGAGCAGTAGGAGGGGAGTCATTAATGAAAAGCCAATGGACACAAAGGCAGCTTTGTGAGTGTTACTTATGCCGTGTTTCATAAAGGGACTTTCTGAGAAACATTCAAGGATGAGTAATGAATTTCATTGATTTGCCTTTCGTTTCTGTGGAAACACAGACAATAACGATAAATCCTTGACGATGTGATTGGCACTGTTGAGTACCTATCCACCTCCATCTCGCTAAAGACATTTCATTATGACATTTGACTACGAACGGTTAAGTTGTTTTTCAATTATTAGTAATCCTGAAGCCATACGCATGTGTATTGTGCACCTTGGAAATTTGAAAGGCTGAAAGATTGATATGTCCTTCGTTGCATTATATGCCAGCACAGCAGCTGTATGGAGTGACGAACGGCTGAGATAATAACATAGTTCATACTCACGTCAGTAAAGTTTTTTACGTCGTCGATCTTCACATTTTGAAACCTAAGACCTTCAGATTTAAGTGAGGAGGACTTTGCACCTGCAATTTATTTAATATTCGATATATAGAGCCACGAAAGTGATGTGAAATGTCTGCATACATAAAATGTGCATACTAAGGAGAGATTGTGTGACCTCACCACTATAGTGAGGCAAGTATGTTTTTTTTCACATAGACCCGGGTTAAAGTTACCATTTAACTGAAGTTATGCTGATCCATGACAACTGAATTAAATATTTTTGCTGATCAAAACCACCGTATACGTGACTGAAAGCTCTGGAAAAACAAAGAAAGTGGACCATCTGATATTTTTGTCGCAGTAAATAAAACCATATTTACTTACAATGAAAACTTAACGGTGAACCTTTAATATAGTACGACACACCAAAGAGTAAATTAGGCTGAGGCCAAGTTAACCTTGAAGTGCCTTAAACTTGCATTCTCTCTACTGGCCAAAAGGGGGCGACTCCTCTGGTTGTATAGACGTCTATGAGAAAATGACCCTCCTTCTCATGTGATTTATTACCTAGTTTATGGTCTCAATTGCTAGTTTCAAGTCTTCTATACAGTTTGATGTTCATTTAGTAAATTATGGTCCTATTTAAAGTAAACGATAAAGCTTTGGAGACTTAAGTCACTGTTGTTTTTTTTTAGTTTAATGGTAGGAAATCTGTAAATAACTTTGATTTCAGATACGGAGAAATTGATGTATTGCCTGGTGTGTGTGTGTGTGTGTGTGTGTGTGTGTGTGTGTGTGTGTGTGTGTGTGTGTGTGTGTGTGTGTTGGAGAGACTGAAAGATCCTGACAAGCTAATGTGTAAACGACCCTGCTGGAGTCACACTCTGGCTTCATTAGCTGTGATGTGTACTGTGCTGCTGCGGTCGTAACTCATTCTCATCTGCTTTTAAGACAGCCACCTTCTCCTCTCTCTGGAGACCACAGACTCATTAGAGGCCCCAGCCGAGAGGAAAGGCAGGTTAATGGCCACGCTGACGGTTAGATGTGTGACACAGGGAGAGTACGTCTTTCAGCGGAAACCAGGAAAATTCACGGACACATTATGTAACTGGGCGTCATTAAGGTGATGCAGCTGCATGCGCTTCGAGTGAAAACTTTAATACAAAAGTTTTGTAGAAGGACCGCTACAAGCAAATACATTCAATATGAAACAGTTTCTTTCATTAGGAATGGGAAACATTTTTAAAATTCAGTTCAAAAGAGCATGAAATGAGTAAAAATAGAAATACTTTGATCATCCTTAAGACACATATTGCGCCAAAGATTACTCAAAGAAAATAAACCCTGAGTGTTGTTTATCTGAACGCAGTGTGGGGAAGTTAAAAACATAGCAGCACAGAAATGCACTTTCATCTCTCCAAATGCATCATCAACCCTGTGATTCTCTACCTTAAAAATGTACCCAGACCCCTCCCCGCCTCCCTCCCTAAAACAAATCAAAGGTCCCACAAGCACCAGAAGTCAGATCAAAAGGAACTGGTATAGAAGTATTCTGGCATTGAATCCTAATTGAAAACACACTGAAATACAGATGTGACAGCTGTTGATGGCCGGCCATTAGTCCGCCGTGGTGGGACAGCGGCGGGGAGGAGAGGGTTCTCCAGGTGAGCTTGACCCCGCTGTGACTGTGGGTTTGTCTGCAGCGTCGCCTTCAGGGACGTCCGCTCCATCGTCCGCCGGCGTCAGAGAGAAATAGCTCGTGTGCTGAAATTTGAGCACTTCGTTGCCCCAGCTGGTCCATCCAGGTTGAAGACTTCGGGCAAATAGCTCCAAGCACTTGGCTTCAGCTCCGACGTGAGGCTTCAACACCTCTACAGAAAGACAGACACGGGGAAGAGGAATCTTTGTGACTGGTTCAACTCTCTCTGGGGCCAAAAATAAGGTCCTTATTGACCTTCTGTTCCTCTCCCTCTCTGTGCTTTGTGTGTGTGCCCTGTCATGTTAGAATGTTTTTATGAAGTGCAAACTGCAGACTACACATGGCAACAGTATATTTCACCGAGAGACTCAACAAACAAGTTCTGCATGCCTTGAGTTTGCTGTTTCGAGGCTAAAAAGCTGTGTTTTACTGCCCTCTCTGGTTAAAGCCTTCTTAATTGATGCCGTTCTTAAAACTAGCTTTTGACTCGGGCAGCCCTTTTTTTCACAAACTGCGTACTTGTGTGTATCTGGAGGATTTAAAAAGGGCTGAATAATTCCTGGCCCGAACACACGCCATCCATTTATTTAATTACTTCAAATGAATCGACAAGGAGTTGACAGGGCAGCTTATTTTTTCTGGCTTCCTGGTGCAGTTGCCCTGAAATAACACAATTCCAGTTGTAAGATTACTCCACTGCTTCCATTTCTTCTGGTGGCCCTTTGCTTGTTATTCTATAATAGGCAGAGGACAGCACTGGCAACTGCCCAGCTCCTTCACAGCACAGCACACATCTTTCTATGTGGCAGTGACCTTGAGTCTATAAGAGATGATATTCCAGGAGCGGTACACCTGACAGATACGTTTTCACCTCCTCTGCCGCGGTGCTGCTCTGTCTGCTCTTGTGCATGCTCAAACCATCCTGACACTCGCCTCAGCCAACACTCAGGGAGTTAATGAGCCCCAAAGCCTGATCCCCAAACCGATCCAACCTGCACAATGTGGAGTCTCTTCCTTTGCACGTCAGAGAGACAGAGTCAGAGAGAAAAGGCCAAACATGCAGCTCTCCGGCTAATTCAACCTCAACCGGTGACTCAGCTCTCTAAGTTGAACTGAGAATAAAAGGTCCAATTATCAACTTAACTCTGAAATGGGACAACGTAGGAAACTTCCGCGGAGAAAGGCCGAAAGCAAAGAAAGACATTTCTTCGCTAAACTCTGGACAAGTAACATATTCATTCTCAGATATTTTTGCCTTTTATATTCAATGTGCCACAAGGGTTATCCGCCTTATAGCTAAGCCTTTAAAGCTACTCTAATTGATATCATTTATATTAATGAATGATGAAGTTACTCTCTATAGTGTGAAAGGAGTCACTATAGTTGAGGATTACCACCTCTCGGCAGTTTCCGTCAGCTCTACTGAGCATTGGAGTGTCTTTAAATTTTGTGTTTTTGTTTTACATCCTGGCTCTCATCAGTGTCATTTCGAGACGCAGAAGGCTTTTTCCAGTGAAAAACAAACTCTAAAATCTACTTAAGCTACCTGCTCAGCAGCATATTCCAGACAGACAAACGTTAGCTATATATATATATCTCTATCTCATCAATGCCCGAGATGCGACCGGACATCGGAACCGGCAAAACATCCAAATTAAAAAAAAGAAATCAACAGCCTCTTATTTTAAAATAACGAACAGGTGCAGCAGCATCTCTCAGGGATGAAAGTCGTAAATCTAAGATAACCAGATGCAGCAGGTGGTTCTGCTATTTTAAAGTTTCATTTTGTGTGTTTTATTTCTTTAATATGATATAGTAGTTATGTAGTTTTGGAATAAACTCTTCTACTAGAACAGTTATCCACTAATATGCATTAGTGTATAATGTAATTTGGAAATACTCTTACCATATAATCAATGCTTGGCAAACTATAATGTAAACCAGGAAGATGTGTAAATTCCTGTCTTTCTTCAGTACATATGTATTATCATGCTATCTAATGTTCATTTATAATCTGTAATGCCATGTGATTTCGACTGTGAATTTGGGGCGAAAAGAGACTTGTCAAACTGAAGTGTAACCAAAAGGAGAAGTCACCAGAGGAGCAACAAGGCGGGGGCTTTGAGAAGGCCCACTTCCCTCAGCACCTCTGGGGGGTCAAGAGGTTAGAAATAGAGCCAGAAGTCGAGAGGAGGGGAGATGCGTTAAAGCGTGGTAGCTGAACAGTTGTAGCAATATGTTAGTGTAGTTGAGTTCATTATTTTTCTCCGGACTTTCAGCAGAGCCTCTACTTTCCTAACTTTTAAAGTTGCACTTGTAACTTCCACACCTTTTCATGAATGTATTATTCTGTGACGGTGGGTACTTTTGTGTTGGTGAATTATTTTTAATTACTATCTGGGTGTTTGGTGAAACAGTCCAACTCTAAATCTAAGACAGACGTCTTTGAGCGCCCGGTGTGTCTGGGCGTTGCCGGAGATTTCTGCACAGTTTTACATGAAACAAGACAAAGAGTAATGATCGCACTCTTTGCAAAAGAGTAGGACCCCCTCTCTTTTTATTCTTTGCCCCCACTTCTGTGCTGAAGTCTCAATCTCCCCCAATCTCCATTGAGCCTCTTTAAAACTTGAAATAAATAATAAACGTTTTTTGTAGGAATAACACACTGCAATAAGCGCACCAGCGAACTGTTTAACATGGCGCCCCTCCGGGCGCTCTGGCTTCCTCCCACGGTCCAAAGACATGCAGCTCAGGTTAATTAGAGACTCTGAATTAGGTGTAAATGTGAGCGTGAGTCTGTCTCTATATGTGCCCTGTGATAAACTGGCGACCTCTCAAGGGTAAAAAACTTGATGAAGTTAATATGTCAATGTTCTGTTTACAGCTTGTTGCCCCCAGTTGGCAAATAACAAAAGTACAAGCATACTCTCCCAATATTAGCATAATTTTAAAAGATTTTACAGGTCAATTTTATGGCATGAAGTGGACTGGACCAATTAGATCTTCCACAGACAATTCAAAACAAATTTGGGTGAGTATTGAGAATTTTAAAAAGCAGATGATGCTGCTCCTGACCAAAGTGATGTCCACCATCTGAAATACTCCAGTGTCACAGTCTCACAGAGACACAAAAACGCAATTGGACCTTTAGCATCAGGATTTATACGACTTGGAACAATAACTGTGAATCAATAACTTGATATTAATCTGAAAAATGTTTGCTTTTACTTTCTTTGAATGGACTGTTTTCACAAGTTTAGAACGACAGCTAAATATTGTAGCTGCCAATGAAACATAGATAGTGGTCCATATATCACTGTCACAAATCAGTAATGCACACAATCGGTAGTGTGCATGTGGAATATTAGGTACAGATATTTAACCCCCTGATTATAATATCGAGTTGAGAAGGGACTTCCTTTTTCACCATTTCTAAAGTTGCAGGGAGCCATAATTAATTAAAAAAAACACAAGTCTTGTCTCGTGCAAACACTTTTCTTTCCTGCAGCTTGACCATCTGGCAAGGATGTGTTGTCGTGTAATGGTGCCCCATATCTCTCCATAGCAACCACAAATGTCAGCGATAGGAGCCCCACCGGAGAGGGGAGGAGAAGTGGGTCAGGGTTTCTGCAGACTTGAGGGTTGTCGCTTCACACCATGGACGCTGCCCACTGGCTCTCACAGATCTGACGTGCTCGACAAAGTGCAGCAGAATTACAGGGACGGTTAAGCTTGAGATGAAAGTGAGAAAGCTCAGGTTAATTAATGCCAAATGTCTTGAGACATTTGGCATTTCTAGCCGTTGCATAATCTATTGCAGGAGAGAACAAAAGAATAAAGAAATCCACCTTTCCTTCTCAGAGGTGTTGAATTATCTTGTCAAATAGTTAAATAGATAAACTGTTCTGCTTTCATTGGCAGCTGTGCAACAGTTGGTTCAAGCCCTTCTGATATTTCATGACTTATTATTATTACACTCACAAATGTGAGCCCCGCCCACTGTCTCTCACCTCTAACTGGAGTTAAAACAGATGCAACTGAGGCACACCACAGTTACAGATGTTGCTCATTCTGGCCCTTTAGTAGGAGTATTTTCTGTGCTAGTCTAATTTTTTTCCGAATATGACAACACCTCCACAACAGTAAATGAAGCAGCCAGAATAAACAAACCAGTTCTGATTAAATCTGCAAAGAGTCTTGGCCATGAAAACAATCTGTATCCTTAATCTACATAATCTCTCTGGTGTCACAGCTCCACATCGCCGTCATTAGGATTTAGATCAGTGTATTGTAATAATGTCCAGCCACTTGGAGAGGAGGCTTTTCTGTGCTTCTGAAAAGAGCTCCGGCAAACACTGGCTGTGTTTTGCTCTCCATACTGCACAATAAATCGCGTTCCCCTGAGAGGGAGGGACATGACGTCAAACCTCTCTTATTCATCGTCCCTGCATATTCATTGTCGGGGTTTCATATCGATTCTAAGTAGCGGAGGCCATGTTGAAAGTCAAGTCTTGCAACACCACAATCAGTGCAGATGGGACACATTTGATTAAATCTGAGCAGCAGAAGTCCCCACCCTGACAAATCAAACCTGTCGTGGGTTGAGGATTCTGTTCCTCGTGTCATCATGAATCATGTTGTGTTTCAGAAGTTTTTTCTCCTCAAGTTAAACATTAAAAAAGTGTGATATTTCTACTTACATAACGTTAAAACAATCAATCATGTATCACTTTAACGTGTCTATTTCTCATTAAAAACACACTGCAGTCATAATTGTGTGCGTAGCTGTTGTCCTCTGACATATAATAAAATCAGAATGATGCATTTTAAATGTCAGCACGATGTTGGGCTTATCACTGAGGCTAAAGCAAGATATCAGTCTTTGATGTTGCAGCATTGCCCTCTGGTGGTATGGAACTGTACTGCTAACTAACTTTCTTCTATTTACCTGAGAGTGAGGGCTTCTGGGAGTGGAGAGCTGATGGGACGCTGACAATCAAACGGTGGTCCTCCACAGGAACCTCTGATGTATCTGAAGAGCTGAAAGTGTTGAAACAAATACATTCCATTCAATTGTTGTAGCATGAATAACAGTACGAAGAGGGACACGAGAAGTCAAACATGTTGCACCTTGTGGCGTTATCTGAAGTGGAACGATATCGGCCCAGCACCAGCACTTCATATGGCTTCTTATGATGTGAATCTAGTGGAAACACAAACTGTCCGGATGTGGTCACCTGAGTGGTGGGGGAAAGAAGAAGAAGAAGAAGAAAAAAAAGAGTAAAACATCTGGAATCACACCAGTAAGTCTTCATGATTGAGAGCTGTATATTCAAAGTGTGTGTACCTTGACCCAGAACCATTCGGCCAACACTTCTACCCCCCAGTGTGGATACAGCTCATCCCGGATAAAACGCAGGTGGCTGGGCCGGTTTGTGACCCAGGTGACCACCAAACAGTTCGGGGACGCCAGTGTTGTTATCGGGAGCCGTTTCAGCTGGGACGAGGGCAAAGCACTGTACCTTCATTAAAGGAAATAGATTTAAAATGTTACATGTTATGTAACTATATTCTTCTCTGATACTGAAAAACCACATAAAAGGTACTGATAAAGGCATTATTGAACTAATAAAATAATCTATTTGCACATGTTTGTGTGTGTGTGGTCAGTGGCTCCCAACCTGGGAGTCTTCCCCCCCCCCAATGTTTCTCATGATAAATCTGAGGGATCACCTGGTGATCAAAGAGATAAGGAAGTAAAATGCATTACAAATATTATCATTATTATATTTTCTCTCATTTCTAGCCATGTTTTACTGTTATGTGAATATCTCATTGACGTAATGCCCTTGCTGCTTTAACTGAGAGTGTTTTACCACTTATTAGAGTAAGATATATATAGAAGAAAAAAATTAATTGTAACGTGACTCTTGGGGCCCTTTGAGACATTAAGCAAGTGCCTGAACTATGCATTTTGAAGTGTTTTATTTCTAGTGATGCTCAGGTTTTGGAACCAACCCGTCTACTAGAGACCATTATCCACCTCACATAAGAGTATAATATATTTAGGAAATACTCTTACCATATAATCAATGCTTGGCAAACTATAATGTAAAACAGGAAGATTTGTAAACTCCTGTCTTTCTTCAGTACACGTGTATTATCATGATGACTAGTGTTCATCTATGCTCTGTAATACCATGTGATTTTTTTGATAAGAATATTGATTGTGAAATTGGGCGAGAAGAGGCTTGTCAAGCTGAAGTGCAAAAAAGGAGAAGTTACCCAGAGGAGAAAGAGAGGGGGGTTTTGAAAAGGCCCACAGGCCCGAAGCATCACTGCAGGGGTTAAAGAGGGTATAAATATGTCCAGAAGTAACACGAAGACAGAGGCGTAACTCTGTGGTTGGTGAAGAGTTGTAGAGATACGTCGGTGAGATTAGTTCATTATTTTCTCAGTTTTTAAAGTACTTTTAAAGTTGCACACACCTTTTCTCTCTTTTGTTAAAATAAATATCAGATAGCAGTCTAATCAAGCTACGGACCAGCGAGCCCGAGCTCACCGTTGACATTGGATTTAATTTCCTTTGGGATTGAATGCTCAATTAACTCATGCGCAGTCCTGACGACAGACGTCTGAGCGCCCGGTGGGTGAGCCATCTGTGCGTCGCCGGAGATTTCGGCACAGTTTTCTGAAACAAGAGTGACATTTCCTATTCCTATCTTTTTATTATACGCACACACAAACACACACACACACACACACACACACACACACACACACACACACACACACACACAAGTTACCTGCGACTCCTTTTCACAGACTTGTTTTCCCACGGTGGATCCATAACTATTAGGTCAAATCTTCTTCCATCTGTGGGATAAATAAGCAGCTTTAGTAAACAATGTCCAACTGGGCCAAAACTATACGCTCTCTCTTGAGAAACACATGCTAAAAATATATACAGTGATGAGTTCAGTAAGGGGTAGTTATATTTATGCCACAATGATTATTTCCTTTTCCATGAGTTTCATTTTTTTTTTATCTTCATAAAAAAGTAGTCACCACAACAACTGCAAGACATTTTATCAAATATTGTTCAGGCATTCTGTCAAAGCCTGAACAATATTTACAAATTCCTCAGTTCCCAACATTGTACTCACAGTGGACTAGGGGTTGTATTCTTGTGAAATCAGACAGCAGGAAGGCCGTGTGTGGTGGGATTACATATTCCTCTCCCATCAGTGTGACCACTGTAGCCCAGTCCGCCTCGCTTTCTGTTACCCGAGAGAACAAGTCAACGTGTGACGTGCAGCCATCTTCAGCAACAAGTGGCTGCACACACTCCTCCTGCTCCTCGTCGTCCACTAGAGGAAGCTCTTTAGCCATTTCACAAAGAGCAGCGAGGATGCACTCCTGAGAGGGAAGAGGCTCTTCCTCTGTGTCCGTCACCCCGTTGAGATATCCGAGAGATCGGGCAGAATCCACCAGGGACTTGGTTCCCTCAAGGACAACAGACCTGATCTGCATCAGCACACATTGCGTTGTTATACATACTCGTTTAGGAGATCTGTGCTGCCAGACTGTATTTGAAAAGAATGAAATGAAATGTGATGTGATCACCAGTGGTGGTAAGAAATGAAATGCATTTACCTAAACTGTACTTAACAAAGCGTACTTTATATTTCTACTGTGGCCTGTAGTGTTTTTTTAAGCTTAGTTTGTCACAATTGGATTTGTACAGTGTAAGGTTTATTGTGTACATTACAATGCATGAAATATGATAATTAATAAGGGATATTATTATGGAGGATTTGTAATTGTATGCATATGAAGGTCACTTTTAGTACTGTATAATGATTCAGATGTGAAAGGATTTTAAAATAGATTTGAAACAAGATGAATGATTGTAGCAGGGGCGGTTTTGGGCACGGGCGACCCGGGGCGGCACTTTTTCATGACACGTGGGGGGCGGCACGACCACTTAAAAAAAAAAATATATATATATATATATATATATCATCTGGGCCGCGAAGCGGTTTTCCATTATCTATCATATCACTGTGTGGGGAATTGGCAAATTGGCGCCCCCTGCGGCTGCAGGCGCCCCTGCTTGCTAAGAAGGTTCCGTCTACTAGTGATGTGTCGGTCGCGAACGAAACGGCTCTGAGAGCTCTTTGATGTGAACGACGGGAGCCGGCTTTTTTTCTTTCTTTTCTTTTTCTCTCTCTCGCTCTCTCGCTCGCTCTCTCAAGCCGCATTTGATTGGTCAATATGTGTGGCGTCGTCTCTGTGCCTGCGATGAGGCCTGCGATGGGCCTCGGAGGGGGTCTCGCCCGCCACTGGATTGTAGTATTGCTGAGGGTCACATTGTACTGAGAGTGCAGAGGTCATTTACACACAGGCCGTGGTTGTTTTTTTTACAAAGGAGCATTTGGTTTTAAGAACAAAGGGGTCTGGACCACCTGTGGTCTGGGGGAATCTCCCCCCTGATCTTAGGAACAGGATGGGGATTCGATTTGCATTTCAACCAGCAGAGGTGAAGAGGGTTTCTGTGGGAGGATGACTGTAGCTGTAATAAGATTCTTATCAGCTGTAACTGAATAACAATTCCTTCTAGGTAAAAATATTTGTTAGTAAACACAGGAGGGCGGAGTGAGAAATTCAGGTACCGGAAAACATGAGTGTTATGGAGCCATTTTCAAAACCTGTGCCAAGAGAGACTCCGCCCCTGTGGGACTTTTAGCCAATCGCATGCCGTAGAACTAACCAATGAGTGGCCTTAAGCTCTGCGAATGAGACCTATAACTAACAGGTACGCAAGAAGAGGGGCCCTTTTAAATCCCCACGTGACTGGACAAGACCTGCGGTCTGGAGTTCGTTAAGGAAGGAGGGGCCCCGATCGGGTTTGCATAAGTTGTTCTGTCATCTTTCTTTTATTAAATAATTATTAGTTTAACTCTTTTTGGACTCCGGACATTATTCCTCGCACCACCTCCCAGGATCTGAACTTTTATTCTTCAATACTTTATATTTCTACTGTGGCCCAAAAGTATTTCCAAAGACGACATGCAGCTAGAAGAGAATGAGAATAAACCTACCTTCTCATGGAAGGCCTGTGAATCAATTTCCCCCTGGTTGAGTTCCCTGTGTTTTCGTTTCCTTTTCTGGAAATCAAATTGAAATGAAATAATTACAGATTTTTGTTTCACAGGTAATTGTTTTCTTCTTCTGCATAACATTTTAGCATAGAGAATTTTTAGTAAACAAAGAATATAATTCCAAATAAAGAAAATTGTACAAAATGTATCTCTGATTTCTCTAAGTGGTTATAACTGATTTAAAAATAATCAAGAAATAACTCCTTAAAATAAAAAATGTTGTTGTTGAAAAATAGTAGTGAAAAAAATAATATTGGCAGGAATCAGGACTTTTTGTAATCCTTTTTTCTCAGCATATCTAAAGATAATTTATATTGCATGACATAAGTGTAACAATATATTATACTCTTATGCGAGGAGGATAACGGTCTCTAGTAGGCGGGTTTATTCCAAAAACCTGAGCATCATTATGTCGTACAAAAGCAATAAAACACACGTAACAAAATTAACAACTTTAAAATAGCAGAACACCCAGAATTAACCGCTGCACCTGGTTATCTCGATTTATTAACCGTCATCACCAAGACGGTCTCCATTTCCGTGCAGTCACGTGGAGCTCTAATCGTATCGACATCCTGCTGGCTGTAACTCAGGAAGCCACGGTTTGAACTAATGTGTGCATACCCCCTATGGCTTATGTAAGTTGTCAATTCATTCATCTATGATACTGCATAGTTCAAATGTTATTTTTATTTTTTTGGGGGGGGGGTCTATATAAGTTATTTAATTGTCTTACTCTAAGTGGTAAAACATAAAATTGCATGTCTTCCAACATCATAAAGTGTGTGCATAAGTGCATACAGTACCAGGACGCTGTAAAGTAATGTGTGTGTGTGTGTGTGTGTGTGTGTGTGTGTGTGTGTGTGTGTGTGTGTGTGAACCCCTGCTTTACCTTTGATGGTTTGTCTGTTTTATGCAACATATCCGTGTGTCCTTCATCCACAGCAGCACTGGCACTCACACTATAATGGCTGTTTGACATCTGAAAGCATTGCCTTTTGAAACGACACTTCAAGTGTGACGTTTGATCTCTCAGTCGGATGCAAAGCGAATACCCCTGATCAATGAGTGCGCGTGCATCCAACACCCAGCCCCGCGTGTTGCGAACCACCGCGGACATTGTGAGGATCCAATCGGTTCAAACTAGCTGGCGTTACAGCGAATGCATGTAGCTAGTTAGCTAGCTTCAGTTTCGATTCAGCAGCCGTGCCCCACCCAACGTAATCAACGTGCTCAAACTATTTCGATTTACCAGTAAATTATACCACAGTGAAAGCGCGTTGTTGCTGTTTCGTTTTCACGGAAGTAGAAGGGGTATGTCCCCGACGAGTTACCGTAGAAAAGAAGGTGCGTGAACCCAGCAGTTAAAGGGCCAGACCCTATTTTCTTATGCAGTCCGCCGTGGTGGAGCTCCGACTGGGCGCGGTTGTTTTTAAAGGCGACACGTACAATTTTGTTTTAATCAAAGTCAGGATATGTTCAAAGTCGTGTTAGCAAACATATTTTAATGTATATGTAGCTCCGGCAGCGTGTTACCTCGATTAGCTAGCTATACTCTGAAGTTGAACGCTTCTCTCAACAGTCTCCATGGAGCAAAGAAGAGACCGCAGGAGGATCAGTGTTTACGACTGCCGCTCCGAAAATAAGGAGCAAAGTACGAAGAAATTGCTGCAAACAAGCGGTTTGGACTTCAATGGCTTTCTTCTACTTCTGAAACAGGTAATGCAATAGTTAACTAACGCTAGCTAACTAACTTTGCTTAACTTACGTGTGAGATAACCGAGTTGTCTTCGAAGGTGGTCAGAACGTTTGAGCCCATCTTGACTTTTACTAATATTTAGACTTAAATTGGAATTTATGGTCTTAATTTGAACTCTTAATCATTTAATTTGTTCACTTGTCCAGGAGAAATAACTAGGTTCAGTGTTTCCCCTAGGTTTACAGCTTCAGGGGGGCGGGGTGTTGGCCGGGGGGGTCGGCGACGACGGCGCCGTTGGGACGTTGGGAGCGACGTTGGGAGCGTTTAAAAAACGCAGATATATCTGTTTTCTTTCCACGCGACATTATTGGACGCTCTCTGCCGGCTGATGGAAGTGTGCTCTCTGCCCACCTGTGCGCGCGCACGAGTCTGTGGGCATCGGGGCGGATCTCCGCGGTGCGCGTTACCGAGAGCAAAGTAGAGTTGTAAACGCGACCATGACAGAAATAGACAGAAATACGATCAATAAAATAAGAACATTGAGTTTGTTTAATAAAAGAACAAGGTGTAGACCTGTTTATAGGAAAGGGAACCTTAAATCACGTCTGTGATCTGGCGCGACGGAGAAAATTACAGGGGGGCGGAGGGTTTTTTCAGGGGGGCGCCCCGCCCCCCTATTCTAACGGTAGGGGAAACCCTGAGGTTGATTACAACTTACTGCAAGTAACTCCAACTTCGTGCCTGTCTCTGACCTTGTCTATTTCATAAATGTAATGTGTATGTGACATATATGTTGATCTTTTTCTTTCTAAACCCATACTATAATATTGGATGATGGGTTTACTTTATAATTATCTATATTATAATTAATTAGTGGCAGTGGCATCTAGCAGTGGCACTTTCGGTGGCAGGCTTAACTGCCACTAACTTGCCATGGTAGTTGCTGCTGTTTGGGAGAGTTGCCACTGATTTATCACTGTTTGTGGCAGTTGCAACTAAGTTGCCACAGCAGTTGCTACTGACTTATCACTGTTTGTGGCAGTTGCCACTAAGTTGCCACAGCAGTAGCCGCTGTTTGAGGTAGTAGAACTGACACTTACTTTTCACATTTTATTACAGAAGTTCTCAATCGGTCCAAATGAAACATATGTGGTGGCCACAACGGACCGAATCGTCCTGGATTTTGATAAATTTGGTGAGTAAATCAGTCGTTGTTGGTCCAAAAGTAAACAATATCCTGCCATAAATTATAGCTGAGAAAATGAAACGAGATGCTGCAGCGTGAAAATAAATTGCACCAAAATCTTAAATAGTACCGGTAAATTAATTCATAACATTGGAGCTCATCAATACTACGCTCTTTAATAATTTAGCAACGGTGCCTGTTTACTATCTGGTTTTGGTACCCATCCCTAGTCCAGAAGAGGCCAGAAAGTTGCACCAACAAGCTGTTTTATAGCTTTCCTAGTTAATTTCATCTGTAAATGTCATCATCAGTTTGTTGCAAATATGTCTGTTTTTAATGATATCAGTTCATGTTCTAAGTCTGTATTTATACGAGTTTACACAAGACGGATAAAATGGTTCATGTTTTGATTGTAGAGGAGCTTCAGGATGGCAGCACCATCCACTTGTTGCAACGGAAGGACCAAACTCTGGCAGTGGCAACGGAGGAGGAGATAAATTTTGAGCCTCATTATGATACGTTGATCAAGAGTGGCATATCCGAGTACTACGATAGTGATGGCCAGAAAGCATTGAGTAAGTTCTTGTATAATGCAAGTATTGTCCTTGAAATGGACAGAGACATTTAGCTGCATATCATCACTCATAACCTTCTACTTGTTTTAATAATTTTTCCCAGCATGCGCACTGGCTGAGCTGATTGACAACTCTCTTTCGGCCACAGCTAAAAACACGGGAATGAGGACAATAGAGATACGAATGGTTGGTTATGCATTTGCATGTGGTTTTTATAAGAAAAGAAGAGGATATATATACATACATACATACATACATACATACATACATACATACATACATACATACATACATACACACACACAATTAGAAAGTCTGGGCCAATCTGCCATGTTGACTGACCTTCTCTCTGTTCTCCAGGTATTTGATGAAACTCTTGCGAAACCTACAGTGATTATCATAGATAACGGGTGCGGGATGACCTCGAAACAGCTCAAAAACTGGGCAGTGTACAGACTCTCTAAATTTTCCAGGTAAAAAGTCACAGTTGGAGGGTTGGTGTGCTTTACCTTCTTTACTTTCTAGTTTCAGTTCAAGGTTTGCTTCTAAAGTTGTATCTTTTCATTTTAAATCCCTGCAATTTTATTGTACATCTGGTTTTTCTTTTTCTCTTTTTCTTCACTGCAGGAAGGAAGAAGAGTATGTTCGGCCTGATCCGGTCCATCGTAGTCTCAACAGTGATATATCCTACTTTGGAGTGGGAGGAAAACAGGCTGTTTTCTGCATCGGAAACTCGACCAGGGTATGCCTTCTCTGAAAATAGTTTAGAGTGCAACATTACCACAAACGGTAACAAAGACTGCCATAAAGAGGAATACTAATGTAGTCCATGTATTCTTTTATCTTTTGTTTTGTTTTGTTTTCGTAGATGATCACTAAATCAGTTGGCTCCCCAGATGTTCATGAGCTGGTTCTGTCAAATGAAGAGTTTGAGAGAAAAGAGCGGGACAAAGAAGATATTTACAGCACTTTCATTAAAAACAGGAAGGTAAGTGTTCTATTTTAAAAGCCTCCGTTCCGATGAAGTAAATGCTCGCTTGTAACTTAAAAAACTAAGTGATATCCACCATTTTAAGCTCTCTGTGTTACATGGGTGTGAAGAGTTTGAACACACTGTTCAAACTCTTATTTTCCTACATTCTGGTGAATTTGAATGCACCAACTATAATAAGTGATGTATGTTTCTGCTCATGTTGGAGACTTTCTGCTCAGTCAAAACATAACCGATGTATATGAGATAAATCTGAGATTTTGTGAATTTAAAAAAAATCTGAATATTACGAGAATAAAGTATTTCGATATTAAATAATACACCTGTGCTATAGTCTGACAGACACAACCCCATGTGGGACTCTGGTCTCTGCGCTGCTCTTTTATTCTCTGTTGCCTGTCCTCTGTGTCATGTCTCATCCTCCTCCTGCAGCCCGGTGACTCTTCACATGTGAAAAAAGAAGAGCGCTGCCTCCATGACCTTATCGCTGAGGAATCTGGGAAGGAAAGCTTCACAGCCGTGGTCATCACGGGAGTCTCACCTGACAATATCGCCTTTTTGAAAAAAGATTTTAAAGTTTGGACCAGACAGCTAGCGTGAGTTCATTCACCCACATCATCTGAAATTCCCTTTTAAAGTCCGAACAGACACCAAATTGTCTACTTTGATTCATTTTCAAGTTCTGTTTTGTCCATATTTCAGTAACAATTATCACTATTACATTCATGGAGTCAATGGAAAGGACATTAGTAGCTCTACAAACGCCGATCATCTCTCTAAAATTGACATTCAGGTGAGGCTGCTGGTCTTAAAAAGTGTATTTCTTGTCAAGAGTGACTTTTAATTCTGTTTCCTGCTAATGCTTTAATGGAGTCGCAGCTAATGTTATCACCTGACTCTTTTAAACAGAT
Source organism: Myoxocephalus aenaeus (assembly GCA_038501785.1). Classification (NCBI taxonomy): domain Eukaryota; kingdom Metazoa; phylum Chordata; class Actinopteri; order Perciformes; family Cottidae; genus Myoxocephalus; species Myoxocephalus aenaeus. The sequence continues at coordinate 1,939,001 of JBAMJR010000070.1, forward strand.
CACGTTGTGCGAGAAGGCTCCCAAGTTACCCTGTGCGCTGAATCTGAGGGAAGTTGACGACGACATGCAGACTCTGTACATAAACGCTGCTGTCGACACGTTTGAGTTCAAGGCCATCACTAAAGACGGTGGCACAGTGGATGGACTCATTCGGTATCACCCCTTCCTCTATGACAAGGAGACGTACCCAAAAGACCCCGACGCTCTCGGTATTCTAACTCAGAAATATTGAATATATTTTGTGAAATATGACAGATTTTGTTTTTAACTGCATATCTCATTTTGATCTTTTTTGTTTGTCAGATGATGATGACGACGATGATGATGATGGTTACGATAATGAGTCTAGAGCCTGGCATCAGGCAAGAGGGAAGGCGCCGATATTTGACTGTTTCTGGAATGGACGACTTATACCTTCCACCAAAGTGCAAGAGTAAACACCTCTTTCCATTCTTTCCAATTTAAGTTTTAAACAAATCGGATGTAACTTATTTGTAAAGGTTTATACATTTTGACTACTCTTTATGTGAGAGTTATAGAATGAAGAGGAACAGCTCAAACACTTATATGCCTTTCAGAGTCAGAGGAGAACATTTATCAGACTCGTGTCACAACGCTAAATATGAGCTAGAGCCAGCAGAAGGTTAGCTTAGCTTAGCACAAAGACTGGTGGCAGGCGGAAGCTCTCTAGATGGAGATCTATCGAGTTGATTTTTCTTTCTGTTTGTGACAGGTTTGACTGGTGTACTCCGACTAAAGGAACAAAGGACCTTGCAGAGTGTTACAGTCGGATTTCAGGAGCGCTTTTCAGTGATGACACATTCAAGGTCACCACGAACAAGCAAAAATTCATGGATCTGGAGACGAAGCTGAAGAAGAAGGACACCTTCTTCACACGCATTGTTAATTCACAGGTGATCATATACAAATGCATATTTTTTTTTAATGTGTAGAATAATTACAGGATTCAAGACTTGTCCTTTTGTAGCACCTGAATCAGATGTGGATATACAGTGTATATATTTTAAGATTGCTTGGAGCATAAAAAGTTACAAAAAGAACAGTTCTGCAGTTACTTTCCTCCCCGATCATATAGCAAAAACCAGAAGACAGGAAATGTTCCGTAACTGTTTGTGGTTCACTATTGAGTCCATAACTAGGCCCATCAGTGATGTTCTTTGTACGCTGTATTCCCAGAGTGAGAAAGTGTAGCAGGGAAGAAAGATCAGTCAAAGAGAACAGGCTTGCTATACATACCTTCTCAATCAAGGTGCTTAAACGTGTTGAGAGTAAGTTCAGCAGCACAGTTCCTCATGTTGCTCTGTCTGATAGATCGCTTATAAGGCACATTTGATAGATCAACAGTATAACATATGTCTTTCTGTTTCCTAGTGGTCAGAAATCTTAATTGTAATGGAGCTTTATTCCGTTTGTTTTAATTTAAAAGCTAAAAGAACCACCGGCTGTTGCTGAACTTTTATTTTGTACGTCCACAGAAACAAAGAGGACACATTCAGAAGGAACTTGCGCAGTGGCTGAAAAACTGCCATGAGAAGTGGGACAAGCAAGTCAAGTTCCTGGGCTATATGGAGACCATAACACGAACAGATATTCCCACTAAGAAAATGCAGCATCCCTGGGCGACGTTCTCTTCCATCCAATGGGACGGCAATATATACAAAAAAGGCCAACTCGTGAGCATCTTAAAGTTCTTTTCTTTCTGAGTGTATATATTTCTCATTGTTCTGTGCTCTATATTGAAGCCGGCAACCTTCTTCATACAGGTGAAGTCTCAGAAAACGGTGCCAATTCTGTATGGTCGTGTGGTTCGCTTTTTGCTGCATGGGAAATATGACGACAGTGTCTTTGCCACAGGAGGAGAGGTTGAAGTGATTCTGGTAAGGAGGGAATTATGGAGTTGTGATACAAATGTGACTGGCATAAGTTTTTCTTTCATGTCAGTTCTTTCCACTCTTTATCGTGCTGTCTCTGTAGTTCAAGCAAGAAATAAAAAAAAAAACGGACACATGGAAATCCTGTACTTGAGCATGGCATCCGGAAACTATGGCAAGTTTCACAGGAAACTCCATGTTGAATCTTTTCTCCTCTAAATCTATACGTTGGAATGATATTGAAGATTTTTTTGTTGACTTCTATGGAGCCTGATATTGATAATTAAATATGTTTCCAGGAACCCAAAGCACTTTATGACAAGATAAAGACCATACCCATTTCCAAGATTGACAAGAACGCCACCGAGGAAGCCATCAAGAACTACATTGACAACGACGACGCCAAGTAAGCATTTGGGGAAACGCTCTCATAATCCGAGCATCTAATCTGGGGTTTACAATGTAATTGTGTGTGTGTGTGTGTGTGTGTGTGTGTGTGTGTGTGTGTGTGTGTGTGTGTGTGTGTGTGTGTGTGTGTGTGTGTGTGTGTGTGTGTGTGTGTGTGTGTGTATATATTATTTATTTTGTTATAAACAAACTACATCACAGTTGCATGACGTAGTTTATAACAAGAGCTTTTTTACCTCCTAGTGATTGCATTTCAGATAAAAAATGTCAAAAGGTGGTGGTTGTTTGTGAACATTATTGTGCAAAAATGTTTTTTATCATAAACATTTGTTTGCCATAGAACTTATTTTCTGCAATCATCCAAAATCAAATGGAAAAAATATCATTGGCTTTTTGTCGAAGTTAACAAATATATGACATCCCTGCAGCACTCTATATCCCATTTTTAGACTTGTGTAATTTGTTTGTTTTTATTTCCCTCCAATGATATCTAAAAGTCCAATGAGTCTTCATCAGTTATTTAATTATAACGTATACTGTGTTTGTTTAAGGCTTCCAGAGCTTCTGATAGTGGACTGGCCAGAAGGGAAGCCCTGGCCACAGAATGCTGTTCGACCAGCTGGGACTCAGTTTGGTAAACTGCATCACTGTTTTCACACCACACAGGTTCACTTACTGAGGATCACAACATGGTGATGTTTAAAAATGTCCTTTTCCCCCCACGCATCATTTCAGGGCCACTCAGGGTCGAAATTCGAAACAAGAAGGGAGAGTCGTTATCCGTGATGCCGTCAGTGAGCCATGGGGGAGGGAAAAAACTGCTTGTTGAGCTCCAAGTCGTCCAGCACAGTAAGAAAATAGAAACACACTTGTGTAATGTGTGTGTGTACACACACACACACACACACACACACACACACACACACACACACACACACACACAGAGAGAGAGAGATTTGTCCTGCTTTTTTTGTATTAAACTGAACATCTGACAAGACATTGACTTTGAGAAACTGGGATGTTTTTTCATTATTGTCTGTCATTTTATAGATGAAACAATTAATTAATTAATCTAGAAAATAATTGACATATTGATTAATAACGAAAACATTCCTTAGTTGGAGCCCTAATGATTTCTAGAGCTCAAGTTGGCGTGGTCAAATTGCTTGTTTTGTTTGTCCAACAGTCTAAAACCTTAAAATGTTCAGTTTACTGTTATAGACAATAAAATAGCGGCAAATGCTCACAATTTAAAAGTAGGAACAACAGAATTTAGGCTTATTAAATGTCTTAAACAGTTGTTACAACTTCATTTTCTTTCAACTTCTTGGTTTTTCCCTTCTTTCTAATTCTTTGTTGTCCAGCTTCTTGGTTTGTAACAGTGTGTTTTTTTTCCCCCTGTGAATGTCTTACTCGCGTAGGTCCTAAAGCAGATCATGAGCTTCTCTGTTATGGTGCCCAACATTCAGCGAAGTGGGGTTTCTGGTTCAAAAAAATTGGTAAGTTTGTTTTTGTTATCTTTTGTCATTATTGTAGCGGTTGAATTGGGATAACTTTCTTCTTTTGTTCATGGCTCTTTCCACAATCACGTTCACCAGTTTCTTAAAGTCTCCCACCTGGTCCTTTTCCAGCCACATATCTACCTGCTACTTGTCATAATATCTCGTCTCTTCCTAGCTATTCCTTTTGTCTTTACTGGCTCGCACTGGAATAGCGCCATGTCAACTTTTGTCTGCTCCAGAAACTAATCAGCGTATTGTGTCTTTTTTTAACTGGTGAAATCCCACATTAAGCTTATCCGTCATGTCTATGTGGGCTGCTTTCCATTCTTGTGAATGTAACTCATCACAACATGTCATGGATTGTGCTTTTAATAACCCGGTTCAGATGGCTATATGTGCTGTACATGACTTCAGTTTTATTGAAGCATAATGTATATAACTGAGCACAACACGTAACATTAAGCATAAGATATAAATCATTTCCTTCCACAATATCTTCCCATTAAATGAATCACTGTTGCTATCTGACAGACAGTGATGCACCACTGGTTCACGAGAACGGAACCGGAGTAAAAAGGACTCACAAGCGAGATTGAATAGTCTTCACTCCACGTTGGTTTATTTGCATCTATACAGAGATGTTAGTCTCGGTGGTCAAACTAATATTGAGGCAGAGCTCGTGAGGCCGGTGAACAGGTTCTATTCCATCGCGTTTGTTTACATTTTTTGCTTGCATGTTTGTCCTGCTGCTCGTGCTGGCACAGAGGTTACATGAGGACAGACTCTGAACATTCATTACATCCTCGTTCCAGTTCACATCGCCGCCACTCGTTTAAAGCCATTTACTTTGCGTTGGGCTCAAGCATCTTGTTTACAAAGCAAATTCTGCTCCACATGCACGCACAGATGCTGCCGACAACTTTGCACGTAATTTATAGACACCAGTGATCGTGACTTTTGTGCCTGGAGTGAGTTAGATTCTATGTGTGCTGTTACATTCTTTTGATATGCATACACGCATGGGTTTTAATGTCTTACTGCTAAATGAATAACTTCAGCTATCTGACACCGAGACACCACAGGACCTCACTATCTGGGTCTTTTCACTCCAATTAGGTTTATTTGCATCACACAAAGTAGAAACAAACCGAGCTGTCCCAGGATCAACTAACTTCACAATAGAACCACACATCACTTCATCCCTTTTGCTTTGGCCGCGGTCTCTGACTTAATTGTCCAGAGACCCCGAGGTTCCTACGGTCTCTATGACTTGATTGTGCCTAGAGACCCCGTGGTTCCCCAACCTCTAGGCTCCTGAATTAGGCACGCACCCCTGGGTGTCTGCTTGATCACGAGCCTCCTTCCCAACCGTCTTCCTCTGATTTACGGCACAGGCCTCGAGGGGCCTGCTTATCTTTCTTACCCATTAGAAATCCTTCACTCGCACACATCTGCCCTATTCCCTTGAGTTTCCTCTGGTTGCTATCGCCCAGATCACCGTGCACCCTGTCGTGGAAAAAGTAATTCTACGTCTCGGGAGGAGAGTTCAAAGGTGTCAATCAGATAGGACAAACAAACAGTTCCTCTGGACAAGACAAAATGCCTCTGTCAATTTATTAAATGCTTGCAAGCAGGAAGAAATCCCAACAGCCAAGAATCGTCAATGTCTGTCAGGGTTTCCACAAAATCATCAATTCGACAGTCAGTTATATACTTTTTAAAAACGATCATCCCTTACTTCCCATCTCATCTCTCATTGGTTCTCACTAGCTCAAACACGTGTTATACATTAACTGTGCGTACTTTGACCTGATCGAAACTATACGTTCAACCAATCCCCTGTCCCCACATACATCAAACCGTGCAGTTAGAAGAATGACTGTGCACTTCAGCGTTCTTATCAACTGGTCAGAATCAGAGTAGGCCCCTAAGCCTAACAACCCATGTTATCAGTCCCTCCATCTTTACTTATGTTAAACATGTGGGTTAAATACTGATGTATGTTCAGATTAATGAGTAACAGTGAATGATTCTTTAAAACAGACAGCATATGCATTTTTCCCATCACAACCCTATGCTGTGTGGCGGAAACATTTATTTTACCCGCTTGTTGAGTCTTTTTAAGATGAAATAATGAATATGATAAACCCAGAACTTGTCTTTTTAGAACTTTTATTCTCTGTGCAGAGAAGGTTCAATCATCATAGAGAGTATAATTCAGTCTACAGGAGAATTAACGAACCGTGCAGGGCATGTGCATTCTTTAAAGAGAAGAAGGACAAAGGAGAAGGGTGTGGGATCAGGAGGAGACATTCATCACCCTAAAAATGTAGAAAACTCTAATCTGTGATTGACGAGAAATACATCCTGATACCAGTCAAACCATGAACCTTATTTACGATCTCGTTATTTATGGTCTTGTTGTTAAGTGAGGTCTCCAAATGTAAATCACATTATAGAAATAAAAAAAAACTACTCGAGTGAAAATGTCGTGATGGACGTGTAATCACTCGTGAAAAGTGAAACGACTGAGACGGAGCACGGAAGGACATTCTTTCATAACATTTTGGGATGAGTTGTGCATGACAACAGGCTATGAACCTTGGCTTCCTGTCTTCTAAATTATCCATTTTTAGCCATCCATCAGACCCCCTTTTGAGCTATCTTTCCTCGTCGCCTCTAAAACCGTCATCAGTGGAGACTCCGCTTGTTGTTGTTTCCTCCTTTTTTCTTTTTCCCCTGATCGCCATCCTGTTTCTCTGTGCACGAAATCAAGCTGTTGTCTTTACAAAGAGTAAACTATTCTTCACCTGTGATTTAAAGGATACAATAGTTCACAAGTGCGCGTATACTTAGTAACGGTGTTTGGATAACACATTCAAACAGTGAGGACATATAGCAGATTATTATGATGAATGCATGAATACACACATTCAATACACACATACAAGTACACACACACAAGTACATGTATATGTAATTATCCTCACATATGGAAGTCATGTGCTTTGTGTTGTGAGGCTTTTGATTGATTCATTTATTTGCTTAGGATTTACATAATCTAATGGAATACAAATGATTTACACCATTGCTTAATTCATTTTCCGACCACATTGGTTAACTTTTGTACGCTCGGATTTATGTCTGCTGAAAGATCATGTATCAAGTTTGTAAACGTCTCATCTTTTGCAGAAACTCTGACCAACAAGGGGAAGTATACTCTGACCCTAACCACAAAGATAATCGAAAGTAATGCAACCGCCTTTGGAGGCAGGGAGCTTCCAAGCTTCCAACTCAAGTTCACCATCAACGGTAAGTAAAACTAACTTTAATTGTCATATTTATTATAATTCCCTGAATACCCTAATCCCACACGTCCACTGTTTTTATCCTCCTCAGCGGGTTGTGCTGAGACTTTCGTTGTTGGTGAAGTGAGCACCACTCTTCATGTCGGAGTGCCATTCAACATTCCTCTTTTGATAAAAGATGGTTATGACCAATCGGCGACGCTTCCTCCTGATCTCAAACCTATACTTAAGTGCAGGTTGGTCACTCCCCTTCATTCTAACATCTACTGTCGTTTGAAAAAGTTAAACCCCAGTTTTGTTGCGTTTCCTTGGTTTTCAGTGGACAGCTTGCTAAGAAGACCCTCCTTTTCTTGAAATGTTGTTTTGACATATGTGACAGCAGTTTATGTAACCGATTTTGAAAGCTTAAGCATACATGTATCATTTGCTTATCCTGTCTTTAATTTGACAGATGTGGGAGTTAGCTCCAGAAACATTAACAATATAATTATTATTTAATTAGTGGCCTGGATCTGAGTTACGAGACGGTGGACAACCGCGGGACCACGTTCACCATCAAAAGGGTCAAAGCAAGAGGAAGAGTCCTGAATTACCAACAATCAAAGGTTAGAAAAACAAAACGCCGCTTATTATTATTATTATTATTATTATTGTTATTATTATATGACATTAGTTTGCCTATTTACGAGAACGGTTCATGCAAAAGGAATAAATCTGTAAAAAAAAGATGGGGGAAAAAAGACCCACATTTCACTAATGTCATGAAATCATAACGCAGTACGAGATGTAAACTTACAAAAAAATAAGTGTCTTTTCTCAGCCTTGTAGACAAGAGTACAACATTTAAAACAAAAATTACCCAAGAGAAGAGACAAACAACTGCTTATCCCCCGACTGTTGTTTTGCAGACGTATGACCTCAAGGTGACCCTGCCTGGCCTGAAGACCGACACACAGACTATCAAGATCTCTCTTCTTCCTGGTAGGACTGCAATTATGTATTCATTTAGAACGATAATTCACCTTGAAATAATGATAATTCATATACAAGCACTGTTGTTTTAATTTTTCTGTTTTAAGTATTATTTTAATTAAATGCCAAACATTTTCAGGTTCTCAAATAAAGGATTTACCGTCTCTCACTGTTTTAGAACATTACATATTTAAGATATTTTAGTTTTGGACTCTTAGTTGGACAAAACAAACATTTTATCTTGACACTTGTGATGGACATTTTCTCTATTTTCTCGCATCTTGAGTAATTAAACGGTTGTTATACTCGTTGTCCATGAAATGGGCTGTTGGTTATTGGTGTCATTTTAGTTAAAACAAAAATGTTATTCCCACTGAATGCTATGTGGGGCTTGGTTAAGATATCAGCCATCATCCATCTGTAATATGTTTGCTACGAACATTAAGATAAGGATCATACCGCATGTCTTTCTATCACACCCTGACAGTTGAGGAAACACTCAATAGTTTCTCAACTGCATAACGATGTTTTTCAGGTAATCCACATTCCTTCCATGTGAAGCCAGAAGACAACCCAATCACAGTAGAAAATGGAAACCCTGCCACGTTTAATGTTGAAATTCACGATGAGGCTGGAAACATCACTGCTCATCCCAAACAGATCGTTTGCTGCCAGGTACTGTTCACTGTGCTTCAGGTGTCTGTGTGAAAACTCCAGAACAGACTCTTTTTTTTTTTTTTTTTTTTTTTCGCTCTGTGTGATAAACTATTTTCACGGTACTGTTCTCGTCTGTCTTGAGCCTGCTCTTGTAACGCTCCCTTTTTTCTTTTAATAAATTATACGGTTGGTTGACTTATCCTCATCCTTTTATTTGCAAATCAGATTGAAGGGTTTCCATCAGTGGCAACCGACTGCAGCGCCACAGGAGCTGGACAGCTTGTGACGAAGCTAATAAACCTGAAAATAATCAACGGAGAACCACAAAACCTCAAAGTTACATTTGAGATGCCTGTAAGTTAAACTAGAACGAAGCTTTCTGTTTCGTTGAACATTCCTTGATTATTTTATTTTTTTAATGATTGTGATGTCGCCATCTGTTCTTCGTTTTCCCACAAGAGTCAAAAGAAGATCCCGTTGGTCGTGAGGCGGCTGAAGGTGGTGCCCAGCTCAAGGGTCTCCCGCATGGAGCTCTGCAGCAATGACAATTTGGTGCTGACGAACAACGAAAAGATAGAATGGCTGGCTGGAAGCTCGCTGGAGAACCTGCTCTATAAGCTGTATGATGAGGCTGGTCGAGAGGTTCCTCCCACTGCTAAAATCGCCTCCATGATCAAGGTGTGTCTGATAGATAGATAGATAGATAGATAGATATGCAATTAATCAGTCATTGTATTTGACCACTTCCCATCTTAATGCTGACTTTTCATTGTTCACTGTGACTTTGTTTCAGGTTAACTGGTCAGGAGATGTAAATATAGAAGAACTGGTCGAGGGGAAGCTGCCTGCCTTACTGGTGCCCACGCAGGTGCAGCCAGCGCTCTTCTTCCAGGTGTCCTACCAAGACCAGAACGTGTCCGTCTCCTTCTACATAGTGTAAGACACATACTCGACTCAAAGCTGTGATTCAGTGTTTGCAAGCTAAAAGGTGTATATTTGAAATTTGGAGCATTAATAGCGCAGCAAACAACTTTTGTGTATGTCAAAATATATCATAGTAATGGCGTCCTTATCAGAGAATGAAGTCGCTCTCCCTCTGTGTTATGTTTACGTAAGTAAGCTTACGAAGTCTGCTTATTTGCCTTTTTCAAGAGTTGAATAAGAAGATACACTCATATCTTTACAATAAATATGCATGTAGTCTGATGATGGCAAATTCCTCATTGCTAGTCTTAATGCTGAGCTAAGCAAACCCTCTCCAGGCTTTTTGTTTCATATTTAACAGATAGATGTGAGAGTGGTATTGCTTTTATGACTTAAGTCTTTGCAAGAAAGCAAATAAGTGTATTTCCCTAAATGAATTAGATTTCTTTTGATATCCCCACTATCTTTCAAAGTCTTCATCCTCTTGTTTTGTTGGTAGGCCTCATCCGGATGAACCTAAACGACTCAAAGCAACTCTCGTCCAAAACACAGTGAAGCTGGGTCAAATCCTCCCTGGAAACATCAGTCAGTACCTAAACTCCCCAAAATCGTATTTTTGAGGATATGGTTGCACACTGGATAACACGCATCTCTTCCCCTCTGCAGACCTGGAGCTTGTGGACCAGTATGATAATGTAACCAAGGCGTTTACCTCCAGCTGTAAGAACCACATGACTGTGGAAGCTGAGGGTCTGGACAAATCGGCCATCGCCTTTGGCTGGCAGGTGGGAAAAGAGACACACACACTTCAAGGAAAAAGGAATTGTTTAGCACACAATTAAAATCACTTATGCTATCTGCAATCTATTTCAGCTTTCTCTTCATGAAGTCATCCTTATTTAGTTTTTTTTCTTTTTTTGAATACAATCAAAAGTTCTACTAAATCTTTTATGAAGAGTTTTCTAAAAGTTTCTTGGAGCCCGTTGTGGGCGTGTGTTTTCCTGTCACGGCGTGCTGCACGAGGCTTAGTTCCCCCCTTACTCCTGCATACTGTGTCCCCACCCAGGGGAAGAGGTCACTTTATCTCTTCTTCTCAGACCTCCACGTCATAAAAATCCACGTCGTTCCCTCTCCTTCTCCGGCATCAGAAGAATTCCTGACGGGGGGAAAGCGTCTTTGTTGTTCCAGAAACAGGACGTTTCTATATTGCCTGGATAGTTCCATGATCCCTTGTGACTCTGCTGATGGAGGAAGGGCTTTGTTGTAAAATGCAGAGCAGTTTAGTGTGGACTCATTAGAAGGCCGTGTTTACTCCTGAAAGATATAGAGCACGAAATACGATGATTATGTGGCTCATTTTATTGTATTTTATTGATGCAGCGTTTCTTCTGTGTGTGGTGAACTTCAAATTGTATTAATATTTCATGCTGCTTCATTACTCCTCAACACGGCAATATTTTACTTTATATTTCCCTTCATTTATTTGAGTTATAGTACTATTGTTAGATTAAACTTTTGAAAACCTATAATGTTATAAAATATTATTATACAATTATTTTCACATTTGAAATGGAACCGTAAAATGTTTTGTCATTTTTGCTTGAACAAATATTTAAACAATTATTACAATAGCTGACAATTAAGTTCCTTTCGATCGATTATTAGTCAAAGTATTTAATAAATACATTTAAAAAAAAAAGCTCTTTGCTAATATATTAGTGACGAGGGTTATTCTGCATCGTGAATACTGCATAGTAAGTACTTTTTGATGCTCATACTTACTTATTTACTGTACTGTTACTTTGATAGTAACATTTTTAATGCAGGACTTTTACTTAAGTAAAGGATCTGAATACTTCTTCCAAAACTCTGTAAATGTCCTGAAATTAATTACTGATCTCTGTTTAAATCAGGAGAGCAGCTGCTCTGTTCTGGTGACGGGGGTGCAGTTCCAGTCCGGGCCTCTTGGGCCCAGAGAGTTGTGCTTCACCTACAGGAGCTTTGTGCAGCGCGTCATAGTCAAAGTGACGGCTGGAGTCCCTGCACAGCTTAAACTCATCAGTGGGCCAGAGAAGGTAAGATTAAGAAGCTGACCCTGGTTGTGATTGCAGCTCAATAAGATACTTGATCTTTGTTTACAATTTTTATATTTTCATTATTCAGCAGGTTAAACTGTTGTTAAACAGCTCCCTGGTGCGCTTTTATTGGTGTAGTAAAAAGTGGTAATCCTACACGTTAACCATTTATTCTTTAGTTCAATTTAATTTCACGTTTTTATTTGAAAGGGCTAGAGAGAGAGGCTCGACGGCCCGACAGGTGACCGGCGCGCAGAGAGCCCGCGGGACACGGGACCCCAGGCAAGGGTCAGATCGCGTCTCAGAACAACAGCCAACCGCACTGGGCTTTGCGGAGATGATACAACCTGGTTTTAATTATGGAGTTAAACTCCTTTTACTCAGCCTTAACACAAAAGAGGAAAATAAGTCACCAAACACAACGAGGACAGATCGTCACACACGTGCTCCGTTCTCTCGAGAGGGATTATCTTATTTATCTTATGCTATTAGCCGTTATCAAACTACAAAAAAATAATACATTTATGACAAACTCTTGCAAGGGGATTTAACACACACGAATCCCTCTCCCAGCCTGGAAGCACACAGCGGTGCCTGGCCTGGGAGCCAGAGAATTGAAGAAGGCGAAAGAAAGGGCTACGGACGCGCTAACTTGATTTAAACTTTGATATCAATCAATATTTATTTTAATAAAAGATAGAAAATTATATAACAGTTAAAAATGCAACTTCAAAAAATACTTAGAAGTGAGATCTACTAGTGGATCTCACTAGTAGAGGCTTTACTGAAAGTGCGGAGAAAGTAATTAACTCAACTACACCTAAGTATTGCTACTATGCTTCACATAACACGTCCAGAACTCATTGACTTCTCGTCATATTTCTAACCTCTTGACCACCCTTTACAGGATACAGGAAGTGGGGGCATGAGCTTCCTCCATGCCCCCACTTCTTCCTCCTTTCTCAACTTCTCCTTTTGAGAAGGTGTTGAGTCTTTCTAAGCTGACATCATGAACATCGAGTAACCAGAACTTGTCTATGAAATCATTTATTCCCTGCGCAGAGAAGAGTCATCTCTAAGCAGAGTCACTCTGGACTCTGCTCAAGGATGCACTCAAGATTTGACATCTTTTTTTTTTGTATTTATTTGTATTTATTTTGCACAATTCAAACAATAAAACAAAACAAAAATCATAACAGAAACAAAAAATGAATATCACAGTGCAGGAAGAGACAAAAAGCCAACTGGGCTTATTTGAAGCCTCCACCTATAATATTTAAAATTTTACAAAATTACAAACATAAATTGAAATATACATAAGAAAGACAACAAAAGAAAGAAAGAAGAGAAAGAAAAATAATGTAATCATGTCAAGTCTGTCTTACATGGGCATTTACAGTATATACAGAAGAACAAAGGTAGGTTGCAACAAAGAAGTCTGGGGTTGCAGGTTGAGGCTAGACACAAAGGACCAGACCCCCTGTAGTTTACAAGGGTCTTCTTCTTTCCCTTAATTATGACGTGAGTGATACTACGGGAGTGTCATCCAATTAACATTAGACAGAAGGTGATTTGCATTAAGAGGTTTGTAAGCCACTTAAGAGATTCATATACAAGATAAAACTAAGGACAGAAAATTCCCATTACACACTGCAGTTTTTTACAAGCCTCCATTTCACCATAGTTCCCAGTTTGATATGTTTTTATCAAAAACCACATGATTTTACAAAATATGAATGAACCCCAGACTTCCTGATTGCCCAGTTGACCTTAATACAGACCTGAGATTACAAGTCTTCTTGATTCATAATACATTTTGCCAAGCATTGATTATATGGTAAGACCATTATTTAAATAGATTATACTCTTATGCAAGGTGGATCAAAGATATCTAATAAACACTTTATCCCAAAACCTGAGCATTACTATGTCATATTAAAATAAACACTTACGTACCAAAATTAAACTTTAACCTAGCAGAATCTCCCAAAACCATCTGCTTATCTTAATTTGGCAATTGAGATCAAACTGGACCACCTGCATATTTAGCCACGTAGGCATATTTGACTTCCACCCAGGACCTACAGCAGGCCTGATCTAGCTGTCCTCTGCCCTCCTTCTCTAAGGTAGTTCTGCTTTCTAGGTGGGCCTTGCAGCTGCTCTTATTTGGCCTTTTCTATGTAAAGGCCTTTTTTGATGACTAGGCTGTGAGATATGGGGACTCTTCCTCTGCTCAAAAACGGCATTAACTTCCTCCTGCGAAGCATACAGTGACCGATCCGGGCTCATGCGTTGATAAGAAATTCACATAAATTGCAGGTTATCCAACACTGTCAAAGCACATCTTTCTTCCTTCATACAAGCCTCTGCAGGTGCTGAATGACCAAGGCATCGCCACACCGTTCATCGTCCAACTGTTTGATGAGTGGGGAAACCCAACTACGGACCAGAGGGTCGTGGTAATACTGAGCTCTTCATCCCCGGCACTGAAGGTTAGCTCCACGAGCAATACAACACGTACTTTATTATACTCTTCAAAACGTCAGTAATGGCAAGGACCTTCTGAGTTGTGACGGCATTATCCAAGTGGAAGAAATGTAAAGAGATCCTCTTGTTCTTCTAGCTGACGACATCTGTTACTTCACAACCCGTGAACGCAGAAGGGAAAGCCTCTTTCATTGTTAGTAGTGTGAGCGGACCAAAGTAAGTGTCACTTTATAATACCACATATAGAGGGAGCATTTTGTGTCATCATAATGCAATAATGGTAGTGTCTCAAATCAGAGATTGTATCGTCAGTCAGCCACATTTCCAATACTGTATATGTCCTGAATTGGGACACAGCTAATGTCCCACCAGTGACTAATGGGAGTGTTGTTACTCTGTTGTTCCACTAGAGGGTCCTATCGGCTTGAGTTTAAAGGTTCCCTCAACTTGAAACCCATCCCTGGTTCCATAATGGATCTCACTGTCATACCTGATCCCAACAAACCTGTCAGCCTGTTGGTGGAGTATAACACCAGTGCCGCGTTTCCAGCTGGAAGCTTTTTCCCAGGTTTACATCTTATTTAAATCTCTGTTTCCTTTCCTCTGGTTTGTGGAGCTCTTATTTCACTATATGCGACCGGTTTGGCGTCTATTAGCAAACTAAGGGCAGCTGTGTGTGTGTGTGTGTGTGTGTGTGTGTGTGTGTGTGTGTGTGTGTGTGTGTGTGTGTGTGTGTGCGTTCAGTCTTCTCTATGACCGTGGTGTCGGATGAAGGAAGCCCGATGACGACTTGTAACCCCGCTGCTGTGTCCATGTGGCTGTGGAAGGGAGAGCCATCGGGAACCACGCCTCCACAAACGGTGAATGACTTAACAAGCAGAAGGACTGTCACTGATTTTTTTTTTTTTTTATTTGCTTTTCTTTTAAACTACTACTTCTCTTGTCTAGGCCACTGAGCTGAAGTGTAGTAAACCAACGAGGAGTGACAAGAATGACCGTTTTTACTTCAGGTAAAATGCTTTTGCATCCTGTCTGGTTCTGTTCTGCCTGAGTTGTTGCAGGATGTTTAAATCACCCAATAAGAAGCCGCTGACTGACATCCATTTAGCCTCTGAGGGCCGTGGGCCAGATCTCTGGGGTAGCGGTGTAGAAACTGTAGACACGAGAATGGAGTTGGACTTGAGAGATGACGTCTGCGGATTGTTTCCCATCACAAGTAGCTAGTTTACGCTCAGATAACAGTTTGACAGCTCACAAACACATTCCCGTTGTCATTTAATGTATTGTTCATGGTTAATTAGAAAATGGTTGAGCGTTAGATGATAAGATTGATATCACTCTGATGTACAGTACAGTAAATATGAAGTATAAACTAGAAGCTGAGCTAGAAACAAACGGTAACTATTCCTTTTAAGAAATGTAAATATTGTTTTTGTTTTCTTTCACTTCAGAGATAAAGAGATCCCAGAACAAGTTGGAAAGTACGCCATCCAGTTTTCTCTACAAATAGGCAATAGAAAAGTCCTGTTCAGTAATCAGGTTGGTTGAGTCTGGAAACAGCTCAATAAGTTATTTCCTCACATCCAGCAGTTGCAACACAAAGCATATTGAGATGTTCTCTCATATCTGTTGAGAAGGAACGTTGAGTTGTTACACAGCGGGAAGGTCATAACCTCAGCACTGTTTCCTGTCCCCTAGATTCCTATAAATGTGGTGGCCAATCAACCTGTCAAACTGGGACCCGACTCGCAGCCACCAACCCCAGTTGTCTCCGACAGCAAGGCCATCGCCAACCGAACCCTGGTGGAGAATATGACTCTGAGGATAATGGTGAGCATACATGTTTACGTGTGGCAACAGAGCAGAAACGGCTAAAATGAATTGTAAAGCTGTGTAGTTTATCAGCTGATTTAAGAGCGTTGCTTTGACTGGTTCCAGGATGCGTATGGAAACCCAGCGGGGCAGGACCTGGACGGGAAGCTGGTCGTTTCTATGAAGAACTTCGGAGACGGCAAGAAAAAGCTCCCTCTGTTTGAAGGCAAAACCAACAGCTTGACCATAACATTGGTAAAAGGAAGTGTCTACATTAATGTGAGTAACCAACACAGCTTTTATTTTGGAAGCGGAGCCATGATGCATATTGCACATATGATAATTGTTTAATTTATTTCTCCACAGAGGCTCGTTATGATGGAGAACAGCCCCGGCGAGAATGGCAGTGCATACATCCTCGTCTTCCAACCTGAAGTGTCAATGGCTCCCACGGCCATTGCGCCTTTTGAGCTCCCCTTCCATTATTCCAATGGTATGGCGTGAAAACACTTGAAATCTGTGTTTGAATTGAGATCTATATCATATTTCACATATGATCAGATTGTCTATGCAGAAAGTTTTGGTTTTATTTGCTCAGGTTTTCAGATATAGTCTCTTAGTTATAGCTAATAGATATTACCATGTTGCGTCACCAGTTGATTAATTACATTAGCACGTATGTTTTGTGTTCCAAATCATCTAAAATGTTAATCCTTGGAGGATTTTGTTGACCACTTTTTTTTTAATCAGAAAATACTTTCAACTAAAATACATTTTCGCCATGTTATTTGTCATAAAAGTAAAGTTTGTCTGTTTATCTTTTTTTCTGATTTTAGATGCTGAGAACCAACGAAAAATGTCTCAGTTGTCCAAGAAGAAAAATGAGCTCATTACTGTTATTACTGCAAGCAAAGAAATATTTTCTACATGTAGTGAACTCCTTCAGTTGCTGACCAGTAAGATTTTATCTCCTCCTATGATGATTTAAAACCGTGAATCAGACCAGACATATGAAAGCAGCTGTCGATGCTCTGTGTTACAGACGCATTTAGACTGGTACCAAGAAAGTATTTACGTAACATAACTTGTGTCTGTGCTTTATTTTTGTGTTTGAAATGGTCTCTTCTTCCATCACAGATCAGCAGCTGGTTGCAAGTCAAAAAGAGCTTTCCCTTCGAAATGAACTGATCAAATGGAACGTGAAAATGTCCCAAAGTGTAAGACGTTAAATCTATTCACACTTAACTTCTGTATATGTAGAAATCTCCTTTTATATGTATTTATTTCTTTATGTTTATACTGTGTATACATATATGTTTTTGGGAGATGACATTTGCAGATGTGTTATTCTTTGCAGCTCCCAGATGTTGACAGACTCATAAAAGAAAAGGAAACTGAAGCCGACAGGATCCTGAAAACACCCAGAAGAGTTTGCACCATCCGCGATCCCTTCAGCGGGCAGCAGGATGTTTTAGGAATGGTAATATCAGAGAAAAGAAGGAGTTCTCTGTTTGCTTAGCGCCTTAACAAACCCATAGTAATTTGAGGAAAGGGGGGACCTCCATCCAGATGTGTCCAATCATTGTTTGTGCTAATGTGTGAGTTTGAGAGAAGCTTTGCCGGACCGAAGAAAGTGTGTTTGCCCCTCGGTTTATTTCCCCCCCCTTTCACCTTCTGGATTCAGGTCGGCCACCTGGCCTTTGTTCAGGACGACGATGCTGCGAGGGTCATCTCCTGGCATATCAGGGGGGACATGGATTGCGTCATCACCAACACAATCGCAGCAGCGCGGAGCATCTACGACTACACCCAAGGCCGGCAGCAGGTTATAGCCCTCGAGCATGTTTATGTGCAACCAGGCAACAGGTAATCCTTCTGTGCCAACGATGGATGTCTTTTAAATAACTGTATTTCTGTTCACACACGATATTGGTGTTGGTGCCGGAGTTGCTTTCCTGATGAGATTCCTGTGCGGTTCTTGATTATAGTTTTTAATTCTCCAAGCCTTCCAACAATAGTAATTTAAAGATTCCGTGGCACCTCCTCGCTGAACAGACTGTTTAGAAAGACTCCGGAGGAAGATCATGGCAGACATGAAACTAATGTCGTGTGCACAGAATAGAACACTTAAAACGACTGTATGGACAATCAGGATGTCAAAATAATAGATTGTAAAGATATATGAAGTGGAGTCCTGTTTTCATTCATCAGATCAGATGCATTTCAATTGAAAGGAAATGATCATGCAAATGAATGCATGCTTTGAAATGTGGACAACAACTCATTCAACGCAAATGAAGGTTCTGAATTTATAATGGTGACAAATGATTACTATTTAGAGAGCAACTTCCTCTTGATGACGGGTACACAACGCATGTTTTGACAAATGACATGCTCACTATTTAGCAGCCCATGCTGCACAGTTTTAGATTTTACAAGACTGTTGGCTATGTTATAATGTTGTGTTTAAGTCTGCATCACATTAATATTTGGGCTGAAACTAATGCTTGTTTTTGTATTATTTATTGATGTGCAGATGTTTTTTTTTTTTTATATTAATCAATTTAGCTTGGCATATAAAATGTCAAACGTTTGAGTAACAATTTCCAAAAGCTCAAGGTGGCCGCTCCCTGTGTCTTACTTCACCACACCAAGAGTCCCAAACGCCCAAAATTATTCAATTAATGTTCACACGAGAGAGAGAAAAGCAGCAAATCCTCACTAATGAGAAGCTGGATTTAGAGAAAGTTGAAATTATTTAAACAATTGGTTATTGTTTCAGCTCTAATTAATGATGTAACATAGAAGCTGAAACGATGACCTGATTGTTAGGAAATTAATTGGCATGTATTCTAAGAATGGAACAATTGTTTGAGTCATTTTGAAAAACAGAACCGTGCTTATTCCAGCTTCTCCGATGTGAGGATTTTAAGCTTTTATATTACAATGAACTGTAAAATCTCTGAGTTTTAGACTCTTGGTCGGATAAAACAAGAAGTTTGAAGATTTCACCTTCGGCTCAGGGAAGCTGTCGGGCATGTTTTGTGTGATTTTAATTTAAAACAATTTCCAGATCAACTCGGCATGTGCTAACATTTTAATTGATTACAGACCGATGCCACACATAAGAAATGGCCGCATGCTTTTTGTTCCCCCTGGAAACCCACTCCACGCCCGGGACCTCCTGCAGTACCCCAACAACCCAGAGAGCTGTAACACTGGTGAGCTCCCTCAGATGGATTCCCCCGAATCAGAGTAACATGGCTGTTGTTCTTCCATTGCTATGACCTCAGTCCAGAGGTCCTGGGGGGCTTTTAGAGGGTTCCCAGGTCTCTTCGTGTTTGCTGATGTTCTGGTATTTCCTACATGCCCCATCTACTCCTGTTGAGTCTTGGATAAATGGTTCCATCTGGGACCCAACCTCACAGGGGTGGAGGGGGGTTTTCTCATCGGGGGCCCGGTCACTGGAGCAGAAATTGAGTCTCTTTTTCCACATTAAAATTACTTTTAATGTAGGGATTTTCTGTCATTTTTGGGTTATGACTTGTTTAAGTTGAAACAATTCAGTTAAGCTCTTCAGCCTCCTATAATCTCCTCTTTCTGAAGGTAGCATCATCAGAAAATAAGTCATGACTGTTTACATTTGTCCAAACAGCTCTGAATGTTTCCTGCTTTCTTTGCAGCTTTTAAAAACCTCCTCGGGGACACTATTCTGATCGATGACCTGGACTCTGCAAACAACTACCGAAAGGCGGTGAGTGATGCTCGCTGGTGGAGGCGTGGCGTAAATGTACTGACCCCGGTGGTAATTGTTCCTCTTAATGTGCCGTATCCTAAAGGTGGTACAGAGTAAGCAGCCGTGTCCCACCATCCTGACCCGGCAGGGCGACCGGGTCAGCGCCAAGGGAAAGTTCGGCGGCGCTCAGAACAAAGCCCCTCACATCAACTCGTTACAAGTGTTCGGAGCCCCGATCCCACAACATTACTACACTTTAAAGCAACACATAGGTGACGTCACTCACATTTCTAAGTTTGTGTTTGTAGTCCTGTTCAGTCAGATCGTGTATTAATTAATTATTTTTTAATTTTTTATTATTGGACAGACTTGCTCAGGCAGTACCGGTCAGCTCTGGAGAAGAGGGATCAAGCAGAAAAAGACCGCTTGGATCACTTAAGGAAAATAAAGTCAGCTGAAAACACGAGAAGACAAGAAGAAATGGAGGAGAATATTAAACGGCTGCAGGAGATTGAGAGAGAACTTGGTATGTTTGTTGACCTGGTGGAAAGGGCAGAGAAGTCCATTTCATTTTTTTTAAATTCTGTTAGTATTGTTGATTTCTAAATGGTCTGTATTTTACTTCCAGTGTCAACACCAGTAAGACCAGTGAAACGGAGTCTTGCGAGTGCTGGTGAGCCGTCCAGCATCCTATCAAAGAGAGCAAAGTAGAGGTCAACATAAGAGGAGGAGTCCAACCCAATCTCACCTTTGAGCTATTGGACTGGTTGATTTTTATTTTTATGTTTTAATACTGATATTAATCAGAACTTCTGACAAAGTCATGTACATATGATTCACTTCAACTATAGTGGCTTTATTCTTTCTATAAAAACCTACATGTATAAAAAGATCTGTTTTGCCTGTGTCATTATTTCTATTTCTGTACATCTATATCTTAGTATGAGGCATCTGGGCAGGAAGGCATTGACATGCGCGCGCATGCGACGCTCTGGATGATTACGGTCCCTCTCCGAAACAAAGACAATTATTACCCAAGTTTAGGCCTCCGGAAATCATGTAATCCTATGACATTGTGTTTTGGGATGCTGAAAGAGAGTTGAGTGTGGTCTGGTTTGTGCGTGTGTTTTTTTTGTGTGTGGGCTCACGTGCGTGTGGGCGCACGTGCGCGTGTGCGTGTGTGTGTGTGATCTGAGAAACGGAAAAAGGCATCTGTCAGTGTTGGAGGGGGTCCCAAAACGTCACATCCAAGGACGGTGGAAGAAGCTTGTCGGTCTGCGCTGCGCACCGCAGAGAGGGAACAACGCAACCAGACCGCCTTCTGGGGGATTTAAACAATATATTTTAGCCATGAAGTGGGGATTTATTCACTTTTTAATAGCGTTTCCTCTCATCAGCGGAACACCTTTCCAGCATGGTGTGTTTCAGGGAAACTCGTATTCCGGCACCGAAACCCGACAGAGAAACAAGTGAGTAATGAATGCTTGTGAATCGTTTAATTGGCTCATTTACGCGCCTCGTTTATCCTCTCCTGTGCGTAAATGAATCCGGTCACTTGAGGAAACGTAATCCATCAAATGAAAAGGCACTGCAGCTCTCTGCATCAGAGGTGATTAACCGGTGGTTGTTGTGCAGAAACTGGTGCGCCTACGTTGTGCACAAGAACGTGAGCTGCGCCGTCGCGGGAGGCCCGGAGAGCTTCGTGCAGCCGGAGGTTGTACCGTGTCCGCCGGAGATGCCCAACTGCGCGCAACAAGTGGTGTAAGTTAACACAAGTCCGGGACTCTTGGGTGGAGGGCGGGTATTCTTTTGTTTTATTATTTTTTTTAACAATATGAGGCTTCTATTGTGATGCAGTGTGGACCGCGATGTTAAAAAGCAACTCTTGGTCTACAGTCAGCTGGTTCCTCCAACATCCCCTGTGTTCTGGTTTATGTTCTTACAGCTGATTTGTCATTATATAGTTAAAGTTGGATTGTAGTTTGGATTATTTATCTTATTTAAGGCCAACACTGACAACGTTTTGAGGAATAAAACTTCGAACACGTTGTTTTGGCATTATTTCATAATTACAGCTCTGGTGGAAGAAGTATTACAATATTTTACTTAAGTGAAAGTAGTAATACTATAGTTTAAAAATACTCTGTTTTAATTAAAAGACTTGCATTTAAATTACTTATGGAAAAGTACAAAATGATTAGCCCAAAAATATACTTAAAATACCAAAGGTATGAGTTCTCATTATGCAAAATGGCAGAATAGCATTACTGGATTCATTTTAATTAGTGCTGCATTAATGAGTCAGGAGTGCTCACGTTGCAGCTGGTGAATATGGCGCTAATTTCAGCTACTATACTTCTGAGTATCTTGATTTCCAAAGATGTAATTTATTAGTTGATTTATATTTAGTTTTAAGATTTGAACCTGCAAAATAGCTGAAGCTGTCAAAACAATGTAGTGGAGTAAATCATGTATTTCCCCCCAAAATGTACTGGAGTAGAAGTATAATGAAATCATCTAGAGTAAAAGTACCCAAAAAAAAAAAAAAAGGTTCTAAAGTGCAGTACTTGAGTAAATGTACTTTGTTACATTCCCCTACGGGATTACAGGGGACTGCTTTGCTTTGCTTTTGGTATTTTAATTTCTTAGAAGAAACTTGACTTGGAAAGCAAAAGGATTATTCAGCCATCTGTGTTGAATCTTCATGAATGGCAAACGTAGGAAGACATTTCTCTGACTTTGTTTTGCTTCAGTCTTCATTGTGCAACAAACACACTGAGACGTAGTTAATCATGGAGCGGCAGGACCATGTGGGCCAAAAGTGTCCTCATGAGTGGAAGCAGTGAGAAGTCTTAGCCGCTTCCTGCCAAGTCTCGCTGATTAATTAAATGCAAATGAATTGGTGTTTATCTCGTCTTAGTTGTCAACAAACACATTGTATTGTGCTGTAATGCTTTGTATTCCCGAGAGGGAGAGTTGCACAAAGTCTTACATTGAGCATCTAACGAGCATACTTATTATGATTACTCTACTAAGCTATAAAATGTGGTATTGTGCAGCATTATGATGATTTCATGTGTTAAATGCTTCCAGATATCGGACACACTTTCGGCCCACGTATAAGATTGCATACAAGACTGTCACGGAGCTGCAGTGGAGGTGCTGCCCGGGCTACCAGGGCCACGACTGCTGGGAGGTGAAAGACATTAAACTGCTCCAGGTGGAGCGCTTGCCTCATGCTCCCTCTACCTCTGGACATATCCCAGCCCCACAAGGTGAAAGACATGATTATAACTCAGGAAATCTAACATGGAAATGGGTCAAACTAAATTACGCAAGTAACTGCAGAAGAAATAAAAGCATGCATGTCCCTCAATCTGTTATTTCTCGCTACAGCTCCAGATCAGCACAAAGAAACCCAGAGGAACCATCCGTGGGGAGGGGAAGGGCAGTTTGGAGGTCAGAGGGGTTACAAGCCAGCGGGGGGTCACGGAGGATCTCAAAGTGCACAACACCTGGAGGAGGAGGTGCAGCAGCTATCCCAGATGGTCCTTGACATGCAGGCAAGAATGACAGACATGTCCTCCAATCTGAGACTGGATTTCCAAGAGGACGCCAGTAAAATGCTGGTGACGCTGCTGAATAACTACAGACAGCCTGCCAGTGCGAGAAGCGCAGACACGCACACCGTTCAGGTGCAGGACTTCTCTTTCGGGAGCGACCCCACACAGATGGACGAGGTCATGAACAAGATCGACCAGGTCACAGACGATCTGGAGTCCAAGGGCAATACCCTGGATGACCTGAGGGGTCGCGTCGACCGCCACGACGGACAAATTCACCTGTTGATGGAAGCTGCCCACAACCAGCTGTCCACTCCCAGTCCCGATCCGCCAGCCAGTGATGCAGACCTGCGCGCCTACCTGGACGAGAAGATTAGTGCGCTGAGAGATGAGTTAATGGAGGGCATGGACATCAAAATGGCAGACATGAAGAACTCGTGCGAATATAAAATCTTGTCTGTTCAGGAGCAGTGTGAGGGACAAGAAACCAACTACCTCAGCCTGGCAGAGCTCATGGACTCAAAAGAAACTGACCTCCGCAACGAGATCCAGGACCTTAAGACCAAGCTGGTGGATCCGGGAAAGCAAGACGCCCGTCTCGTGGAGAACCTTGAGATCGGTCTGAACTCCTCTGAGAAGACGGACGCCCAGTGTCTCTCTGTAGAGGAGAAGCTGAAGAAAGAACAGGCAGAGGCCATCCAAGACTTGAGGGAGACTCTGGAGGACAAGCTGGCCTCCATGGAAGACCGACTCACCCTGTTGGTAGATACCAGCTCCCCATCTGGCAGTCTTCTGACTGCTGTAGAAAACATCCACCAACAAGACTTCCAGAGCTGCAGAACCGCTATAGATACCATGGAGACTCGTCTTAAAGCCCAACTAAATGGACTTGGAGCCATGAAGGGGCAACACCTCATTTTCAGCAGCAGCATTGAGAACCTGCATGGCGAGTTGAGCTACCTGAAAGGGCGTGCAGGCAAGTTGGAGGACTCGCTATCGGATGTAGTCCACCAGCAGTCTCAGGTGTCTCTGATTCTCAACTCCACACGTGGTCAAGTTAAAACGGGGACTGAGCAGGAGGTCAAGGACCTTCTGGAGCTCCACAGGACTCAGCAACAGGAGCTGAGAAACCGCCTGGACGAGCTGGGCAGGGAGGTGAAAGCCGAGGCCGACCACTGCAGGGAGCAAACCGAAGACGTCGGGAAGGGGATTGCGCACATGGACAGCCGCATTGTTAGTGTGGAGAGTTTATGTGGCCGGTTGGAACCAATCTCCGGAAGCCTCCAGAGGATCAAAGAGGGTCTGAATAAGCACGTCACTGGGTTGTGGACTTGTGTCAACCAGCTGAATAGTACGGTTAGAGCTCATGCCCGTGATATTGGAGGACTGATGGGAACTTGTGTGAACCTCCAGAACCACATCTCTGATGTAGCCAGAGACCTTCAGGCGCAAACAACCCGCAGTCCTGGGAAGACCGGTAAGCTGCAATAAACTGACCTATTTTTATCGCTTTGAGGTGTGAATGATTGTTTCGTATTATAGCGATGTTAAAGCAATGCTTACGTTCCAAATTGTAATCCCTCAGCAATAACACGTACTCTTGCTCAAGTCAATTCACTCGTGAATTCAGCAACCTCCGGTGCTGAAAAATGAAGCCAAATGCCAAAAACGTCAGTTCCTCAAATGGCCACTAGAGGCCGGCTCCAAAATCGAGTCAATCCCAACGGACCTCCATGTTAAAATGCCCAACTTGACATGTTTACAGCCTGGTACAAACAGTTTTGGTCTCTAGCTAATATCATATCATGACAACTGTGCATTTAAATCCTATTAAGGCTTTAAGTTCAGTAAAACTAAGGGTGTGGCTGCTCTGAGTGACAGGTGGGTGCCGTCTCAGGTCGCTAGCTGCTAGCTGTCTCCTGTGCTGCCACCTCAGCTCCACCAACGATCCACCTCTTTGCCCATTTTCAGAGTTCGGCTCTGTCATCACTGCCAAGATGGCGACTGCTGGAGCCGCCCACTTTGAGCTTCACAACGGCCTGACAAAGCCCAAGTTGCTCAGTTAACTGACTATGCTCTGCTTGTGCTACTGTATTATTAATTATCCTGTGGACGCCACTTGTGACCATAGTAGAAGTTACAGTCTCGCTTTAAACACATTTTCTAAATTTATATCAGATTTATTATCCACAGAAGTTGAAATAGTAAAAGCTTGAGATCAATCAAATAGCTGTAATTTTTCTCCCTAAACTTTGAGATCACCGCTTTGACCGAAGTGCATTTGTTAGGTTGATTTATTGGAGAGGCTGAGATATTGGAGTGTGTTTCAGTATGTGAGTGAGAGGAAGTTGGATTTTCATGTAACCATGTTCTCAGCTAAAGGAGGCGGGTTGATTAAAGACACATGCTTTATTTAATAATCCCCACTTGTGTTGAGCAATGCCTTGGCATAAAGAAATGGTGCATTTATGTGTCCATAAACTGTGTCCGTGTATGTCCAGTTGTTTTGGGTGTGAATATGAGCACATCGCGGTGATCTTTTCCACCGTGTTTAATATCATATATCATTAATGCTGGATTTTAATGTAAGACTGGTTGCTGTCAGCATATTTGAGAGAACCGATTTTCATACCGGCGCATCTGTTGCATATTTTTCTTGTGAGTCTGCTTATTAATGGTGAGCATGAGACCGAGCTGGACGTCTCTTACTCTCGCATTTGTGCCCTCAACGTTTACGAGCCAACTCTCTTCCTCTGGGACCAGCTAGTCTTCGGTTGCTGGTTCATGTGGCAGGTGATGCAGCGTGCGATCCAGTCCAGAATCTCAAGGGAAGTCCTGGTCCTGGTTCTGGTTCCAGTCCAAGTCAGATTGTGTCTGATTCATCTCTTTAGCTCGGAGATGCCAGTTTTCTCATTTTTGAGGTTGTGATGACTGGGACATGTCGCCACTCCACCCCCGTGGTTGTTGTCATAATATGGCGTCTAATTCATCATTCTGTCATCGGAAAGTTTTGCACAGTTATTCATGATTTCCACTCCGGCTCAGGGAGGTTACCAGGAGCCTTCTTCCCGTTAAGGCCTTGGCTCCTTGTTCGTCTTTGCCCCGCCAGCTTCCTCATCCTATTGTCCCCCCTGCATATCTGAGGGGAGTGGAAAATGCTGCTTGGACGAGTCCATTACAGGGAGCCCTCCACACAGCTTATCACAGGAAGCACTCACGGCCGTCTTTCTGTCGGAGCCAAGAGCTTCAGTGTGTTTTTAGATGAGATGCGACTGGACTGACATTTAGGACGCATCTTCAGTGCTTTATTTCACTGCCGACTCCTCAAGGCCATCTGCAGTTTTCTCACTTTGTTTATTTCCACAGAAAAGGAACTCAGCCAAATAAAAAAACAGTGTGAACTCTTAAAGCTGCACCAGGGCCATTCGTCAATATGTTTACCATGATGTCATACCGGTAGTTAACCTTTTTAAATGAGAGAGGGTCAGCGAAGGCAGATGGCCATATGTCTTCCTTGAAATGATTTTGTTGCTTTCAGCGCTAATCATGACGTTCTCGTTTTGATTTATTATGACAGAAATACATACGCCACTCAGGTTTTGCTTAAAAAAACATTGTTCATTCAACATTGGGCCTCCAGTGAATGTAAACAACATCTGCTCTAAAATGAGAACAACTGAACCATTGATTAATTAATAATTGAACAAAATTCTGCATGAAAATCAATTCTTGACCTTGGCACTGTTTATAAAAGGTTTAAAAGTTAGTTTGCATTAATGATCAATCAACCATTTAATAAGGCTTCATAGATCGGATATAGTCCAATAAAAAGAACAACTTTTGCCAAGTTATGAAAAATCTCCATCAAGTCTTCAATTATAGATTTACAGAAATAGATTTTGGTCCAGATATTCTGCAGGTAGATTAGAGTCCATTAGAGTCTACCTGAACCGAACAGTAATCTAAAAAGAAACAAACTGCTTAAGGACGATACACACTAATACTTTTTTGTCAATATTTGTTTATTTTTATGAATGAAGCTATTCGTTAAAAAATAAAAGCCTTTTTCTAAAGAAACACTGTTATTACCATGTATTGTATGAGTAATTGATCTAAAAAAAAAAAAAAGAGGGTAGGACCAGTATTTGCATACATGGAGCCCAACACGAGTGAGTAACACTTCCTCAGTTTGTTAGTGTGCACGTGCAAGATTGGTTCTAATCCTTCTCGTTGTGTTTGACACGGCGGCCTCAACCCACTTAAAGCGTCCCAGCGCTCTGTTATGGGAGGTTCTGAGATAAGAAAGCGTGCTTCCCTGCTTCTCACAATGCTCAGTGGCTAAGATTGGTAAGGTCAATGACCTAAAGGAGATACGGTAACTTTAAGGGTGACGCATTCTGGGCAGCAGCCAAACATGATAACCCCGTGAACCAAAAACAAGATGAGACCTGACAGGATTCCCTCAGGAACAATAAAGCCTCGAGTGTTTGCTGCTGATCATTTCAGACCCTGTTAGTGGGTGCCACAGTTTGATAAATGTAGCAATCTTTCTTTTATCTGCTGAGGCTGGATTTATTGATTCTTAAATCAAAAATATTAGGAGTTTTGTGTGTGTTTTTTGTGTGTTTCCCCCCCCCCATAAGTGAGTCATAAAGTCGGATGTGCAGTCACTGTCGTGTGGTCTGTGGCACAAGTGGCTGTCGGGGTCTCTGAGACTAACAACAAACCGAGGGTTTCCCATGCTGCTTTGCTGGAAGGATGCAAAACTGCAGCCGACGGCCGACCCAGCTGCATTTGTTTACAGCTCACGTCTTTCATCATGACAAACGCTCCCGCGCAGCGTACACACACACATCCTGTGTTTGCCTCTTTTATCCTCGTTAAGTCTGAAAAGGCCGCTCACGCACCTCTTTATATGAGGAGCGACACCGCTAACAAACGCAGCTCAGCGAAACATGTGTTTAAGCAGACGTACCCCCATGTGCGCTTTTATGGCTACACACCGGCCCCCTTTTCCCACATGTTGTGTTTAACAGGCCGACTTTTCTGGCTTCCATACTAAATGATCCTTCTCCTCGGGGGTGAGGGGACGAGCTGTCCGGTGATTGAACATGTGGCCGTGTCTCGGTATGCTGCTGGTATGCCTTTTATGTGCTGCCTTTTACCTTTTGGAGCCTTCGGGGCCCTGCTGTCCCGCTGTGGCCCCCGAGCCAGGAGGGCTGATCTGTTGATAAAAGCCAGGGTTGGCCTCAGCTGTGGTTCTCAGGAATGCAGCGGTGCGTGTACTTCAGAGCTGATCACCCTGTGATGGGAGAAGTGGCAGTGGTCTGTAATTTTCTCTGTTTATGTCCATAATAACAGGCTATCGGATAATCACTCCCTGTTCAGCTGGTAATGAGGGCCGACGGGAGCCACGAGCCTAAACGCAAGGAAAAGTGAAAACTAAAGTGGGAAAACAACATAGAGCGAGATTAGATGTCATTCCTATGAGGTTTGTCAATGCTTGTTGGTGTGATAATCAAAAGGTTGGACACTGTGGACCTGCTTTATGTAAAATGTGGGAGGAGGAGAAAGTGCCTGATCGGGTCCACTAAATACTGCTATTATGAACCCTATAATTAGTAGTTTCTGTGTCAGTGAGGTATCAATTCGATCTAAACGAATTATAAATGTTCAACCAATGTGTGCAGTAGAGTTGTATGGTGACAATGCACGGTCAAGAGACTTAAACACAGTTCCATACAGTATCTCTGGCTGCACCGGGACATTTGTTCAAACTTTTTCCTTCATGCAATGAGAAAAGCACAAATTAATGTGCAACTCAATAAATACAGTAATAATAATTGATCGGAGCCCGTTGGTGATCTAATCGTTCCTTCATGAATATGTTTTTTTTATTACATTTTTTACTTTTAACTCCAAATTTCCCCTTTGTTCTTGTGTGACCTTCTGCAATGGCTCTGTCCCCAGTTTGAGAACCGGTACAGTACTAGACCATTGTGTACGTAATAGACATCGTCCTCAGTAGAATAGCTTTAACTTGTCATAGAGCAAGAGAATCTATGTGTACTGTAACTAATAACGTCAATGGCATGGACAGGATTTATTACGGGGGAAAAAACATAATTACAGTATATATTCTTGTACGATAACTGTAATTGGCCCAAAGGTCAACTATTATAATGTAAATGAAAGGCCATTCGTCTCTTCTGCTCATAACTATGACTTGATTTATGCCCTCCAAACATCTGGGCCTACATCTGTCTCTCTCTGACCTGCAGCCGCGTCCCCATCACTCACTCCATAAATATCTGTCTTTTTCAGGTGTTCAGGTTGCTGTGGAGGACGCGGGACTCCTCCAGGGTTCAAGTAGGAGCCTCACGGGGCCGGTTGCTCCCCCGGAGGCGTCGCTCCCACAGCCGCCCGTGATGGAGACCGGAGAGGCGGGACCCCCCGGCAAGATGACCTCGTCCAAGCTGCCCAAAGGGACGGACGGCAGCATGATGCCTGTTCAGGGTTTTGCTGGCGCTCCAGGTGAGACCCACACATGTCTGCACTGTCCTCTGCAGGCTATCAAAGGATTATTTAATGTATTTTTTTGTTTTATTTCATAGCCACCCCAGTCAAATCCGCTGATTCGCTAAAACACAGCACGCTGGTCATCTCAGGTAAATGCTCCTTTAACTCTTTTTTTTTGTGTGTGCTGCATCACATTTGAGCCTCTCCAGATCGGATGAAAATATGTTTCTTTGGATCAGCAGGTGTGAACACGTCCCACAGACTATCATCACAGACGGCGTCAGGTGAGGATTTAATCACCACACAGGTTCCTGCCTCTATTCATACAATATTTGTCAGCTCATGTTTCCTGTCTTGTGTTCAGGTGACAGGGTGTCGTTCTCCGCTGGTCTGACTCTTCCTCCGTTCCAGGGAGAGATCGGAATCATTCGATTCAACAAGATGTTGCTCAATGATGGCGGACACTATGACGCTCATACAGGTAACCTCAAAGTAGAAGTGAGGGTGACGGGACTGTGGTTAGTTTGGATTATACTTCTTTACTGTTCACGTGCATGGAAATATATATTTCACAGACATGCATACACTTAAATGAGGATTTGTATCCATCTTGATGGACATGAATGTGTCCATATTTCGGCCAATCAATACAATAGTTGGAGAGTGGAGATGTTAACCTCATGGTGGCGCTGGAGGGAAATTATCAGTAGGATTACATTTAATTGAAATCTATAAACTAAGCAGTTGTGAAGATGTTTTAAAATGCACCAACGCAGTGGACATTAGCATCATTCTGTGCTGTTCTCAGGTATCTTCACGGCTCCGGCAGACGGCCGCTACCTGGTGACCGCTGTGCTCGTGGCCCAGCGGGGCGAGCGGGTGGAGGCGGTCCTGTCCGTGTCCAATCGCAGCATCCAGAGGCTGGACTCCAGGGGCGTCCTGTCACATGATCAGTGTAGCTGCAGCAGCTCGGCCTCTCTGAGCCTGGTCCTGTCGCTGAGGAGAGGAGATCGAGCGGGACTGGTCATGACCGGCGGAAAGCTGGCCGTCTCGGCCTCCTCTGAGATCCTGTCCTCCTTCAGCGCCGTGCTTCTTTACGCCAGCCCGTCCTAACGGCAGCCCTGCTCTCGTTAAAGACATTATGCAAGTGGAGTATGGTGCACGTCACTGGGGACACATGGGGATATATTTCATTATCAGGAGGGAAAGACAACCAGCAGGAAACAAAGAGAGGAAAAAAGATGCCTCCAAATTATGAATGAGATTATTTCTATCATTAGTGCTAATATATAGTGTGCTTACATTGCAATTATTTTATATATATATTTTTGTTTATGACCTAGATTTTACAAATACATATTTGCTTGTACATTTAATTGTCGTCCATCAGTTTCTTCCTCAATAATTAAAAACACCACCTGGTAATTGCTGATGTTAATTAATTGTTGAATGCTACAATTTTAATTCCAGTCAATTTGTACACTTGCTTATGAAATCAGTTACATTGTTTGTTATTTTCTTCTATCCTACAGTTCATACCAGTTTTTCGTTATTGCAGATATCTTATTGGAACTAAAATAGTCTTTCAATGGTCTTTCAAATACAGCTTGTGCTTTTATTCAAGCATCATCAAACATTTGATTCAACAGTTTATTAATACAATACATAGTACATATGATGTGTACAGAGTTCATACTTTCAAATCTAAAACTTTTCCTGAGCTCACGCTCACTGTCTAGCAAATAGAAAGCATGGAAATACTGAGTTCTCCTCAAAGTTCATCACTTTCATAGAAAGAAGGCATTCACTTTTACTTACAGCTGTTATTGAGCATGAAAAGGACAAAAAGACTAAATCAAAAAAGGTCTTGCAAAGATGAATTAATAAAATATATTTATTTACTGTCAGTCTAGCTAAATCCTGATTTTGGAAAAATACTTTTAATACCAAATAGCAGCAGTATTTACCATACGCAAAGTGCTTTTTTCTTTAAACTGCAGTTATGCAATTATTATCTGAGCCAAATCCTTTCACATGTTTTTCTGTATAGGATAATAGTGGCAAATCATTACGCTTTGGAGCAAAGATGTAAGATATCAAATAAGACTCTTAAAGAGTGAATAAGACCTTAAATGGATCAAAACATAGCTGCGATACATATTACAGTGTATTTTTTAATGACAGCTCAGTATAATTTTACCCAGTATTTTTGTTTCATATTGAGCCAGTGGCCAGTTTTAGCACCTCCACTGCCTAAAAGTGTGCTTAGGGAATGTATTTTCAAAAGCACTGTGACAAAAAAACTATGCAAAAGTTAAAACCGAACTGATATGTCATACTTTGGCTTTCGTGTGTTCCAAAAGCTGACGGCGCCTTCAAATACACCTCCTAACTGTGTAGCTCATGCACAAAGAATACAATTGCATGATGGGAATAGTCCCAAAATTACAAGATCATGTAACAAATATGGAATACATTCATATCCCAAACTTTCTCTCTGAAGTGGAATGTTTCCAAGAAAATATAAAACTATTCCGGTCGCCTACAAAATTGGCAATTACAAAACCGTATCAACATTATAAGCCAGAGCATTCAGTCATTACTGCTCTGAGTTATGTTGAGTTCAAGTAATTAACTGTTAATCAATGTAAGTTTGAGTTAAAGCAGCTCCTCCAAACACACCTCGGCGATCGGCTGTCTCCAGTAACAGAAGGAGCTGAACTCTGGGCAGCTGAAGGTGGCGTTGTGTTGTGAGCCGCGTAACGGAAAGACGTGCTCCACCAGCTCACTCAGCCGGCTGTATCTGTGGAGGCAACACACATTTGTCTTAGAGAAACAGCTGACGGACACAAAACCCCGACTCCAGTGATGCTTCAACACTTCAAATCACTCACGATGTCTTATTGCCTTTGGCTTGCTCCAGGATCAACTCCCCTTTGGGGTTCACCGTGAATATCCGGCACACGGGAACGCCCACTTGCTTGTAGGCAAACACGTCCTTAAACACAGGCGGAAAAAGACAATAAGGATCATTGTCAGAGTAATGGCGTCTAACTGTTGTTTTGATGAAGGGGAAGGAGTTACGTCTAAACCCCAACAAAGAGGTTTCACATACGCTTTCTCTGTTCCCAAAGGCTGCGTAGAAGGGATGCGTGTTCGGGAAAAACAGGTTCTTGATGTCTGTGAGGCATTCGATCTTGAACTTCTCAGGCTTTTTTTCTATGATCTCTCTAACAAGAGAATGACAAAGAAAGGATGACATACTTTTTAACCTTTTGACCTGCTACTTTAAATTAACTTTCAACATTTCAACCTTATTGTGTCTCATCAAATTAATCTGAAACTCTGAATAAACGCTTGTACCCATGTACATTTGTACCTGTGGAAGGCAGAGAAGAGGCTGCTGGGAGAGAGCATGAGGGGTCCTCGAGGCAGCAGAGTCCCTCTGTCGTTCACCCAGTGCAGATATCCTCGGGTCATGTCGGCCATGCCGATGGCTCGGGCCGAACAGTACAGGAACTTGTAGCCATTCCTGTCGCAGTCAGATATAATTATTGGTGGGTTAAATATTTTACTTAACTGGAGCCACTTTGCTGTTTGACGTCTTTTATGTATGTAATAACAACACATTATGTAATAACACCCGCATTTTGTAATAAACAGCTTGAACACAATATTTAATACATTTCCCTGCATTTTGTAATAAAGGACTACCAATTGCAAAGGTGGGAGTTGAAATCTTTTGATGAAAATGTTATAATGCATGCATTATGTAATAATCAACCAAAACAGATGTCTTAATTTGTGTGTAGTTTTGGCCAATCAAAGATAATCTACTAATCTGCTGAATCTACTGATCTTTTAAAATATATTTAGAATCGGTAGGATTTATGCCTTAATGCATAAAATAAACGTTATAATGTTAGAATGACTTTTTTTGAATGAAGACATTAATTTTGGTTGGTTATTACAGAATACATGTATTATGTTTTCATGGAAAAAGTGTGTCTTTTGAAATGACCACACCAATATGTACATTTATTACACAATTGACAATCAAGCTCTTAATCACAAAATGGGGTAAAAATACATTACATTTTGCCTAGTTACCCTTTTAATGCTGACAATAGTAATCAATCTGTATCTTACTCATGCACAGAGTGGTAAAGCTTCGCGATGCCTCGATGAGTCCAGTCTTTCCCGAGCTGAGGCAAAATCTGACCGAACACGTCTGATCTGTGGGAAGAGAATGATTCAGGGTAGTAAATACTAGTGATGGCGAGATGAAGCTTCCTGAAGCTTTGAAGCTTTCCATCCAATTGGTTCGCTCATGGGCCGAAGCTTCATGGGGCTTCATTTGCTCTACTGCGCCACCAAGTGAACATACATGTAAAACAGGCAGCGTGATCACAACGACACCATGGCTTTGGTGTGTGAAGCTTTGAATTTAATAAATTATGTTTGTGACGCCAATACATCAGTTATTAACTTATTAATATTGTGTCTATCTTTATGATATAATGGCGGGGTCAAAATCAAAGGTGGAAACAAATTGGGAAGAGAGTTGTGATGTGACTGTGGGTCAGTGGTTAGATTACCCGTCTTTCAGTCAGAGGATCGGTGTTTCGAGCCTCGGCTCCGCTTGTCCATGTTGATGTGTCTAATTTTTATTTATTTTTAAATAAGAACTTTTCCACAGTGCTGGGCTTTTTGAGACTATTTTGCCTGCTTTATAAAATACCCTTTCACAGGCACAGATGACGCTGGGGTACAGAGAGGAAGGGGGAAATCCATTGAGTTTCGCTGCCCCTTATTTCAAATCGCACGGCAAACCCACGAACCATTTTCTGAATCAGTCACGTGGTACGGCCGGCTCGCGAGGCTTCGAACGTCACCACATACGTCATCGACACAAGCCTCGATACGCGCTTCACCAAAATCTACCTGGATTACTCGACACGCGCATCGAAGCCTCGACACGAAAGGACACATCACTAGTAAATACTAAACATACTAAGTAAAACCTCTACTGCACATGTTGTGACTGCGATGGAGGATTTAAAGTCTCAGTGAGCAGCCTGAGAACAGGACTGTGTGATTTTATTGCTGCCTGAGAATGAACTATAGACTCTCGTACTTGGTGATGGTGCCGTCGATGTCAGAGATGATGACCTTGTCGTCCCAGTTCCACAGGTAGATGGTGGCCTCGCAGCGGCATGTCCCCTGGTACTGCGTGGTTATGCTGAAGGTGATGTCATTCGGCCCCTCTCTTAGCTTCAGGCTGGCCTGCAAGAGACGGAAAATGAGTGAGTTTAAATGCGTACCTCTTAAACAGCAATGCTTTCCAACTAATGTTATATGTATTCTGTACATGATCAGAAAAACTGCAGACTGATGAGACAGTTTGACTAATTTTAGCCACACTATCAGTGACCACTCATCTTACTATCTGGTCAGACGACAGGCGGAGGGACTTCTTGTAGGAGTGAAAAGCTGGCGCCGGGCCGTCTGGCTGCACATGCTCAGTAGATGTCGTAGCAGGTGCCACAGAGTTCAGCTCTTTAGTCTCATCGTCGCTGGACCACTCTGCTGCTTTCTGCCTGCAGGACAGAAAACAGAAGTGAGACCTGCAGACAATATCAAGACTAGAGCTGGAAAAAACTTTCAGGCAACTATATGTCAAAATAAGCACAATAACACAACAATGCTCTGACTCTAAAAGACATATTTATATATGTGTGTGTGTGTGATTCGGGATCAACAAGAAAACCCCTGCAGAATCATTTAGAGTCACTAGAGGGCAGTAGACCTCATCCTCTGTCTGTAACTCTACTTTGTTCAACAGTAAATATTTTCCACAAAAACTGGATGCTATTTTTAAAGTATTGCTCCTGAGTTGTTAACGCTGAGCATATTAGTCACAAAATGACCAACCTGCTACTTTCAGCCTGTGTGGGGCTTGTTCAGCCAACACTACTTGTGTTGGTGTGTGACTGTCGTGTTGTGAGGAAGCGAGAGCGTTGCTGCTGACTCACGGTGTTTCTGGGGCCTGGGGAAGGACGGGGCTGTCACTGGTCAGAGACTCCTGTCTCTCCAACTTGGTCTCTGACGATAACTGAAGAAAGAAAGAGACATTATTATCCATTCTTTACATGATAATGCCAGCATTATGGTTACAGACACATTTGGGCAATTGAGACGATGAACTCAATTCAATACAATGTTTACTGAGGTAATAAATCAAGTGAGAAGTAGAGTCATTTCTCATAGACTTCTATACAATCAGACTTCCTGATTACAGAGAATGCAAGTTTAAGGCACTTCAACGTTGGTTTAACTTTTCAGAACCGGAGGTTGTCGCCTGCTGTAGACGCACAGGTGGAGGTGAGACTTTATCTCAAAGACTTCAGACTCAGTCATACATTCAGTACCTGCTTGACGCTGCTCTTTCTCCAGAACCACCAGCGTCCAGACTTTTTGGGCATTTTCTCCTTCACCCAGGACTCCTCTGTAGCCTGATATTCAGATAAAGTATTCACGTGTCAATAGATTAAATGTGCAGCTGCAGAGTACACTATGAACACATTAGACAAGAGGATACCTTTGGCAGGTTCTTCTGGAAAGCCTGCATACTAAGTATCAACGGTGCTGCCAGAGTCCAGTTGTAATATCTGGGGGAAAAAGGTTTAATTAGTTAATGATCACCTGTTAGACTGTGATGAGGGTTTAGTGACTGATAACGAAGTAAGAAACCCACCTGTTTGCAATTCTAACCACCAAATTGGGATTGTCAATTATTGCTGGATTCTCTGCGAAGTCATTGTAGGTGATGATGTGCTCCATGAACTTTTCTGAAATAAATGGAACGTAATTAATAATTCTGTCCATAATATTTATGACTTGGTCAGAATGCAGGAGACAAGACGCAGGACAGTCGAAATATGTAATGAATAATGTTAATGTAATCCTTAAAAAAATTAAGAAGGATTCAAATGTGTATTTGTCACGTGCACAAGTCATGTGATGAGTGAAATGCAATGTGGTGCGTCCTCCTGCGCTGGAAAACTTAGAAATAAGGATAATAAAAAAAAAATCTACTATCCATCCATCTGATTTTAGCTTAACTAAAAACTACTGTGCCGACTGGAGTTTTAAGACATTTTTTAAGCGAAAGCATGTGTTATTAGTGTTTATTCCATAAGTAATTGCTGCTAATAGATAACTGGGTACCTTTAGGGATCTCCGAGTTCTCACCAACGCCTCCGCACAGCGACAGCGTGACGTCAGGGAGGTCACCGGCCGAGTCAGACAGACACTCGTTGCCGCTGTCTGCTGCCGCGCTGCCGACAGACTGGGGAGACTGGGATCCAGAGACGCCCCCCATCTCGACCCAGTGTTTAGGAACCTGCTCCGACTCACTGAAAACACACACAGACAGTTGCAGCCAGTGTTTCCACTGTGGTTCTGGATATCAAACCTCAATATTTGTGACACAATTGTGGCTACAAAGCAGAAGTATCAAAAGTCTTGTCACACACTGGACATACGCCCAGACACTCCTAAAAGAGGTAATAGGACTTCCCAAGTTTGTACCTTTTTGGGAAGTACCGGGCAACAACATCAGGTTCGAGTGCATGCAGGTCATCCAGGTAAATATCTTCAGGCCCCTGATGTTGGCTCCTCTTCCTCACACCTTTTCATGAAAGACAAGAGACGTCTTTTCAGAAATTGCTGACTTCATTTTTTTCTTCTTGTCACTTCCTTTTCTTTGAACTTCTACATGTGAATGCGGAGCAGCCCCAGACTATAAACTCAGGCCCGAATAGAAACCACATCCTTCCTGTTAACATTCACTTACATCTGAACTGTATGTAGAGTTCCACTCAAGACTTTCCCACGTTTAGGAACGAGTAAATAACTGACAATTATAATAAACATTCATGACACATAAGCAGAAGTAATAAGGAATTATCAGAAAAGGGTGAGAGTTATCTCATTTTTCGTTGAAGGGAGGTTGGTGTAAATGTTTTTGTCTTGAGTCTTAACTTTAGAGAGAGGGAATTTCATGTAAGGCATGGCTGCTTTTTAATCAAATAAAAGATTCAGCCCTCCTCACTATCTCTAATAATGTACAGTCCCTAAGAAGATTATTGTTGGAGAAACTAAACCTTCTCAACTTCTGAACAAAATACTGGGAAGCTTCCTAGCCTCCTGTTTCCTAGCCTCCTGTTTTTTTCGAGTCATTCTTAATATTATCATGAAGCATCTTTTTCATTCATATGTCCATACTGCAGAATGAAAGATTCTGTAGTTCTACAGGACTTTGCGTTACCTCTCTTCTTGACGGGGGAGTCGCTGGGTTTCGAGGCGGCGTCGGGACAAACTGCTGCTGAGTCTCCAGCAATGTTACTGGCTGCGCTGCTGACAGAGCCGCTGCTCCTCCTGCTGGGGGGCGAAGACTTCCACCTGGTCGTGTGTGCGATATTTGGGCTGAGGTCAGAGTTAGTGGGACAAGGCTCGGAGGTAAAGCTGCCGGACCTTAAATCTGAAAGGTCTGGCTCGTGCTTGGTAATGTCTGTATTGGTCGACGAAGCTTCGGCGGGCTGCGGGTTGCAGACGCACTGATCATGAAGGATCCGCGGCTCTGGCTTTATAATACTGCAGACCAGATCTGTGGTTCTCTCTCCTTCCCTTTCCTCCATGGCTTCTGTGCTCAAGATGACCCTGAAATGTGTGTTCTCGGAGGGAGTGATGGTCAACATCTTTGGCTCTGATTTGTCCTTTTTGTTGACCTGGGTGCAAGAAAGACAGATTAAAAAATGGCAAAATAATCCTCACTCGGTCTCTAAATATGTATAAATGAGGTTATGAACACGTCTCCCTGGTCTCAAAGTTTAGACCAGATCCTACAAATCTAGATCTGCATCTTACCCTGGTGGATTCTGGAAACTCCCCCCAGGTCCACTGCATGTGGGACTCGGTCCTGCTCTCTGCCGGCTTCACCATCAGCTCAGAGTCACTCTTGGGCGACGTGGGCTCCGACGTCTCCCTGCTGTAAGCAAACACCACATTTCCACTGAGTCAGCTGTTACGACCTTGTGGGGGTGATTTGTTTTCCTCAGCCCTTCCTGTTTTGATACAGTGGACCGTCTCATTGTTTCTCTGTGCTTGTATGAACAACATAAATATTGAGAGCGGGGTTGCCGTACACTGTGCAAGGGGACCAGTCTCCATCAGAGAACGGGTAGCTGTCCCATTCCAGTGCCGTCAGGGGGGAATGTTGCCTGTGGTCCATTTTGTTCTTCATCATGGGGAGTGCAGATGCCCTGACGACAGGAAGCAATTCAATAAACGAATAGATTTATGACGAATTACGTACAAATCCAGCTTTTAAACAGTCTAATTACCGTCCATTGTGCCCACTGTGCTCCTCATCTGAACTGAGCTCGCACAGCTCCAGCTCCCCGCCTGCAGGTGTGGTTTGCTCCTCCCTGCGTGGCTCGGCCTTGTGCTTTTTTCTGCGTCTCCTCTTCTTCTTGCCGGCTGTGTTGGAGCCGGGTTGGAGGCTTCCAGAGGACGGGTCTTCTGGACTCAGAGGCTGACCGCTCTCCGACGCAGAGCCGCCACACCTGGGCTCTCTGCTCCTGAACAGAGCCTCCTCTGTGGGGATGGGTGAAGTCATCAGGTGGGCTGGAACAATCTCCTGTGTTGAGGAAAAAAAACAACAACCAATAAACAGGACTGCGAGTCTAGACCCATGCTGCTGCAAGGCTGTTCCTAGTGATGCAGGTATAGTGGTTACTATGGTTCACCATCTTAGTTTAGTGCTTTAGCATGAAGCAGGAAGTGGTCTATGTTGTCATTACAGTCATTTATTTCTTTTAGAATATTACATTTTCTTTATAAACTATTGAAAACTTACGTTGTTCTTCTCAGTCTCCTGAACAAAGAAGGCCTCTCCATTGTCTCCCAGCTTCATGTGCAGCACTACAGGTTCCCCATTGATCTCTATGTCAATCTGAAGAGTCAAACAACACAATAATACTCTGAACTTTGTAATTCATCACATTCTCCTCAGATGGCCTCAGCAGACCTCAATGAAGTTGGTTCCCAGCAGAAAATCACTGTAAGCATGCACAACATAGTTTATGGATTAAGCAAAAAAAAACTGTGCCACAGATTTACCTGAAGAATTTGAGTTAAGACAGAGAAGAAAACTAATCAGGGAACAGCTTGTACGATGGCTTTCTACTTACAGTAAATGCCACAAGTTTCTATCCATGTATTAAGCCTGGGTGGAATTAGGTTTTTAGTTTTTTTTTATGCTGAAATCTTTGAATTATCAATAAAGTTACAAAATGTATTAATTATGTATCAATAAGGACACAGATTAACCAAAATATGTGTCTGCAAAATGCCAACATTTGATTTGAGGTCAAGATTAAGTGCATCTGAACAATGACAAACATCCTTCTAAGTCTTGTCTGTGAACAACAGCCTTCCTGTCCTTCCTCTCTTCTGTAAGACACAGTTCTTGAATGGGATGCATCTCCTTACATGTTGGGAATAAGAGGCTGAATCAAGCTTCAGTCTGTCTGTCTCACCTTAGTCATCAGCTGACAACTGTGTCTATAAATAGAGAGAGAGGGCAACGAAGCAGAGAGTGGATTGGACGGAAATGATGAGGAGGAGCAGAGGGCCTCGGGAACATGATAAAATGTGTTGTGCAGCTATCCCCATGTTTGACGGCATGTTTTTAAATGTTGAGACCAGAGTTTTGATTGCAGCAATATGTTGCGCTGCAGTAAAGTGAGGCAGTTTCTTTTTAGATTGCGATGGAAAATATATTTTTTCTCAGATCTTTTACTTAAGAGCAGCAATATCACCATCTAGAAATACTCTGTTACAAGTAAAAGTACTGCATTTATAAATGCTTTTACCTTTACACAAGTGTCAGCATAAACATATACGTAAAGTACGAAAAGTAGTAAAGATTGGCACATTTCAAATATCATATATGTAATTAAATATAATTATTGATGTGTTAATGTAAGCATCACTATTCTGCAGCAGATAAAGCTGGAGTTAAAGGGCTACTTTACATACTGCCGGGTAGCTTAATCCATAGTAAAATATTATAATTTAATAGATAGTATTAAATAATCTCAACATAAAAAAGTTGTCAAAAGTTACTCGTAGGCAGAGGAACGTAGTGGAGTAAAAAGTACAATATTTACCCCTAAGATGTAGAGGAGTAGAAGTAAAGAAGCATTTCATATACTCTTACTTAAAAAGTACTACAATATTGTACTGAGAAAAAGTACATGAGTGAATATCCATAGTTACATTCCACCACTGATTCTTTATCACCACCAGTTAATCTTCCTTAATCAACAGAAGGCCGTATTTGTACGGAAACGTTTGCCTCAAAACAAATGCAAACATTCAGTGAAATCAATATTTTGGGCCACTCACGACTTTCTCCCTGGAGCGCAGCACTCCCAGTTTTCCAAAGCGGACGTGGAAAGGGGAGCACTGGAATGTCCCATCGGGCTGTTGGACCACGACCACGTCGATGCAGCCGGACAGAGTGGCCTGATTGATCCCCTTGTACAGCTCCTTCACCGTCACCAACACCTGGCCCGCCAGCTGCCCCACGTAGTTCATGGTGCCCACCTGTCCGTGAGAAGACCCTTCATTGATTACTATACTCTGCATGTATTACCTTCTGAAACTACTAGCAGAATGACGCCACACACTACTTTCTTTTTGCGTCGTACTAGGTGAGTGTCCCGGTAGCAGGGCTCCTGTTGTGCAAGCCGGTCCCTAAACACAGCGGCTCTGTCCCATTTTCCTCAAAAGTGTCCTGAGCTGATGGAGACTTAGTCAGGCCCTTGATGGCAGCAACACTGTGTGTGTGTGTGTGTGTGTGTGTGTGTGTGTGTGTGTGTGTGTGTGTGTGTGTGTGTGTGTGTGTGTGTGTGTGTAAGAAACACTAAAAATCACAATTTTGGTCAATATAACCAGCCACTCTCTGTCATTATAAAGTTGCATGTCAACATCAGTCATGTGACTATCATTATGTGCTTGAACCCTGGCTCCACCTGTAATTACTGTCGAGGACATAACACTGTGTGTGTGTGTGTGTGTGTGTGTGTGTGTGTGTGTGTGTGTGTGTGTGTGTGTGTGTGTGTGTGTGTGTGTGTGTGTGAGCAACTAGACTGCAGCCGTGTGTTTCAGTATTTAGGACAATGGTTTGACTAAATTAAAGCTGCATTCCAGCTGGATGGACTTCAGGCTGGCAGCCACTGCACCAGATAAACCAGTGCACTTAGTGGGAGATGGAGATATACTCTGCAAATATCCTCCTGCTGAGAATAACTGAAATGAAACAGCTAGAACGAATATATGAAACGGACCAAGAACAAAACGAAAGGAAGACGTGACATCCTGCCTCGCATGCTGGACATACTGTACCTTTACTCCTCGTGATAATCAACTCGCTATCAGGTGACGACAGTGTGTCACTAAAACTCTGCTGACCTTCTCCAGAGTCTACTGCTTGTGGCTCAAACACGATATTAGGCTAGAAGCCACCTATAAAGGAACATGAATGTGATTTAGTTTTGATTAAGTCACAGCTGTAACTGATAGATAACTAATATCACTCAAAGTATTAAGCATCCAGATTATGAAGCCAGCGGTTGATGACCGTGTGCCGCTGTCCTCTGTGTTCCCGCCGTGGCTTCCCCTCAGTGACCCGCGGCACATTGCAGAGTGAAAGTGCGTCGCTCATTGAGCGGACAAAGCAGAAGAGTCTCGATGCGAGTCATCAGCCGTGATAGCAGCGCTGCACAACCTGAACTCTCTGGTGAGCTGACTGCACACTGTCTGCGTGATCGACACAACAACACACCACAGTGAGCGGGAGCCTCAACTCCCACGGCGCCTCGTGCAGGCCCCTCTGCTGCGGCACTTCAAGCCTCAACAAATGTGTGATGATATTGTGCAGAATCAGGCCATCTTAAAATATACTGAAATTAGAGGTAAAATCAATCAGAGTTTGCTATCTGATCATTAATAGTGGGACAAAAATAAACTCAATTTAAAGTCCACTTATTGTTCTGGAGCTTTTGAACATACAACACGCTCTTCGTCATCCGATGAACTGTCAAGTTAATTTGAGCAGCGCTTAAATGGATGAGATGTCCTAACAAAAGTTTTAACATAGTTCCCAGTTGGGCAGCAAGAAACAATTATTTTAATGATCGGTAAATCGCACGACTATCTTTTTTGATTAATCCATCAAAAATAACAACAACACCAATTATAATGTTCTATAGCCATTGCTGAGTTATTCGCTATAACAAAGTGAAGTCGAATGATGAAGACTGGTGGAAAGCTCCAGAAAAGGTGAGGAAGTGGATCTTGAGGTGAGGGTGGTGTTGTACTTCCTGTATTGTGGCTGCATGCATTCACGGGAAGCGAATTGCAATGACTGAATCGTTTAAAGCTGCATTAAGACAATAAAACACCTTCATGGGTAAAGCACAATTCGACCAAACTCCAAAAGCTTTATTTTTCGTGCCACATTACAAAATGTCCTGTACTTGATGACGCAAATCCAGCACCACCAGATCTCCTCCACGACACTCTGAGGGGACCTTAAGAGGTGTTAATCCTGTTTACCAGATTAGGACAAATCTATCTTTCCCCGTCTCTGCACTGAGTCAGCCAGTGTTGTTATGACCAACACTGTGTCACCGCAGGTTTTTACATTACAACCAGCTAGTTTAAAGCAAACATCACAGTGTTTTTGACTCGGCTATCTGTATGCTGAGAAGGAATCTATGGCTGTTACAGTTATTTTTATGTCATTCATGTGATCATTTCAGCACAAATGCTATTTATTTTCCATTATTTGGATACTTCCACAATCATTGCTCAGTCGGTTGTATGTCACACAGCCTTAACCTAACTCTTCTGTCACAATTGAGAAACAATCCTTATCTCCATTTGACAGTCAGCGATGGATAGTATTAACACAATCAAATGATAACACATGCATACTATCAGCCGGAGTGAGGACTATACCGTTTTAAAGAAGTATCTACATACCTCATATTAATCACGATATTGACAAAAAATGAAGTCCAATCTGTCCAAAAGCATCTGTACATTGTAATTATTCACGTATAACAATGTATGTAACACCTATGGGGCGTTTAGGGACACAACTCGAGGGTTAAATCTGACAAACAAGACAGTTACGAGAAAGACTAACGTTAGAATTGTATAAACCGCAACCAGCTGTCGCACAGGAGTAAATGTCCGCTTCATCCTCGAGAGAAGGCGCAAAGCGGCTGCTTGTCCGCGTTTATCGCAAATATCCATAAACACTTCAAACGCGGTGCCAAGTATCTCACGCCAGTGACGCGCGCGCGCCTCCTAAACGGCTCCTAAAGACGGTTACACGCACCATGACCTCGCG
This sequence comes from Myoxocephalus aenaeus, assembly GCA_038501785.1. NCBI lineage: Eukaryota > Metazoa > Chordata > Actinopteri > Perciformes > Cottidae > Myoxocephalus > Myoxocephalus aenaeus. The sequence goes on from JBAMJR010000070.1 coordinate 1,983,347, forward strand.
GTAATACACTGTCTGTCTCGTTTTGTTCCTCTCGAAGTGTTACAGGAGGTTATCGGGAGGAGAAGGGATGCGTGGAGGCTCATACCTGCTGGAGAAGAGGCTCACCCGCAGGCAGCAGTCACACCCTCAGTCGGTTCCTTCCTCCGCCGGTGAGAGTCTCTAATGCCGCTGCTGCGACGGAGCCGGCGAAGCACGTGACCCGGCAGCGTTGAGCCCGCACGTGCTCACAACGCAGGAGGACGCACGAGAGGTTTTATTCATTATTAGAGATTTGTTGTGAGGAATGTCGGGATGTGTTCGTGCACCGTCAACCTTTTACATGTTTAAGTATATTCCCCCCATGAAAAAAATAAATAAACAAAAATGTAATGAAGTAATAATCTAGATATTAGTCTAATTATCTAAAAATAAATTGTGTCTCTAAAAACCTTTGGAAAATAGTGCAATTAACTAAATCATTTTTACAATTAGTGTACTTCTGTGAAATCAGTTTATTTGTTTCTGTTTCGTTCTTGCATGGCCTTTGATCTTGTTTTTGTTATTTTCAAAGTTGCTCAATTACTTGCCAGTAAAAACCTCAAAGGACAACTTCTGTCTTCAGCCTTTATTGGAAGTGTGTTCAGCTGTGCATTTATATCAAACTATATTTTTCTTCACGCAAATGATGAATCAATGAAATTACTTGGTTCACCAGATCCAATGGTGATAAAACATTAAATGATGATTAAATTGTGATGACAATATCTATTATTTCTCACAAACCTGTTTACATTGCAGTTTATTTTTCACGCTCATTCATTCATTCGGCGGTCAGAGGTCTCAATCCGCTTCAGAGCAGCCGTCCTGCAGGGGCTGTATGAGAAAAGGGATTTGCTCCAGAACAGTTCAGTTTAATCTGAATCCTCAGCCAAAGAAGGGCAGTGTGCCACCAGCTTTCTGACAAATAAAAGTAAGAAAGGAACAAACAAAGCGTACCATTCACTCGCTCTGCAGGGAAGTACAAAGTTTCAGTTCCCCAATAAACACCTGCTGAGTCAGACTATGACGTTTACAGGAATTTTCTAGAGTCACATAAAAGCTTTCTGCCTGAATGTCGAAAGATTGAAACTAAATGGCACAAAAACACAAGCTTTATGACGCATCCGTATCACGTCAGGTCATTTTAATTGTTTTTGTTTGTGCTTTTGCTTGCTATGTCCCTGAAATGTCTCTGTTAGCTGTATGTTTCAAGTATTATTGTTACTGTTGTTTGCTGTTTTCTATTTTCTATGATCTGATAACTCAAAATAAACATTTTGAATGAAAATTCAAAAGTTGTATGTGGAGCTCTGGCCTGTTCTCCTGGACCTCTACAACGTTTGGACTTGTTGATTTGAATTAATTCTGCTCTGTTTCACCCCAAGAATTTCTCCTGTTTGCTTTGTTCTTCCCTCCAACTAGGGAGGGAAGGCCTCACCTCTATGAGCCCCTACGCTGTATATCCAAACATATTTTGGTATTATGAACTCCAAAGCATTATCCTTTAAACCAAGATATATGCCAGCTGATTCTTTATTAAAGAAAATATGATGAAAAAGAAAAATATCTAAGTCAAATCCAGGGAAACCGTAAAAACAGTGGTCTTAAAAGTGTTATTTTTACTGTTCCATAAGACACTATTTGTATGACACAAATGTGGAATATTGTTATCATTAATATTTTATAAGCGCAAATGCAAAGTCTAAGATCAATAACTGGAAACACATCAATCATATTAGGCTCAAAAGCCCACATCAAACTTGTAGCTGTGCGTATATGTGAGCATAATCAATACTTTTCTCCACTTTCACTCTGTTTCTGGCTGTGTTTCAGCTACTGGTCCAGGCTGCTCTGCTGCTCGGAGGCTTCTGATTGGTCGGCAGTCAAAAGCTGGTCAGCAGTTTCATCTTTAGCATCTTCTGTTTGCTCTGAATCTGAAGCTTTGGGTTCAACTGCAACCTTCTCTCGATCTTTGTCTTCAACCTTTTCCACCGGAAGAGTCTTAGTTACAGATTCTGCAAGAGAACAGTCATTGGTAAACATTTCCATATTGCCATGTTTCAGACATCATGCATTTTTATTTCAGCCCTCTCACCCTTCCCCTTCTGCTTTTTGGTTCCAGTGACTGTGGTTTTCATCTTTTCCTTCGGGGTGTTTGGTCCAAACACCACGTTTCCTTCTGCATCAGTCGAGTATGAAGTCACCCCCAAGTCAGGCGTTTCGTCTGTGATCTCCAGCTGAGAGGAGAAAGAGTCCTGTGTATGAAAAGCCTCACGAGAACCAGAATGAACCATCACACAGCCTTTAGAATTAAGTTCTACTTACCCAGAACGTTCACTGACTGTAAGCAATCCAGATGCACTACACACATAATCTATCTACATCTGTATTCACCTGATATTATACGTTTTATAACTCATTTAATTTCAGAAGGGTACCTCCAGTGAATCATATCCAATATTTTAAATGACTGAATCACAAGGATGGATATTGTTTCATATTAAGTATGATTGTCTTATTTCCATCTGATTCTTCAACCACTTTAAAACCACATCCTATGTAATGCATAATATTAATGATAATAATAATAATTTAAACCCACTTTCTAACAAGAGTTGTTGTCAAATGTGTTTTCTATTCGGATTAAATTGATGTACAACAGACATACAGTAGTCCTGGTCTGTTCAAGTAATAGTTTTTCTTGCTGAGAATTAGATGAATAGATCGATACCGCTCTCCTGTCTGTTCCATATGAGGCTACGATGAGGAGACGGCAGGAGAAGTGTAGTTTAGCTGAGACTGTAAGACTGTTAACACAAACAGCTACCCTGTTCTGCCCAAAGCCCACTAATTAACTCGTTATATCTTGTCCCTTAATCCGTAGAAAAGCTTAGTTTTACAGGAGGGTTACGCGCTGGACTATTTCTTGGCTTTGCACGGTGACTTCCAGCAGTATAGTACTCGTGTTAAAGGGACAGTTCACCCCCAAATACTCTGACCTTTAGTGCTATTCATCAATCTAGATTGTTTTGTTTTGAGTTTTTGAGATATATTCGCCTACATGAAACTGCTCATAACAAAGTCTGTGGATTATCTTGAGCAACCGGGTCATTCAAATGTATGTTTTTGGCAACTAAAAATGGTTGTGGTGCCATATGATATCTCCAAACGAGGCAACTCACACCAAAACAATCTAGAACAATCAGGGCTGAACTGTCCCCTTAAAACTGACTTTTTTATGACCTTTCTCTTACCGTACAATCTTGGATATGTTCTACTGTGTATTGGTGACCAGACAACAAGGGGAACCGGGTTAGTCTTCTCTGAATTACATTCAGGTGAGCTTGATTTGTCGGCTCTGTTTGTGCTCATCTAAAAGTGTGTGTGTTTTTTCCCCAGAGCATCATCAATCAAGTACACGCTGGTTACAGAGGAGAGAGGGGTTGTCTCCATGCTGGTGGTTGATCTCCGGGTGGTCCAAGTCTACAGGAATGGTGACTGGGAGTGAAAATGGAACGAGTCAACTGGAAGGAGAAAGTGAAGAGTGAAGGGTGGAGGTTTCAAACCAAAGTGAGACGACTCAAAGAGGAAGAGGAGGAGGTGGAGGAAGTGGGGAAGTACATGCTTGTTTTTATTAGTCTCATCAAGAACCAAGGGAACAGGAAGTGATGCAATAACCACTGTTAATGAACAGTGATCAAACAGTCTTCACTACAGTGGCTTTGTGTATTATCACAATAAAGGAGGCGTTGTCATCATTAATGATGGACTGTGAAGGGGATCTCATATCAATGGTGAAACACATTATAACAACAGTGACCTACAGTATGCACGCCAGGAAGGCCGACAATGGGAGTGATGTCATGATCACGACATTCAAATGGTTGTGAATAACAATAGGACATGACTAAATGTAAATTCTGATGAAATGACACAATGCATGTTTTAGCCCATTTGCGACAAACATTTAGTTTTGCTGTTTTACTCAAAAAAGCCATAGCCGACCACGGATTAAACAGAGTGTCTGTCTTCTTCAACGTAAACTGCAGTAGAGTGCTGCAGGAATGAGTCCTACAACTCAGAAATGAGTCAGCACTTCCAGTTAGTTCCCTTTTCTAAGTTTACGTGAAGATTGTCTTTTCGTTGAGGGAACCAGTGTGATGCTAATATCCGAGGTTGGCCTCCAAAAATAATAAAAGTATGCATGATTTGCTGCAAATGGGATAAACCATGTAAAAACTGTCTTTTTAATAGACATTGCACACTGATTTAGCGTTCCTATCATCCTATCATCACAACACGTCTTAAACTTTATCTTTGTCTTTCTTTTGTCAAGTAATGTTTCATTTTTTCTTCTAAAGCAAACAGAGTAAAAGGAGTGCAAACATGTACCTCGCTGCATGCCACAACTTTACACAAACAACATCTAAAATTGCACCAGTAACAGTTTTGAGTGAACATGATGTTAGATTTGTTCTTATTGGACCAAATGCTTATGATAATTTGAAGTCACAACTCTTCACCACACTCTGACATTTCATTTCAGATTCAGCACCACTAGAGATAATTTCATATTCTACACAAAACATCGAACACATCCTCAAGCCTCTTTCTTTTCTTTAACTGTTTCCAGTGTTTTTTTCCATTTATACATATTTACGACAAGATTTGGACCGCTTTTATTTTTTCTTGCTGCCCGCCTCTTCGCCGACGAAGGCACTTACAGTGAAGTCCCCGCTCTCTGTGCCGTACTTGTTCTTCACCAGGATGCTGTACTTGCCAGAGTCCGACGAGTTCACGGCGGTGATGGTGAAGCTGGCGAACTTGCCCGAGGCGAACTTGAGGATGCAGTGGTCGTCGGACGTGATCTCCCGGTCGTTCTTCAGCCAGGTGACCTCCGGCAAAGGGTCGCCCGAGATGTTGCAGGTGAGATTGAGGGCCTGGTGAGAGGATAACATGCAACACACACACGTAACATTATACAGTAGTAACGATTATGTTCAGGCAGGTAGAGTCAGTCTCTCATGGTGCTGTCTAAGGCGCTGGCCACATAATCTCAGCTGAAACAGTTTACCTTGCCCTCCTGTATAGCGACCACATCAGGCAGGCCTCCTGCTACTCGGGCACGACCTGAAAGGAACAGCGTTAACTTCAATAATTACAATAAATACATTCTATTTTGATGGTAATTTAAAGTAAACAACCATCTACTAATATATATAGTCTGGATAATTTAGTGGAATCTAAAACATATTTTAATCCAAGTTGCAGCATTTGAAACTCCATTATGGATCATTCTAAACAAAATAAGGACAGGTCTTCTTGATGATTCAACGGCTCCCACATCCAGACCTTAAAAGTGACAAACACGAAGCCCCTTTAAACAAAGTAAACTTACTTCTCTCTGCAATAGCAGCAGATCTGATGAGGTAAAGAAAGAAAGAGGGAACAACAAATTAGATAATCAGAAGTGATCTTCATGCATACTTCTTCATTTTCTAGATCCTCAAATCCTTGTAGATAAAAATTTACAAAATGTTTTTTATGCATGCTGTGATTGTGGCTACATGAAGCTACGATGATATGATAGTTATTGAGGAATAACTTACTGCAGTCTCTTGAATTCTGCAAACGCATCGTCAAATGCTGCAAAAAAAAGGATGTATTTTAATATGAATGCTAGTGCAGGATGAAACATTGCGCTCTGAAACAAGAACATTAATTAAATCATAGTACAAGTACTCTACGGTCATTGTGGCTCAGAGAGATGCTTCATATTGCTGGTGGTCTCACCTTGACCAGACAGCTCAACAGTCCTCCTCAGGCCACCCTTTCCATCGTTGAACTCAATGGCGTATTTGCCCGTGTCTTTCTCTGTGGGCTCTGTGATCTGCAGCCACAGCTGCTCTCCCACCACGCCACTCTTTATACGGTCAGAGAAGGAGATGGCCGAATCCCTGTCAGTCAAAGAGACGAAGCAGACGAGGAAACACAGAAACATGAGGAAGACTAGCGATGGACAAAGCATTGAAATAGTTTGCTATTGTAAAAAAGGGCAGAAAATTGAAGAAAATACTAGACATATAAAATTCACTCTCAGGTGTAATTCAAAATGCGCAGATCTTTGCATCAGCCAGTGTCTGAAACTAATTGATTTTAATAACGAATGGCAATGAAGACGCAGAACGTACTTATAGTGCCACGTCACTTGGAGTAAATCGTTATAGAAGTTGACGAAGGTGTAGAGTCGGATGCCCTCATCTGTGCTCGTGATCTTCAGCGGAGTGGAGGAATTGGCTGTAAATCAAATGTGATTTTTGCAATCAAATAAAAAAATATAAAATGAATCGGGCACCAAAATGTTTTATGTGTGCACAAAATGTTCATCTGCTTACCGATAAAACTGAAAACTTCATTCATCAACTCTTTGAAACCTTGAAGGGGACAGATTTGATCATCCTAAGTGATATAATTGCTCCAGTCATGATTGGTTGTCTCAGTGTGTGACTTTAAAAGCTTACCTTGATCTGTCAGATTTAATGTGGAAGTGTCTTTCCCTCTGTCGTCCTTCAGAACGACCTCATACACGCCAGAGTCCTTCTTGGAAATCTGACAGAGAGCGGGAACGTCAAATTCAGCAACAACAAAAAGGGAATATAGTTTGTATTCATCGGAAAAAACGAGCTTTTCTCTTCTGCTGTGAGCGCTGCAGAACACACATACAGTATATGACGCAAAAGCAAGAAAAGCCAACAAACAAATAATTAAATAAAGCATTCGGCGGCATAGTCTGCTCTGTCTGCAGGGGACACGTGTGACATCATGTTTATGTGTTTATGTGACCACCTGTAGGGTGTCATGTCACTGAACGGCACTCGGACAGATGTTTAGAGACCATACAGTGGGATGGGAAAGAGATGCTGAATGGAAATGAGGGTTGAATGACATTTGAGATAAATTAAAACAGAGAAGAAGAAGACAGAACAGTGAGAGAAAGAAAGTGATAACGGCGTCTTAAACATTTAAAAAAAAAAAAAAAATGTCATTCCATTGTTAGGAATTAAAACATAATGTGTCAAATGTATTTCATAGACAAATAATGCTGGTTATTTATTACAAAACCTTTTATTGTGATTAGTAAAAATGAAATGATTTAACAACTCCATTTTGATCATTTCTTGTTCCTGAAGAGAATTTATGATTTATATAGCATTGGCTGAATACTCTGTTTAATGATTTATATAGCATTGGCTGAATACTCTGTTTAATGATTAATACAGCATTGGCTGAATATTCTGTTTTTAAGATAATGCTTGCTTAATGCTGAAGGATGTGTGTGTGTGTGTCTCAGGTGTGAGAAACCGCAGAACTCTTACAGAGAACCATAATATGAGTCTCACACACTGGTCTTGTGTTCATTGTTCCAACTATTAATTAAATTTATCAGTAAGTGCAAACTTGTCTATTCACCCTCGTCCTGTATCCGGCCTTGAGGAGAAAGCAACAGTGTTTCAAGGGTAGTTGTCTGGGAACCTGGGTTGTGTTTTTCACTGGGAATATTTGAAAAGCATTGGAGTCAGATAAAAGAGGAAGTCAGATAGAAAGAGGATAAAAACCCTTTACTCTCTGAGTTCGGGGCTCACTCATCCTGAGGCGTGCTGACCGTGTGAAGGGCAGACAGACAGGGGAGCGGAGTCCAAGATATTGTATTAGGTATGCATTTCATGTATGTGTGTAATTGCTAAAATAAATAACCTCGATTGTAATATAACCTGTTCTGTCAATTCTTGAACACTCGAGGAATATCCCGGCGAGGAGAATTCCACTTCATTCCTTACTCAAAGACCTTGTGGACCAGCATTGAGGTGAAAATATGAAGGATCCACATATTTGTAGAGCAATGATTCCATCGTTAACATTTATATATGCAAATGAATGTAACGGATACTATATATATATATATATATATATATATATATATATATATATATATATATATATATATCCCTTTCTCATATTCTTACCTGAGCAATTTCCAGTTTCAGGACTCCCTCGGTGAAGCCAAGGTTCTCGTCTGCTTTGATCTGGTGTCCGTCTTTGTACCACAGTGCAGAGGTCTCCTTCTTCATGTTTCCAACCTGAAATGCATCACAACCGATGGATGTTAGATCAACAATCACAGTCCGTCTTGAAAAGAGTGCAGCAGGGAAACCCTTCAAAGTTCTGCCTCACCTTGCACTTCAGTATGACGCAGCACTCTTGTGTCACCTCGTAACCCAAATACTCGATAAAGTGAGGACCTGCAGCAAACATGGCAGTTATAACAAATGGAAATGATATCATGTCATGCAAAAGTAGATCAACAGCGATGACTGACTGTAGAGCGAAAATATTTGGGCAATTATTTGATTAATTTATTAACAGGATAAATAAACTAAATACCAAATGTTTACCATATTTTTCTGCTTTTCTCTTTATATCTTTGTAACGGATACTGTTATGAGATTTATTTATATATATATTTATGTTGTAGAGAACACAACTATCGTTTGATCAAGACAATAATGGGCAGATTTATTAATAATGTCACTCATTAGTTGCAGCTCTCAATACTTGAGTAATACACGAGCCTGCAGCCACCCTCACCTTGCTTTCTGACCCATTCTTTCATCTGGAACTCTGATTCCTTCTGCAGCTCCTTGAACACTGCAAATAAAAAGAGTTTATTATGTGAACATGTTCTGGCTCAAAACAACACTTACACTAACCGTGATCTCTAACCATGTGATCCTTGTTTGTTGTTGCTGTTAAATTCTGTGATAATGTAGTTTGGGATCAGTGTTGCCAGATTAGACTGACAAAAGGTTGCCCAATCAGAGCCAAGAACCGGCTCAATTGTCAATGAAAGTAGCCCAATTTTTAAGGAAATGTTTGAATTTTTTATATTTATTTATTCATATATAGTACATATGAACACAAGCAAGAAGAAAAATAATCTGTCCTATCGCGTCAGTTTCGGTATATTTAGGTAAACTTAAAAACATGGTTTTAATAATGAAAAATGTTTGATAGAAATCATCCAATAAAATAAAGGATAATGTTAAATTCAATGTGAATATGAACAGAAACTTTCATAGATGTCTTTATCACAGACAATAATTATTGTAACAGGGGGGAAATAATCAATTTAGACTACTATCTAGTAAATTAGTATCTAAACTAGACTAAACTCACTGAACCCATCTTAATAGACTATGCAATTGGGATTATCTTCAGGATTTTACCGTCTCCTATCAGCACCAAACTGGACTGGTTGGTAGCTTTCCCATCCTGCAGCTGGAAGGTGAAGGTGCCCTCATCTGCCGGAGTCAGAGAGTCCATGATCATCTCAATCACGCCGGTGTTCTTGTCAAAGTTCATCTTGTATTTCTGCACAAAACAAAGACAATACCTTTTAAACATGTCTCCCCCAGATAAAACATATAATTTAAAACACATCATTCTTAGATATATCATGAATTCCAATTGTTCGCTTACATCCCCCTGAGAGAGAGCATTTTCATTGAAGATGTAATCGACGTTGCCATTAGCTGACATCTTCTCCGCCTGCAGCCAAAAGCGAACTTTCCCCTTCTCCAGTAGCTCCACAGCCAAGTCTGACTTCAGGGGAATAACTAGTGAGGAGAAAGAGAGCCAGCTAATGACACACGGTCCACTTCATGACATACTTCAAAAAAGAAACTGTGATTACATGCTTATACACTCACTGGGGAATTTGTGGTCATGGCTGACCTCCAGCAGCCTCTTCAACTCTGACAAAGATATGAGGAAATTATTCATAAATACAAGAAAAAAAGGCGGAATACTGAAGTCATTTTATTTCATTTAAACATGTGTTTTTGTAACGCACCTTCTTCAGAGAGAGTGTAGCTGGATGAAGCACCGTCAGTGTGAGTGACAAGACATGAGTATATACCAATGTCCTCCTCCCCAGGAGTGTTGAAGACGGCTTTGGATCTGAAGGGAAAAGGAGGACTCGGTAAGACTGAGTGTCGGTGCGTCGGTCAAAGAGTCTCAACTTTAAAAAGTCCTCTCACTTGTTTCCCTTGGTCTCCAAAGTCAGCCGGGACGGATCTGTGATATCCTCGTAGTTCTTGGACCACACAAATTTGGAGTCGGGCGCCATGTCGCCGCACTCAAAGTTCAGGGAGATGTTGCCGTCATCGTCGACATCCACTACGATCTCCTTGGTGCCTGAAAGCGAGAGCCGGCGTTGTAACGACGAGCTCCTCAGCAGCGGTTTTCCGTCACAAGCAAATGTTTTTTCCTACCTGGTTTGGTGAGAGCTACAACCGGCTCTGTCACGGCGGAGGTTTGTCCGACACCGGCTTGATTCTGAGCGCGCACTCGGAACACAAACGTCTCCTCTTGCTTCAGATTCTTAATCTGCAAAAAACGAAAGACATTGGGATCGTCACGCCGGCCGCCGCCACACACACACGGAGGAGGAGGAGGAGGAGGAGGAGGAGGAGGAGGAGAAGGAGAAGGAGAAGGAGAAGAAGAAGAAGAAGAAATAATGCTCAGCCGGATGATGAACGACCTTGATGAAGGTCTTCTCTGTGGCCTTGTTGTTGATTCCTCTCCACGCCTCCTCCGGGGCGCCCGCTTCTTTGATGTCAATGTAGAAACCGTTGACCGGATCGCGCCCCTGGTACACAGGTGGTTTCCATAGCAACACCAGAGAGTCACTTCGCACCTCTCTTACCTGCAGATCATGAGGAGGTCCTGTGGTAAAAACAAAAAGATACACACAGGCTTCAAAACTGCAGATCAGTAAGTCTGATTATCCAATCATGGACACAGAAAAAGGAAATGTGCTGCTCTCTTGTTCCCTGTGCGGCCAATCACAGCGTGAGCAGGAGGAAAAGGTTCGTTTAGGACATGAAACCCAAAGTTTTAGGACTTGAGAGGGTTGACTTGGGACGTTTTTTATGCTGCTGAATTTAAAGTACAGTGTAGAGTCCAAAACAAATAAATACATATCATTATATTAGCAAGACGCAGAAAAAGCCCTTTGTCCCGCCTCTTAGTGAAACCATCAATTTAACATTAAATACAATTTCTATGAAGTGCAATAGTATAATAGTTATTAGGGCTATCCTCAACCAAAGAAATTCTTAGTCCACTAGCACTCATATGATTTTAAGTCATATATTAGATGATTTAATCAGTAGATCTGTAAATCTGAGATTTTCCACACAAAAAAATCCAAAAGCACCACTTCAAACCTTGTGTTTACCAGAGATGTGCTCATAGGTTTCTTGGAAATAAGTCACTCAGCATGAAAAAAGCATAATAAAAAAATGACTAATTGAGTAAAGAAATCTTGGTCGACTAGTTGAGAAACTAATCGACTTGACGGGTCGCCCCAATAGTTTCATGTGGATTGTGTGATGCATTTCAAGGAGGAGAGGACATTCAGATATCTCTAACAAATACATCAGTGTGTGTGAGCCTTTTTTTGTTCTGTTGATGTTCTAAAGAAGAGGTTGAATAACCAACCCGGCACGGCGATGGTCCACTCCTCGCACAGGAAAGTGTCACTGGCCAGTGAAGGGATGCCGACACCTGCCATGTTGGCCGCCCGCACCTGGAACTGGTACTTCTTGTTCTCCTTCAGGTCAGACACCTGGAGACAAAGGGACATGAAGATGAACCTTATTTATGGGCGTGTCTCGTCACATCTACATCAACTGGACCCTGTATTTGGGTGGTTGAACTTAATAGCCCACCCTGTACGCCCTGTCGCTGATGGCCCTGATGTTGGCCTCGTGCCACTTCCCCGGCACGCCATCGATGACCTCACGATAGTCCACGAAGTAGCCGGTGATGTCAGCACCGCCGATGAAGCTCGGCTGTTTCCAGGCCAGCACCATGGAGTCGCACACACACTCCAGGACAGTGATGCCATAGGGTGGAGCGGGGGAGGCTGAGATGACAGAAGACACATATTAACACCATAATGCCTCAATAGGGGAGCCGGCTGATGTAATGGGAAACTGAAGTACTACAATGAGGTGATACTTTTAATTCCCAACCTTATTGTTTCAACTCCGGGCCAGCTGCCGGATCTTTAAAAGTCTTGTAAAAAATGTATTTTATGAGTGTATTTTAGCTTTGTGGATGCTGACAAGCTTCAGTGTCCCATTACGGAAAAAACATGTCCGATTACAGCAGGTATTGGCTGCATTACAACTTACTCTCTTCCAAAGCCAAAACTTCCCTGAAGTCACCACTGTATTGTGGACAAGTTTAAAGACAATAGTAGGCAAATACCTGCTGTAACAGAATATCCTCAAACCTACAACACAATAGCACCTTTGACCTTTTATATCAGGCTTTTGTATTATGATTTGCTGAAAGGAACAGTTTGAGATTTTGGGAAATACGCTTTCCGCTTTCTTAGAAAAGATTGATACCACTGTCGTATCTATATGCTAAATATGACATATTTAATTAATGGGCTTTTAGAGGTGCTGCTGGGGGATCTTTTGTTACCTTTCGACAGCAAGGCTCACTGTTTCCCCGTTTTGAGCATTTATGCTAAGCTAAGCTAATATTGCTAAGCTTCATATTTCACAGACAAACTAGCGTGTGATATCAATCTTCTCATCTAACTCTGCAAGAAAGCGAATAAGCATAATCGTCCCAAAAAAATTATTATTTTATACTTAATTAGAAATAGTACATCAAATTTGTGGTAAGAAATGATTTCTAGGATTTGGATGAAGGAGCAACTGTGAAAAAGGTCTCTCCAAAAGCAGGATCACGTAACATTGTGATAATAAATTGGCCTGTCGTACACAAATAGTCACGTGAACTCAACACTCTCCCCTTTTTAGGGGTAAGAAGTTGGTTAAAGTGTCCGAGAGGAGAACATATGACGGGGTACACAGTGCGCTATACCAGAAAGGTCTCGGGTCACAAGTGTCCTGCTCTTGTGTTGGTTTTGAAGAACAGGGTGTGATTAGCTGGCTCCTGCCATGACATACTTGTGTGTGAGTGTCAAAGGGCTCTGGGTACTGAATGTGATGGCAGGCCCTGAGGTGCATGGTGACCGATGTTGAGCCCCCCAGTGGGAGTGGGGGTTGTGGGAAAGTGGTGAACAGGGAAACTATTGACAAGCGTGTGGAGTTAAAGTTTGGTGGTGTTTTACAGTGACTTACCTTAAAGAGAAGAATACCAGAGAACTTCACCAACTGTTTATTGGTTAGTATGTCAAAAAACATGTGAATGTAAAAGTAGTCAATCTTTATTCTATTAATTGTTAAGTATTTTAATGGATGCTAATTAAATGTGTGTTTCTTTTAGATGGTGCTGATAGAAGAGATATTTTGATCTGAGAAGAAAATGTACTCTGCATAGTGTGTGTTGATGATAAAAGATTTCCATCCGTGACCTCACCTGTCGACCCTTTCCTGGGCCTCGCTGTCTCCCGATCAGCAGGAGCATCTACAGAGAACTTACGTGCCTGTTGGGCTTCAGGCGCACTGTCTGCCGCTACAGCCGCTGTGACCGGCTCTAAGTGTGCAGCCGTGGCTATGTCAGTTAGTGAGTCAGAAACTGAGTCTGACACAGACTCTGAGACAAGGTCTTTTGCCAGGTCAGGGGCCCAGGACACACCGCCTCGCTTGCCCCCCTTGCGTTTACTCTCCACGGGTTCGGGCTGTGCTGTCCCCTGCCTGGCTTCAGTGTCAGCCTGAGCTTTTTTGCGCTTTTGCATAGTGTCGGGGGGGGACTGGACAGTTTCATGCGTGCCCGTCCAGCGTGGCCTGTGCTCGGTTAGTTGGCCCGCGTTAACCCTCGGCCCCATCTCCGGTAACACACCATGAGGGATGCCGCCCCCTACAGGAGTTATCAGAGAAGAGCAAAAGAGGCTTTTAAAAAAAAAAAAAAAGAAGAAGAAGAAGAAGAAGAAAAAAAAAGGCAAAATATCCAGACAGCAAACATCCAAAGAGAAGACGAGCAGAAACAGTACATCAGTCTACCAAATACAGTAAAATGTCTTCATCTGACAGGGAGTGAAAAATGAAGACAAGATGACCAACATCCGTGTGAGGAGGTGAGTAGGTTTCATTTTAGATTATGAGAGCATGCAGGCCTGTAAAAGGGTGTGAAAAAACAATCCTCTATGAAAAAACACTGTACTTTAGTAACAATGCCAATGGATTTCATCTCACTTAGATTTTCATCAAAACGATAAAATAATTGGTGTGTTGTGATTGAATTAACTAGTTCATATAAAGTCATTGTTTTTAGGTGTTCTTTGTTTACTATTTCTCCTCCACATGAAGGACTTTGAGCTGCAACCTTTCCTGTATGAAATATACTGTAAATTCAATGTATTAATAGTTGAAACATAACAGCCCATACATTTTTTGTTGTACTTTAACAAAGTAGAAATGATTGTGCTTCCTGATAACATTACCAATACTTCTGTCTGCAGAGAAATACGTTTGCATTTGTACTAATTGTGTACTAAGTGAGTGAGTTTCATGAGGGAGAACAAAGAACAGAACAAAGCTGGTAAATGAGTGAGTGACATGCAAAGGCTGAAGGTTATGCTGGTTATAATGCGGAGAGACTTTGGGGAACACATGCATGAGATCAGAAAGAGCAGGATTGGTCTGTTCTGCACACTATGTGCTCCAATTAAATATTCAAATTTTGTGGAGAATTATATTGTTCAAATGAATGTTCCTCTGATCTTGAGATCGAGAATTTGTCTTTAAGAGATCATGTTTTTAATGTGTGAAGGGTTTAATTTTGACAAAAAGGGCAAGAAAGTGATGTGATTTCACAGACATTGTGCCATAATGTGATAATAATATAAATATTGGAATACTACTGAGTGATTTCAGCCCTAGTGAGTGCAAAGTGTTACCAGGGCTGACTGAAACCAGATAACTCAGTTGGAATGTCTCAGATTGCCTAAATAATTGATAGTCTACTCATTAAAATTCAGCTACTTCTCGAACAGAACAATTCCGCTGCCGGGTCAGCTGCTCGGAGAGGTGAAGACAGAGAAGCTCAGTGCAGTTGGAGGGCACCGATGGGGCGGGAGAGGTGTGTGTGTTGCTACCTTTAGCACCAAGAGGGGAAGCCGACACAAATTTTGCCCAGGAAAGGTGAAATGGGGGGTGGTGGTGGTGGTGGTGTGTGACAATGGGCCAGTTTGTAAAAACCAGCTGGTTTGGGTCGCACTGACCCAAATAAGACCTGACTCCTCAGGCTGTGCAGGGAGGAGGAAGAGGAGGAGGAGGAGGGTGGATGTGGCTGGACAGGGTGGTGGGTAGGTGGGGCACATAACAGTGCAGAATAATGTGACAGGGTGACACAGGGTGGAACCATGGTGGACAAAGTGTGGGGGTGTAGATGCTGATGGTATAAAAAACTGAAGACATGTCTCAAAGGACGACATCATGTTAAAATGATATTACTGCATGTTTTTGTGGGGGGTTTTCCCCCTTTGCACAGATAGCGTGAATTAAGATAAAATATATATTGAATATCATATAAATGTCCTTTCATAATATATCCTAACATAATTATCTGAGATGTTACAAAATATAGTCTAACTAACAGCAAAATGAATTCAGAAATACAAGCTACAGCACCAACAGTATATTTTAAAATATTATAAGTGAGATTTATTTTGCGGTGGGTTTCACCATCATCCTGTTTGTATATTCAGATGTGTGGTTTACACATCTGAATATACAAACAGGATGATCTATAATTCTCAGTATCCTCTGACTCCTGCACTATCTTATTGTACTGAGATGTGAGCCGTCAGGTGTACTCACCAATAGCAGCCTTCACCTCCACTGGCTCAGACTCTGGGGAGAACTGGCTGAGCCCTGCTGCGTTCACTGCCCTCACCCTGAATATGTATTTCTCTCCCGTTGTCAGACCATGGCAGATGAACCTGCACATGTGATAACGGCAATGCGTTTATATAGAACAAACGGACTACATTAAGCTTGTTTGAAGAGAAAGAGGAGTCATTTTACCTGGTACCATTGACTGGTTTGTTGTTGCACGGCTCCCACACATTGCTATCCACAATGCTCCCCTCGATGTAGTACCCCACCAACTCCTTCGCCTCCTTGGACGCTTGCCAAGACACGACGACTGACGTGTCTGTGTTTCTGATGGGGACGACTTTGCTTGGGGCAGATGGGATGTCTGTGGACCAGAGCGTTTGACACGTTTCGGGTCATAAACTGTGAACGTGGCGCGCTGCTGTCATGATGCATGTATGCGTGTTTTCTGACCAAGCTTGTCGCCAACAGTGGTGGCCTCAGTTGGGTCGGATGGCTCGCCGACACCGGCAGGGTTGCAGCAGCGGACGCGGAAGCTGTAGGATTTCCCCTCGGCGAGATCAAACAGCGCAAAGCGAGGAGACTTGACTGGGATCTCGGTGTTCACCCTCTGCCAGCTGTCTGTGCCCGAGACACACTGACAAACAAGGAGACAAGGTGTAAGTGCGCAGATTTGTCCTTTAACAGGTAACACGTGAGGAGGTGCTGTTAAATAATTTACCTTTTCCACGTAGTACATGACACCCTCCAGGCCTTTCTCTTCAGGTGGATTCCAGCTCAGCACCACGTAGTTCTTGGTTGCTTCTGTCACCTGCAGATCAAGAGGTCTGCCAGGAACGATGCCCTCTGGTGATCAAAGGATAATGAATTAGGTCCCTGAACACATCACCCGTGCAGCAGGAAAATCACCTTCATGTCAGCAGGTGATGATGGTATCCAAAAATGTGATTCTCTACCTGCAGGCTCCTCCTCTGTGACAATGATTTGGCCGGTCCACGGAGCAGAGGTACCTAACAGCCAATAGATGATTATGAAAAGTTATGAATTTAATGTGAGTACAGATTTTCTTTGAGGTTTTAACATTTCTGTATTTTGCTCCAAAGTTTTTTATTTGGTCCATTTTCAAATATTGTGTTTCTTAGCAAAATTTAGCTAAATGACCCAACGTAAGAAGGAAATATTTCTAAAAATCATTCCTGAACAATAAAAAAAAAAGTTAAAACAAATTTAAATCCCTGTTTTATGGAGCTCTTGTCGACAGATATCAATGTATCTGTCAACAAATAGATTGCCCCTTTTCTTATTGTCCATTGTTCCTTTTCTGAGTAAATACAACTCTTTAAATAAGATAAGATAAGACAATCCTTTATTAGTCCCGCAGTGGGGGAATTTACAGGATTACAGCAGCAGAGGGTAAAGTGCACACAGGGAGACGAAGAATCACAAACAATTATTATAAATAAGCAATAAAAACAGTAAAGGAGGCGGTGTCTGACAAGACACACAGTAAAGGCTGCAGTACCTCTCATGCGGGCGCGGTCAGCTGGGTCCATGGCTGCCACCGGCTCAGAGACTCGGGACGGGCGGCTCATGCCACTCTGGTTGACGGCTCGCACACGGAACATGTAGGAGCGGCCCTCCACCAGGCCGGTGACGGGGAACCGGGCAAATTTAACTGGAGTGTCGTTGCACTGGATCCAGTGGGTGGTTCCAACCTCACATCTGCACACATATAACAATATTTGTTATCATACATAGGTTCTTATTAAAATGTTTCAAACATGGGAGAATATGTGCAGAAGATTTAGGGCATCTGTTTGATTTTACAATATCAGTCAGTGACATTTTGCTTTAGTTTTTATTTTAGGAATCTCTTTGTTCATTAATCTCGTTATTTTCACTTTTTTAAAGAGCATTTGATCAATTCTGTATTTTTTCATATTGCTCTGAAACTGTGATTCACCCTTTCCCTTAACTCTTTCATAGGTGTTGTAACATGACCACCACTGCTGTACATTCACTTACCTGTCCACAAAGTAGCCCAAGATGGAGTCGCCACCATCGACAGCTGGCTGCTTCCAGGTGACAATGATGTAATCCTTGTTGGCATCCAGGCAGCGCACATCCAGAGGGGCACCCGGAGCGCTCTCAACCTCGGCTTCAGCATCTAACACAAACAGCATCAACACCATCAGGATTGTCGATATGCATGCTCTGTCTGACTTACACACACTTGTTTTTTTTAATCTGATTATGTATGTGGTTATGTGTATGTATACGTGAGTGAGTGTGTGCATCTCTGTGTCTGTCCACAGCCAATCTCCAATACTACTGGAATCAGTCTAATATATTTTGTATGCTCAAGGACGTCTCATGGGACTGGTGATTCACAATTTTTTTAAACACATTTTATTGACTGTTTTATATCCTCATTGACTGCTGACTCCTCACTACTCTTGATCATCAGTTTGGACTCTTGTTTTCAATTGGATTAAACATTGTTCCTCTCTACTGAGTGCACTGTTCTTTCATTTGTATTTACCTTTGAGCCAAAGATGTGTCTATAATGAAATGATTCTACTGTAGCTGGTGGTTCAAAGGTGAGCTGTGCCTTGTGCTGAACTATGTGGCTGCAGGGTTTGATGTCAGGAATGTTTCTGGTCCTCCAGTCAAACTCAAGCTGAGTCAATCAGCAGCAAGAGGACAGAATTAGCTGCAGCCCTCCCCGGAGTGAAAGGGGATAAGAGAGGTGACTCTTAAAGAAACATAGGGGGTAAAGCCAGGCAACACAAGAGTTGCATCATTCATTAAGAGCATGTATTAACTGGGTACATAGTACATATTATAAACCACAAACCATCAACAAAATGATACTTCAAAAAATGTACTTTTCAAAAGGGGAGGCGTCCCTCCATACATTTTGAGGAATACAATGTGATTTAAATCAAGCTATGAATGATATATGAACACAATCTATCGGAATATAGACAGATATGAAATTGAAAAGGTTGGTTTATGTAGTAAGTGCTACTGAAGTGAATTTTGAGAAAACAGACTTTAAACAGATGTATTGTGAAATTCAACACATTTTGAAGACATAACAGGTGAATACTGTAAACATTTCAAACTAAGGGATATCAGCATGAAACCTCTCCAGTTGATTGCTTTCATTAAGACTATTGTTTTTATAGTGTTTAAATATGCAAATTAGGCAGTCACCACAGATCCTCGTGCCCAGGGTTTCTGATTTGTCTAATGCTAACTTTTGGAGAATTACGAGAAAAAAAACTACAGATGCAAATAGACAAAGTAGTAAAATAAACACCCAAATGTGTATTTTTTGATGTTTTCCTTCCACTAGTCTGAAAGAAGACATGTTAGGGAAGCAAAATTGCCCAAAATCTAAAAAATTACCTGTGATCGATCTATACAACACAAGAGATATGTAAAGATGTGATCAAACAGGAGGAGATCATTATAACCACAGCGTGTGTTTGCTCACTAAGAGCCATAAGGGAACTGGGCAGCCTATTGTTTCTCCTTGAAGCAGATATGTACAGTATCTATCAGTGCTCACAGCAAGATTCATTCCACAGCTGAGCTCTCTGAGAATAGACCGACTGCAGCCAAGCTCATAGTGTTTTGTTTTGGAGACTGGCCTCTTCTTAAGTGGGCCTCGTCTGTCGCAGACTGAAAAAGTCTGAAAAACAACTCTATTTCGATCTCTTATTATCTCTAAATGTAGCACTCTAATTATCTTATTTGGATAAAACTACCAGCTGAATAAATCTAATGTAATATAATATAATGTATTATACTGGGCGACCCTGAGCTGTAATCAAAGTCAACAACAGGGTCTATTTTCTGGAAGCTGACCCTTTAAAGGTCAGATTGTCTCTGAAGGCAGCAAAGATAAGCTTCACTTTCCACTGTATTCAAACAGATGCCAGGGAGTCTATCCTATTTAAAACCAGTCACTAGCATTCAAACACTTTGGCCATTAGTGTTGTCATCGGGTGCCAGGGGACGTGCTGTTGTGCCTTTGACCTTGATGGATTACTTGACAAAAACAAAGCTGGAGGAATCAGGTTGCATTTAGCTGCACATGTATGTGTGGATACATCTAAGATAGGTGACATTTTATAGAATTAAAGGCTTTTGGACCTTTTCTAAATGTGCTTTAAGTGAGGTTTGACCACGAATGACCTCAGAGTCAGAGCTTTGAGTCCTCTGAAGGAGTCTCAGGAGGATCTGGATCTAGTGAGCAGTTGAGTCATCTAACATTGTAATGTCAAGTGAGGTGTTCCCACCTCTGACAAAGACGTAGGCTGAGTAGGTTTCATATCCAGACTTGGTGGTGACCCGCAGGGTGTAGAGCCCCTCGTCCTCCTTGTTGAGGTGTGTAAGAGTCATCGTGGCTCGGTCGCCGCTCCAGCTCATGTGGTTCCATTTAGAGGGAGAAAGCAGAACATCTGGGAGACAAAGATGAGTTACATGCAACACAAATATAATCCTTCATGAAACAAGAAGCAGAGAATTGGACAGAAAATCATTCACAAATCGTTTCACACTTTTTAGATATGCAGTTTTCCCAACCAAGAATAATGCATGTGATGTATTGGGATCAGATACATAATTCATTTCTAGAAGTAGAAAGTAGCTCAGTACATTTACTTAAGTACTGTAACTATGTACTATTTTTAAGACACATAACTTGAGTATTTAAATGTTCTGCTTCTTACTTCTACTTCACAAAATTCAGACAGAAATATTGTAATTTATATTACCCTACTACATCCATTTGACACCTTTTGTTTCTTTGCCGATTCTGATTAATAATACAAAATATAATTAACAAATAAACTATTATGGATTATCATGGAGAAAAATACAACAGTATTGATCCACAGGGAGAATTAAAATTCTATCCTGCAGTATATTAATTAAAATTAGATTTAGTATATTGTAATGTCATAATATTGCTTAAGTGTTACTACTGTTAGATGTTCTAACAAATATTTCTCAAAAATATCATTGTGTAAATATTTTGTTTTGGAAGCACCAATAGTCAACCCTGCAATATCGTCATAATCTTGATATTAAGGTATATGGTCAAAAATATTGTGATATTTGATTTTCTCCATATCGCTCAGCCCTACTTTAAGTATGTGTTGATGCTAATACTTTTGTTCTTGAATGCAGGACTTTTACTTGTAAGTTGTAACAGAGTATTTTTACACTATGGTATTGCTACTTTTAGTTTGGTAAAAGATCTAAGCATTTCTTCTACTGTTGAAATGTCATCCCAATGATATTCATGCAGGCTTCAGGTTCAGAGTGGCTCAATCCACAATAATTCATAATAATCCACATCTTCTTACCATCTCTGTACCACTGGATCTCTGGCTGGTAGCGGTGCAGCGCTGGGTAAATGATGACCGTACATCCCAGACTCATGGTCTCACACTCTCGTCCAAATGACACACCAAATTTATCAACAATGTGAGTCTGGAAGTTGATGCCATACTCGGACACTGGGCCATCTACAGACAAAGCACGAGACAGCAGAGTCAGAGCTTGGACTGGCATTATTGTGCAAACACTTGATGAATGGAAAGACTGTGTTCAGATCAAGAGAAGGAACAACACATTGCAGGGTGAAAGAGACAGAACATCAGAGACAGAGCAGATCAATAATCATATCCACAGAAACACTGATGAGATGGATCAAAACTGTTTTAGCTAGACAGAAGAAGGTGGAGAAGACAACATGTATAAAATGTGTAAGAATAAAGGACAGCAACAAAAACAGACCAAAAGAGTGACTCTGAAAGTAAAGTGCTCAAAATAGTGTATCATGCATTCAACAGTGAAGCACAACCGAAGTGAAAATCCTATTTGAAATGAAAGAAAACCCCTAAATATTCAGTTTCATCTCAAAAAATGCAACACGTTCCTTATACCTTAGGAGAACATACGTTTCAAAGGTTGCATACTTGCCAAATAGTTTTCAACCAAAAAATCTGTAGATTTTTCCATATGAACCTCTTAAGGAGAATACTGTGAACTCTGAATATCAACACAGACAGGAGTGGTCATGCACGGACACGCAGTGGAAACATCAAGTTCACCAAAACATTTTCAAACCAGATTCCAGTGACCCCGTTACCTTCTGTACTGGCACCTGCATTGTCGCCGCAGCATCAAGGAAACAGAAAAGTTGTTAGTGCAGCAGCACCCACCCGTCTTCACAGCCCCCCACCCACCACACCCCACTCATCACTGCAGGCCCGTCAGTTAGCCGAAACCCACCATGAGTAATGTTCATACTATAGATTATTTTGAAAAGACCAAAAAGTGTATAATGAAAAGATTAAAGCTGAATTAAATGGCGTTGTGGAATAAGGCACATTGTTGCTATTACTGTTATTTTCATCATTACACAATTATTTAGTATTGTGGAGCTTTTTAGCCATTTTAGCTCGCTCGTTGTTGTTTTTTACAGCCATATCACTGTTCAGTGTTACTGCTCTGATTATGTTTTCAGCAAATAGTCTCTAATTAACAACATGATCACACAGAAATACCTGAAATGACCTCATAACGAAAATTATTTAACAAAACAGCTCGGTTTCAGAAAGAAAAGATGATGGTTATTGTTTTTTAAAACTACATTTGTTATGTAACTTCTTAAGTAATTTAGAAAACCTTAACGTTGACTTTTGGTTTCACATAGGACACAAACACCGATGTCCTGAGAGAAAGTCCTGTTTTTGACACATCCGTCCACAACCGGTTTTGATCAAAATCTATTTCTGTTGAACCAAACAATTCAGGTTTCCACCACGACAAATTATCCTAATTTATATCCTATTGCTATTGTTTCCTTGGTGCACTAATTTGCTGGTCGGAGGTTGGGGTCATGTTATTCATTTCTGTGAGATAAGGCTCCAAGCAGCTGTACGGTACATGCACAGCATCAAACAGCAGACAGGAGGCAAAGTCAGCAACTAGCTGGTGATGAGAAACAAATATCTTGCAGCTGAAGAGAGAGGTTTTTCTAAAGAGTTGGTGGAGACCAAAACAGAGCTGTAAGGTGACTGAATGTGGGACTTGTATTCATCAGATGGCTAGAAACATAAGAAAAAAATAATGCTAATGTAACTCAGCATCTGCTGGATGTGTAAATTAGCAACTGCTTGCTAACGCGTTAGCCAAAACATCTTAAAAAGACGTACATATGTCAAGGCTGTGTCTTTCAGCTTGTTCCTCTGCCCCCTGGTGACCGTGAATGAATGAACGCTGCTTTAATTCTGCAATATAGCAGACAATACAAAGATAACAACAAATACAAGGTAAATTCACACTTACGTCTGGGTGATGGCAAGGACTCATCCATTTCACCTTTGAACCCTGAGGAGAATGGCAGCAGTTGCTATCAATACATGCAGTACACATTAAGTGTGAATAGTACTGACAAGATGTAAAAATCATATGAGAATTCACATACAAATTAAATTACAGGTGACACGTTTCACATAGTGTATCTCTAATTATTGACACTTGTAACTTAAAGTACCTTTGGTTCTTACTTCAAGACCGCTTACAGTTAATGAGAAGGTATTAGCAAATTTGGAAACTACACATTAATAGTATTGATCTATGGTGAGCTATAATTACAGTTTTTTTGTGATTTAAATACATTTTGTGATCAAGACAAAACAGTTTTTGGAGCTTGTTTGTGTCAAGAGCATTTGGGGCGTGGTGGTTTGGTGAAAACTCGGTGAAACGTACTCTTAACAACGACGGAGGCGAATGCAGACAGCTCTCCCTTGGAGTTCATGGCAGAGACATGATACTGCGCCGTGTCATCGAAATCACATCTGAAAGAGGAGAGCATCAGCTGATCAATGTCCATGATACGCACATTCTCTCTCTAAAGGACTTGTGTGTACAGTGCCCTTCCCCCACCTCAACCCTCTTAACCATGTAAATAATACCAAGTATGCAGGCCCCTGACTGTAAACCGTTCCATAACTCCTGGCCAGGAATACTCTGGTAATAAATAGACACCACTGGTGATGTCATATGCACCAGGTGGTGTGGGTATCTGTACATGAAAGTATCTCCAGCCAACCTATTCCACTAAAATGTTATAAAGATAATCTCATATGTTCCCTCTTGTGAGTTTTGGCTGCTTGTTGAACTGGTCAGACGGTCTTCACTATGTTTAGACGTGCTCTTTGTCATCTGTGGAAGCCTGGGAAATAGTGTCTCTCCTCTCTGGCTCACAGTCCACCCGTGTCAGTGTGTTTGGGCAAGCTGGGACAAAGGCATATATCAACATTACCATAAAGACAGAAGCTTTGGTTCTTTCTGGTGGGGACAATCATGGCTGACAGAAGAAGCTAAATATTCTTACTGGCTTGCAAGAGAAAGGGCCTGAGAAATGAAATGGTCTGCCTTAAGCCTGTTTAAAAAAGACAGAGGCGAAGAGCCAATAGCCAGCTGATAACAAGTCAAGCTAACGTAAGAAAAATACATTTACATAAGCTAAGTTATCTGCAAATTCCAGGACCATTCTTTGGATTTACAAAAATGGTGGTGCCATGTTATGGATATAAAACTAAGGCACAACATGCTTCATTAGCATTTTGAGAAATATTTATATTGAGGACTTTGGAAAGGAGGAGCTTCACCTACCTGTTAATCTCCAGTGAGTGCACGCTGTATCTGCTCTCAAGTTTATACTTGCCAGCATTGGTAAGAGTGTCAATTGCCACATTGTTTTTGTACCTTTTAGTGGGAGGCAGAAAACATGACAGAAAACAGACCAGAAGAGACAGAAAGAACTTGTAAAAGATGAAACTGAATCAAGAGGGGAAATAACAAAGACATGGAAACTAGATGTAGCTCAACAGAATAAGCAGGATGTTGAGGGGACAGAAAGGACAGATTTGAGGAGATGTTACAGGTGATGTATATCTGTGACCTACCAGACGACCCGGGGGTCAGGCCAGCCGCTGACAGTGCAATGCAGCCGCACACACTGCTTCTCCCACACGGTGTGGGAGCGTGGTTTAATCACAAACTCCGGGGCGTGCATCAGGCTGTCTTCGTTCATATGCTTGAAGTGTTCCCCGTGTTCATAGATCTAAAAACGGAACAGTACCTAAGCCTTAAAACACTCAGGACAATAGTACTTTTACAATCCATATACTATAACATTTCTTTATATATATATATATATATATATATATATATATATATATATATATATATATATATATAAATGCACATCATTTTTTACCAGGAATTCAAAATGCATGGTTGAAGCAAAAACAAAGCAACACAATTGAGCGACAATCAAGCGTATCTTTATTTGTTTTAAACATGCAAGACGTTTGCTCATTTAAACGCTCCATGTGTTATTAGTGTGAGTGTGTGTTGTTCATTATGTCCTATAAATAGTTGGGCGTCGAGGCCCCCGTCTCGTTGTGCATCCAGTAACTCAACACATACTATGACAACGCCATTAGGACACTGCTTGTCTGTGTCTCAAGAAACAGGATCTCCTGGGGAATTTGTCACCCGGTAGTAGGGCTATCTGACAAAGTGGAGACAGATAAATAAAGTGAAGGGTCACTGTGGCTTTTAGGATGCTCAATGAATGGCTGGGTACTATTTCACATAATCACCCAGACATTAATAACTTCCTTGTGTAAGGAGTAGTAGTAACAACTACTAAACCACAGGCACTTGGTGTTCCTGAGCAGTACTGCAATTAATTATTATCAGTCGTGTGACTATGCAGATACAATAATTGTGTTATGTAGCCCATCTAAATATTTTTTTTGCCCACTGTGATAACAAAAGCTAATTTGTGATGTTATGAAAGTGACTGGATAACAAAAACTAATCTGTGATTCAACAACTAAAATGGTCTAATCTGGTATGCTATGAAGCAGAATGGTCCACTGTGATCTCACAATTAACAAAATCAATGAAATAAAAAGCTACTCTGATGTCAGATACATAACACAAGACATTCTACATTCAGTGATGTGCCAAGTAAGAACAGATATTCAGTAATGTCATGAAACACAATTGTCTACTGTGACGACACGAGTGACGAAAGCCACAAGTAACAAGACATTTTGATTCAAAAGGATCCATAATGATGGCATTGGTATGAAAAGCCAATCAGTGACGTCATGAAGGAGAAGGGTTTGCGAAACTGGACACTGATACAACAGTCCTGTCACTGATATGAAGATAATAATCAGTTAGTAAACCATGTTGTTGTAGGTCAATGGCTTCCTAAAAGAGTTGCATGTAGAATTCCCCCACTGACCCTTTTATTCAGAGAGATGCGTTCAGCCGAATGGCGGACGGCCTCCCTCCTGGAGGTCTGCTCTGACCTCTCCATCTCCAGGCCACTGGTGAACATATCCCTGCGGGCCATGTATGCAGCAGTGTCCCTCCCCCTCACTTCCTCTGTATCCGAAAATCCTGTCCCAAACTCTTGACTAGGAGTTTGTAGAGCAGAGCCAGGGATAAGATGTGGGGAGTAAGGCATACCATTAACGCTGAAATAACTTTCGGATGTTGCATAACATTTTATTTTAATTTTTCAGTTGTATATGGTGGGAAGAGTTCATTACCTGCCCCTGAAGATAGGCACTACATAGCCGATGATTTGGTTCTCTTTATCCACAGCCAAGTAAGTTGGCTTGACTCTCTTGGGAACGGGGCTTAGTCTGCTCGCCTCCAGCCCAGAATATGAAGTCACTTTAAGTCTGGGACATATAGAATACCATCAGCCTGGCACCCAGCCAGACAGAGCAACCAAAAACACAACATCAACATGTGGGGACAAAGTCGGGTAGATGTGTTGTAGATGAGGGTTCAGTGGGTAGTGGAGTAGTGGAGGTGGTTTAGTTTTGATTATTTTAACACCTCCACAATATTTAGATGTTCACAATCAAAGGGCATCTGATACGAGAGACCATCTGAGCACCACAGACACACTATTTAAATCATTAACAGACCCAAAGTTAATCAATCATCTCCCTCTATGTGCTTTCTTGAGATAAATTGAGGGAAGGCATGACAGTTGAAGTATTAAGAGATATATTTTCAATGTTATGTCAGACGCCACCGTTTGTCTCAGCCCTTATCTGCAGCACAGAGTTGGGGTAGGAGATCAGGGTATGAGGTAACAAGAACCCGATAAGGTGGCGGGGGCAAGAAGGGTGACAGGGCAACTGCATGGTTTTTCCTACACCTACGTCTCACTGTCGCCTGACCACTTACACTGGCTTGACTTTCCAAGATCAGAGCTGCAACAACTCCCATTGGATTCAAACATGACATAAACGAGAGCTTCAGTTTCATTACTGAAATCCAGTAACAGTTATTTATTACAACAAATCCCTTGTTCATGTCTATCCAAATGTATCTTGGCCAAAACAACATTATTGCAACCACACCGACTGTTAAATCCTCATCACATCGTCATCCTCCTCTCCTCAGCACAGATTTGGTGACTGGTGGGCTGCCCAGCCACAAGAGTGTAAAGGCAAAGATCAAATAGTGTGAGTAAATCCTAAGCCCTCTGACCTGTTCACACTCTCCAGGCAACTGTATTTAAAGACTGGCCAGACACTGTAGTATATACAATCTCCATAAACTGGGTGCTTTTTTTATTACTAAGATAAGAAAGAAAAGCGGTGACAAAGAAGGCCCATCATCACAGAGTTGAATCAGCTATAAAACCGAACAATTTGACACTGCTATTTTGACACTTAGTCACATACACTAACAAAAACCTAATTTGACCCATGTATTTTCTCTATTTAAAGCACTGGGCAGCTGACCAATGTATTCAACAAGGGACACACAAATCCTGGTAACAAAAACGACCACTAACGAACAACTCTCCTCTTGGAAATATGGAAGGAAATGAGCTTCCAAAACATATTAATACATGTAAATGCTACCAGGCTTAAAAGATTGACAAACTGTCAGTTGTTACTTTCCCCCCAACATGGAATGCACAGGTCAAGAGTCTATTTCAGTCTACGCCATATAGCATAACTCAGCCATTACATAACAGTGCATTTCCTCACAGCTGATATAACAAAGGGTTTAAAACTAGACCAAAAGAACCTATTTCCCAAAACAATTTCAGTTATCTAGAAATAGGTGTTAGGAAAGAGTTTGTCAGCATGCAGAAAGGCAAACACAGCATCTTTTCTACGTGCAAAGAACTTCATGCAGGATTTAAAGCTGTGTGTAACGAGCAAAGATCCTCAAGAGAGAGAGAGTGTGTGTGTGTGTGTGTGTGTGTGTGTGTGTGTGTGTGTGTGTGGGTTGATCAAAGAGAAGGAGAGGAACGAAGGATGGTTACTTTGTGTCAATATGGCAGCAAAGCAGGAAAGATGATCCCAATGCTGTGACAGGGAAGTGATGCAACAAGGTTGTTGGAGGTGAACTTGATCAGTTGGGTTGGGTGATGGTGTTAAGGGGAGCGTCCCGGTGACAAAGAAGTGGATTGATGAAGAAGGTATGATAGTCTTGCTCCTCCTTACCCCCCGCTCCTGCTGCTGGTGGCGGAGGTGCGGCCGCCAGCAGTATATCTGCTGCTGGTCTCGTACTGGCTCAGTTTAGACTCCGTCTCCCTGCTACGGTAGCTGCGGTCATAGTGCCGATGGTGCTTCTGGTAGAACGGTATAGATCCAGCCATGCTGCAGGCCGCTCCTGGTATGAGCCCTGAGTGTCCGAGTTTCTTGCTGCCTATCTATTGTCCGTGTGACTGATTCGTGTTCAAGAGCAGGTGGATTGGCTGTTATAATTTATGAATCAGTTGATGGCTTATACGTTGTTTTTTTTAATGTTTGAGTAAAAAAAAAAATCAACTTTACTCAAACTAAAGAATTTGACGGAGAAGTTATGCAATCCCCCTAATGCCAATATAAGTATATTTAAATGTTCTAGCCAAAATCTGCAAAATATTTTTTGATCAAACAAAGAAAACAACAGGGTAAAGACTTTTAACCATCATGAAATTGCAAATTCATACTTGCAAAATCCGCTAGCAAGACATAGTACAAGATTCAGGCACTCGGGCACTTTCTCATCATGCGTAGACAGACATAGTGCAACAACTACAACCTGACTTATCACATCTTATCCCTGCACAACTGTTGGCACTTACCCTGGACGAAAAGCCTCAAACTCCAAGCTTTAAATGAAAAGATGGTCAAATTCCACACTTAGAGCTCAATATCCCAGCAAACCTTCGGTATAGGTGCGTACAGGGCTGCGGTTTCCACACAACCAAAATAATGTTGGCCCTTGCCAGAGTGTCCAGGCAGCAGTCACAGCCTTTTATGGTGACGGTGGAGATAAATATAGCTAAGAGCAGAGTGTGGGTGGGCAAGTCAACTCCCATAGGGCAACACAGTAATGGGTGCAGGTTTCTGCAAATGAGCATTACAGCCGAATAAACAAAGGCTACTTTTCTAGTGTTTGTCTATATTCTTAATATTCTTGTGTCCTTTATCCAACTTATACATGTATGAAATCCATCAAATGTAAGAATCTGTATTGGATGCACTGTATTAATTAGTGAATGCGAACATGTTTTTCGGTTTATAACTTTTCTTGTTTGTTTGTTTGTTTGTTATTTTAAGGGATTAAGTCAAAGAGTTAACGAGTTATCAATCATTATTATATTCATCAGATAAATGTCAGAGTACAAATGCATGTCAGAATCCAACTTTTCTTTGAGACTCAATGATCAGATTTGGCTGATATTTTTAATTGAATATCTCTTCCATAACACACACATGACAATGTTGCTGGCTTTTAGCCCAAAGTACATCATCGTTGGTTCATCTCTCCAGCAGCTATTGTCTTGAATATTTACCGAAGCACTCTCAACTGTGAGTGTTGCTAACTTTAGCTAATCTATTGTTACTTGTTTCACATGCAACAAATGCCAGTTGCATGTATCTTTGTCACTCTCGCTTTTATCTCACTCTTATTTGTGGAAGTATGCAAATGTCCCCTCTTGTCTCCTCAGCTCATAAACATCTACTAAAATAAAAAGTGAAGTAAATCAAAAACTGGGAGGCTGTTGATAAAACACACTCCTGGTGCCAAAATCATAAACATGAATTTACAAAAGTTATCAAATCAAGTTTGTTAGAGGCAATTTGTCAGGCAGATTTAATTTGGCTGCCACGGATGTTTGGACATGTTTTGGGACTGACTGACTGCAACACAAACACTTAGTAAGTTTATATGGCAGAAATATGTCAGTGAACACCTCTAAGGTCTTTGTGTTGAACTCTCGTCCTTTTTGCCCCTCACCTGCCCGCCACTGTCCCACATGACATAAGAGTATAGCTACAATGTTATGGCAGCCATCTGAAGCATAAACAGATGATAAGAGATCAACACTAGGGAGAACAATGCAATGCTTTAAGCAGAGTTATACCCGTAAATAATGTATAATAAGTTAATATTATACAGCATAATATTACACTTATGTTAATAAGTGGAACACAATATGTCAAAAGCTATGAAATCATCTGCCAACATGACTGCTTTGAACCACTCTAAATAAGAGGAAATACAGTTAACTAATCATCAGAAAATCAGAAGTGATGTGAACGGCTTTTTATAATCAAATACTGAGAGTCGAGTTGAAGCCTTAATGCTGTAATTCAAGTGCATTTAAACTGTATTTTTACTTAAAGGGAAAGTTTGCCATTTTGTGAAATACGCTATTTACTTTCTTGTCGGGAAGTTAGACGAGAAGATTGATACCTCTCTCGTATTTATACGGTACATGAGGCTGCATGGTGGCAGCTGGTTAGCTTAGCTTAGCATAAATAATGGAAACAGCTTGTCTGTCTCTGTCCAAAAAGAATATGCCTACTGTACAAACATATTTATTTCTAAGTTCACATCACACATCATCTAATAAAATGTTTGTTACCTTTGGGCAGCTAGCTGTTTCCCCCTGTTTCCAGTCTTTATGCTAAGCTAAGCTAACCGTCTTCTGACTGTCGCTTCACATTGTACAGACATGAGAGTGGTATCAATTGTTCTCATCTAATTCTTGACAAGGAAGTAAACAAACGTGTTTCAGTTACGCGCTGGCAGGAACAAAATCTTCTTTTATTAAACAATTAACTTTTTGCTTAATTTAACATTAAAACGCATACATTACTATGTAAATAAATGTTTTAATGTTTATGTCCCTAAGAAGTTAGCCTGTAAATATACCCAAGGGTGACTGTTCCAGTGAATGTTACAGTGTGTAACAATAATATCCCCATGCCATGTTAATTAAATATATTGATATCATGAAGTCTGTGTATTATACCTTGTCAGATCCCTAAAGGTACAGTAACCTCCAGGATTAGAGAACATTCCTGAATGTCGAAGAATAGCCTCTCTCCGTATAGATTTGATCACAGATTCCTGCATGGGCTTAACTCTAATCTGACTATGAACCTCAAATATCAAACAACTGTAACTCACAGCTCCTACAGAAATATCCTTTTCTTGAAACTATCCAGTTTCATAGAAAAGCTCAAGTGAATATCTTCCCAGGAGCATGATAACACAGTCCCTGGATGACTTCATCCTATTGTACTCTAGTGCAATCCAATACAATCACCCTGCAAGCATGCAGCCTATAATGTATAATGTTGACAAGTCAGAAAGGCGCTTCAACTCTGTGGTCATTTTGAGGTCATAAAGCAGATAGTGGTTAAGTTGTATTATTATATTGAATTCTTCACTCGTCTGATTGTCCATGTGAATACGGTTGTAATGAATCACGTTCATGATAGCACCCTGTTATTGGGTTCAGCTGTCCAGGAAATTCCAACTCGTCTCCTGGGATTTATTTGGGGTATTTTTATGCTCTGCTTAGTATGACTCCCACACATTGCAGCCACTTGAATGTTTAATGATAACAGATCTAGACATGAACAAATTAAACTGAGCTCTCACACAGGATTGGGTAACATGCTGAGACAAACTATTAATGGCCTCAAGAAGCTGTCTATAATATCGTTGAGAAAAGGTAAGCTTTTATTTGAAGCTAGCACACTCCAGTGGTTTAAGGCAACACTACATAATAAAAAGTAGTAATATAATATACATTTGACTCGGCGGGTCCCACCAGCATTCACAAATACAAAGAGATCAACTGGAAAAGTTTAAATTTGCAGATAAAAATGTGCTTGCCTCCTCTTAAAAAGTTTTAAATCATATTAGTTACACTGAAATATTCAATGTTTAATGTCTAGATATGTGAGCTGTTCCCAGTGATAAAAAAAATCTTTTTATGTAGCTGTCTGGGGCACTATCTAAATCAACATCTGTATTAATCCTTTAATAGACTACAACATAAAAATAAACTCTGCTAGTTTGTGCCTGATCATTTAAAAGATCATTAATTTTCTCTACAAAACATATAAGTCCCCTTCTAAACATCATTAACACTCATTTTAGTTTAGTCTAGTTTAGGACTACTATCAATAGCTCTAGACTGGAGTCATGGTTGGTTCAACATATAGCATAACTGTGAGTGACTCGTGGCTTTTGTTCAGCCATTTTGTTATCAACTTTGAAAGTGATATGACAACTGGACCAAAAAGACAGCGACTTGTTTTAAACTGTGACTCAACAGTTTAAGATCTTGCTTTGAAGCTCTGCAACACTCAGCCTCCCTTTACAGCAATGACCAACTGTTGTTTGACCCACGGTGGGCAGTCAGTATCTATTATTATCCATTCTATCAACATTGTTCCCCTTATTGTATGGGTTTAAGTGTGGGAATTTAATTTTTATTGGATTTTCTTTAACTTTACTCAATCAGGTTAGGTCCCATCGAAATTAAATTATCTTTTTACAAGAGAAACCTGGCCGAGAAAGCGGCATATTATTACATAAATATAAATTATATATAATGAATATAACATAATATAATTAATATAATAAAATATAATATAATAAATATGATGTACATATAATATAATACATAAATATACATTATATATATATATATATACCATAAATAGCACACAGCTGATATACTATTTGATAGTAGATAGTTGATCAAATACTATTTGATAGTATCAAATAGTTGATAGTATCAAGTAATTGATAGTATCAACTAGTATTTGAATCAGATTAAAATCAACTCAATGGGGAATATATGAACTACTATTTGTATCTGACTGGTAATAATGATCATATCACAACATCATAAAATAAAGAACAGGTTTTCCTTATTTACAGTAACGCCCATTTTTTTCCCACGGGGATCATTTTAGTTTTCCCTTGCCTTAATTGCACAAAGGACGATGTGTCTTTCTTCCCTTAAAAGGGCATATCCAGGAATGTCAACGCAGGCCAGACAGTATTTGTGGAAGTTACATTTACTCCCTTGGGGGTGGGAAGGTGCATTAGGTTTTTTAATATCCTTAATAATAAAATATTAGAATCGGTTTTAGAATTAAGTTCAGTAAATATATATTATCTAATCGTAGTATCCAGATCAAAACAACTTATTAGTTGGTTTTCAAGAGAGTAATAATAGTTTCGTGCTTGTTGAGCTCCCCTATTTTTCTCAGTTGGTTTGTTCCGAATATCCTGTACGGAACCCAACATGATTATCAGGAAGTGAAGGGCGGTGGTTGAGAAAAGAGCAGCTTCGGGCTAACTGTGTTTTGTAGTTGTCAGGTAAGACTGTCTGTTTTGACTTTATTTCTCTACCTATTCACCTTAGCTACATTATAAATGTTTTTTCTATCAGTATATCAAACAGCTAGTGGTAATTGTAAAGGATTGTAGTATATCTGAATATGGTTTTGTGCCGATTGGTTGCACTGAAAACAAGACTGGCTGTTAGCTTCGTGGCTGATTACTCGATAGCAAAAACAAAATCTGTTGCAATAAATTGGTTTTCAGGACCTGCAAAGTTAATTATCTCATTAAAATGAAACCGCTCCTCGTGAACGTGGGTCACGTCCACGGCTGCCTGGTGTTTGTAGGGAACTAACGTTCACATCATGGCTCAAGATAGGCCGCAGCTGTCTACGTACTTGTTACAGAACAGTTGTCATAAAATCAGTTATTAAAACAAATTAACACGAGGATAAGTTTGTTGTTTGTGAACTATTAGTTTGCGCGATACGTTTTGGAAAGTGCGCATCACTAACAAAGTAAGTCACTTGTTATATTGGGAACACTTCTGTGAACTTATTGACTGCGTTTTGAACTTTTATAATTAGCGCTTTGTAATTGTAAAGACGTAACATATTTTAAAGCTAAAATTACAGTATTGCAGTACATTATTTGCTGTAGTCTGCGTCTCCTATTGTATTATTTGCTGCTTTTTATTTCTTAATCAATTAGATTAAAACGTTCATCTCATAGATGATATCTAGGCCATGTCACCATAGTCATTGTCTCAATACAAAGCAAAGCTCTACACAGAACTTGCTGTCCAAGGTGGCTGAGACAGTTTTCCTTCAACATCCAGCTGCAAAAAAAAAAATCGCATCTGTCATGTGAACGAAGTAGAGTCTTCATTCAAGACGTTGCCTGATAAGGGCATCTGTCCTCACATCGCTAATTCTCCTGCCTTCAGTGAAGCCGGCGAGCTGATCAACCTAGAAAGCCAGGGAACATTTCCATTTATAGCTCTGTGAGGGACACCACATTGGGGAATCGCTGGCAGAGAATTAAAATACCTTTCCATAGAGTTGTGGGGATGAATCACAAGCTCTTATTTCAAGCAACGACATGATCCACATAACCTTTGATGAGATGGTCTCCCTGTGTCATCTTTTTGCTTTCTTAGTGGTAGTATTGTCTTTTTTTTATCTCTCTCCCTATTGTCATTTGTGTCACTCCTTAAGGAGTAAGCACCTGGCTGTTCTAATGTCTAGCTGCAGGATTTATAATCTAACATGTATACTTAAACATATATTTATTTCCACAGGTAAAAAAAAAAAAAACAGGTCAAAATGTCTAGCAAAAGAGCAAAGGGAAAGACCACGAAGAAGCGCCCTCAGCGCGCAACTTCCAATGTCTTCGCCATGTTTGACCAGTCTCAGATTCAGGAGTTCAAGGAGGCCTTCAACATGATTGACCAGAACCGCGATGGGTTCGTGGACAAAGAGGATCTTCACGACATGCTGGCCTCACTTGGTGAGTACGAGAGTCTCTGAGTCAGTTGTTACTTCAGGGTTGGCTCAACCAACAGGTCTGTAAGTTTATTCACGTGGGTGTCACTGTTTTAAAAACTAGTTCTACAAGCAAACATTTTAATCATCAGTTGTTAATGTCACTTGTACTGAAGCCACTTCTGTAGTTGAAACCCTTCAGACTAAGTGCATCTTAACCGGGTCCTTTTCTGTAGGGAAAAATCCAACTGATGAGTACCTGGAGGCTATGATGATGGAAGCTCCTGGACCCATCAACTTCACCATGTTCCTCACCATGTTTGGGGGAGAAGCTCAATGGCACAGACCCCGAGGATGTGATCAGAAATGCATTCGCTTGCTTCGATGAGGAGGGTGCCGGTAAGTTGAGACGGTTGTAATATCTTTCAGTTTGTCAAAACAATCCTACTGTGCTTACTTACTACGGCCGTTTTCCCCTGAGCTGATGCATGTAAAGTGGCTTTAAAGAAGCCATCAAATAAGATTATTATTGATATACTCCATCTAGATGGTGTGTGTGTGTGTATATCTCTCTCTCTCTCTCTCTCTCTCTCTCTCTCTCTCTCTCTCTCTCTCTCTCTCTCTCTCTCTCTCTCTCTCTCTCTCTCTCTCTCTCTCTCTCTCTCTCTCTCTCTCTCTCTCTCTCTCTCTCTCTCTCTCTCTCTCTCTCTCTCTCTCTCTCTCAAAATATCTTTGCAAATTATTTCGGCGACGCTTCTGATGTTGATTGATTTTCAGTCTTGGCCTTATCTGATTTGACTGTTTTTTCCTCTCAGGTTCTATCCAGGAGGATTATCTCCGAGAGCTGCTCACAACAATGGGTGACCGGTTTACAGATGAGGAGGTGGACGAGCTCTTCAGAGAGGCCCCCATCGACAAGAAGAGCAACTTTAACTACGTGGAGTTCACACGCATCCTGAAGCACGGTGCCAAGGATAAGGACGATTAAAGGGCAATACCAGCACAATTTTTTCCACCCTCTTCTCCTCCTCTTCCGTCAGCTAGATCTCGGTGCTGCATATCTCAACTTTCCAATACGAACCCCATTTGAAACAACCAAAGCAATAACTATCCACTCTTGTTTGTTGTGAACTTCCAGTATTGCCAAATGTACACATCTCTAATGAGAAGAGAAAATGATTTCCAATGGAATGTAAAATGTTTTTCCTGTCATGTAAAGATTTGAAGTGACAGCACCTTGGAAGATCTAAGGGAATAAGTCTTTGCAATTATGTGATCAGGTTTAGCTGAATTTTTACATTTTATAATATACACTTTTTAAATAAAGCCATCTATCAAGTTGTATTTTGCTGACTTTCTCCTTACATAAATGACAACTGAAATAAGTGGTGCGTTATTCTGTCTTTATTTTTCCTGTTATAGCAAAGGTGCTTATGCACAATTTTTCTTTCCTTGGGTGCTTGTTGAGACTTGATCAGGCGACTCCCTCCTCGCTAAATACATTCAACGTGTGCTGACTAGCGCTGGCTGAATTCTTTCTTTGAGGGCAAATAATCAGAATAATTTATTTGCTAGGTATGTTACATATACAAAGAATTTTTCTTGGTGGGTGGTGCATACATTAGACAAATGACAACAATCAACACAGTGCAATAGAAACATTAAATGTACAATAGAATATAAAATAAACACAAGATTTACTCAACTTGAGGTGCATTTTTGTGACCCAACTCAAAGAAACATTGTCCAAATGGCATCAACACCTGCATATAATTGTGATTTTTCTCATGAAAATATAGTATGTATTTGTTTAAAACTCTTTAACAGACCAGTGAGGACTGATCTATTAAATATGCATGATACAGTTGATCCAGACTATGATTATCAGGTTTCTATTGATTTAGCAGCAGCAGTATCTACATACGCTCAACAGGTACACTTCTAATGCCAAACTTTTTATTGGAGAGGATGCGAAGACGCATCCTCTCAAAGTCCAGAGATTAAAGTTTTACAATTGTAAACAAATCCACTAGGCCAGGGATATCTAAAGTTCTGATGAGTTCTATTTTAGAGAGCAAGCATATGATCGAGGGCCGCACACATAAAACTAAATCTTTTCCATGCACTTCATTGAACTGATGAATTGTCCACCGCAATTGCAAACTTAAGACTAATGCTGTGAAGAGTTAGATTTCAGTTTCTGTCTTTCAAATTAGATTTGTCATCAATGTGTCAGCATTGAGTGAATTTCCCTCAACACTCGAGGTTCCACTGCTTCTCAAGCAACTACAAGTTGTCATTCCTAATCTAACAAACTTGTGTTAAAGAGTTTGACACAGTAGCCGAGTAGAGAACAGATTTTTTTCAATTACTAGATTACTTTCTTCATTATTTAAAAATAGATTTTGGAAAAAGAAAATGCTAAAAGAAGCCGTAGTAAAGTGTCATAAATGGGTTATGTCGCCCTCTATTGTCTAAATAAAAGAACTCACGCTGAATGGTGCTGCCTTCTAATGCTGTCGGTAAAGTGGGAACATGGTTTGTATTTTACAGCTAAAGTTATTAAGAATCAA
The DNA here is from genome assembly GCA_038501785.1 of Myoxocephalus aenaeus. Lineage (NCBI taxonomy): Eukaryota > Metazoa > Chordata > Actinopteri > Perciformes > Cottidae > Myoxocephalus > Myoxocephalus aenaeus. Next base: position 2,021,042 of record JBAMJR010000070.1, read on the forward strand.
GCATCTCCCGAACGTCTTCTGGATTTTTCCGCAATCTTTCTATTATGTCGTAGTAAAAGTTGAATTCCGACCAAAAGTAACATGAACTACTAGATATAGTTATAATCCAATGAATTACATCTAAAAGTACCGCATAACGAGGGGCCTTGAACGTCTCAGGATCCTTACGGAACCACGTGACGGGAAACGTCTACGCTGTTCCCCGGTTCTCGTACCCGGTTCTTGTGTCCCCGCGCTGCTGCCGAGAATGTCAAGGTGTGAATGTTACCGCTTTCATCTTGTGTATTGTTGTTTACTCTTCACTCCGGGTCCAGGTGTCAGCCTTTAAACACGCTAATCAGATCAGCGCGAGCCAGGAAGCTCGCGCTGAGTATCTCACGTTACCTAACGTTGCCTCAAGGTTGGTTAGTTAACGGAAGACTCACGAGGGAGTTACTCTCGTCCTTTTATGTCCTAGTATGATCTATTATGCAGTTCTTTTGTTCCCCTGGCTTTGTTTGTATATTTTATTTATTTGTTTGTTTGTTTTCTACTCCATTTGCTCTTTTTGGTTATTTGTTTGGTTTTGTTGTATTCATTGCCTTTATGGTATGGTCCTTTTTGTTTACCGGTATATTAAGTTATGTTTATTCTTTGATTCTCTGTAGAGCACTTTGTAAACTTTGTTTTTAAAGGTGCTATATAAATAAAGTTATTATTGTTAGTAACACTGATGGTGATCTCAGATTTAGTCAGTTAACATTGTGGAAACACGTGCGTTGTCCTCGAGTTCTTGTCCTCAAAGTATGTGTTTTTCATTGTTTCAGCTGGGTCTGAATGGCTCTGAATCTGATCCAGAGATGTCAGCTGTTCAGGCAGTTCGGGATCCAGCGCTTCCCTCCTGTCGGACCCGTCCGGGCCGCCAGGCTCCCGGGGGCCAGCGGGGCCGGTCAGACGTGCGCAGCCTGCCTGCACACCTCAGCTGCCGGCTGCATCCGGAGTCGGGGCTGCAAGAAGCTCCACTTGGACGGCGGGAGAAGAACTCTGAGCACCATTGTGAAGGAGCCCCTGTTTGTCGCTAGCAGCTCTGTAGGGCTCCACAGAGATTCAGGACCTCGGTTCCGTCTGACCCAGCTGCACCGGCCCACGGCTGCAGAGGAGCAGGCTTTCCAGCAGCGTCTAGCGGGCTGCTCCTCGTCCCGGCAGGTCTTCACGCTGCTGCGCACAGTGGAGATCATGTCTGACACCATGGCTGCAGCGGCGCTCCACCGCGTGGCCGACCTGGAGCACGAGAGTGGCCACCTGAAGGATCCCGCGGTGCTGGAGAACGACACCATCAGAGCTCTGTGCTTCCAGCTGGAGGAGGACTCTGTGCGGCTGACAGATGCTGGACTGGTATCGGCTCTCCTGGCTTGCACCCGCCTCCTCTTGGATCCCTGGAGCACGCTGGTGGTGCGGCTGGTGTCTGAGAGCCAGGAGAGGCTGGACAGAGGGCAGATGAGTGTCGGGCAGCTGTGCACTCTGGGCCGGGCAATGCTGGCTGTTGGGGGTGCTGGCTGTGTGATGCTGGGGCAGGTGATGGAGCAAATCCAGAAGCAGGAGCCGGCCCGGTGGAGCCTTTCGGATCTCACCGCTGCCTATAGGTTTCTGCAAGGTGACGTGGGTCAAGACGGAAAACACCGGGACCTGCTGAACTCCATGCACTCCCACGCCGTGACAGTCGCCTCCCGCATGGATCCTCCCGCCGTCAGCGGGCTGCTCAGCGCCCTGGTGACCCTGAACCAGACGCAGGCCATGCCGCTTGTGATCAGTCTGTGTAAACAGGCCGTGCGGCACGTGCCTCGCTTCACCGACGAGGAACTCGCCGTTGTGCTCGGGGCCTTGATGCACTTTGGTCACAGTGATCATTACTTTGTGGAGGCCATGGAGAGGTACGTGCCCACAATGACCTTCACCTCCCACCCGGAGACGGTGACCAAGGTGATTCAGTTCTTCGGCCGGAGGAACATCCTGTCCCCGACTGTGTTTGACGCCGTGGCTGAGAGCTTTGTGTACCGAGCGGACGACTACAGCACCAGCCAGGTGGCCAGGCAGATCGTGGCTTTCGGAAAGCTCGGCTACCTTCCTCCCAACGCTGGCGAGGTGTTCCGGAAAGTTGAAAGCATCCTGCGCGCACGCTTCTCACACTTCCAGCCCCGGACGCTGCTCAACCTCCTGCACTCCTGCACCCTGGTGGAGCGGTTCCCTGTTAACTTTGTCTCCAAAGTATTCAGCAGTTACTTCCTACAGCAACTGCAAGGTGAAACATCCCCGTCAGACACCTGCAATGTGTTCGACCTTTCCACAAACACGTGCTTAAGAATACTTAAAAATGACGTTGCATTTATTGTCTTGAGCGTTTATCCTTCTGCAATCTATCGACAAGTTGGTCATCTGGATTGTTTATACTGTCATTTCAATATGTTGGTTTATACTATACACGCACAACATATTTTGCATGGGGGAAGTTTTTCCTCACGAGACACGTTTTGGATACTAGGCTATAGAGATACTATAGACTAAACCTTCCTGTCTTCCAGAGCAGGGCACAGGAATGGACCGGATCGTCCTGGCACAGCTGACTCAGCTCTACATGTCTTTAAAGTTGGAGTGTCCTTCTTATGAGGTAAAAAAGGTAAGACTATGTCAACAGTTGGATATGTCAGAGAGCCTCAAACCTGAGTACACACCCTCTTACAACATGCCATCCTTGTGCGGTTCAGTGCATTCCAGTTATCTACATTATAAAACCTGTACTGGTGACTTCCTACTTTTCTCATAGTGACTGATGACCAAACAAAATGTGGATGCCCGTGTGCTTTTATTCTGAAGGCCAAAACCAAAACAGATCGTTGACGTCACTGCAGCTTTCATGGAAAAATTTTGATGTTTTATTGATTGCTCAAGAGAAATCAGAAAAATTTACAGTGGGTTAAGTTGTAAAGCAAGAAGTGAATCGACAGTATGAATGTATTTGTGTTCCCTCACACCTTCCGTTGTCTCCTCAGGGTTCCAAGCTCCTTCCCAAGTACCGCGTCAAGTCCTTCCTCATGTCTGGACGCTCTCTGGAGACGCCCGTGGACGCACATCTGTACAACTCTGTCAAAACTGGACTGGTGGATTTGCTCGGGGCTCGTTCATACTTTGGATCCAAAGTTCTGACGCCGTACTGCTACACACTCGGTAACGTAACCGCTGTTTGTCTCCTAAATGTTTCCTGTAGTCGACCTAAAGGGGTTTAACGGCCGACAACTTTATTTTTTGTTGTTCTTGTAGATGTGGAGATAAAACTTGATGAAGAAGGATATGTGCTGCCCGCCAGTCATGTTGATGACGTATACAAAAGGTAAATGCTTTCATGTAAAAACTCTTCTGACGTTCATCTGTCGAAGCTGGAGTGATTTTTAAAAACGGGTTTTAACACATTGCTCTGGATGGTTTGTGTGTTGCAGGATCGCGCTTTGTATTGACGGACAGAAGAGGTTCACTACAAACACGAGGCAGCTACTTGGAAAAGAGGCCATCAAGCAGCGACATCTGAGGCTTCTGGGATATGAAGTTGTTCAGGTGAGAACCCCATCTTCACTTTTGTGGAGTCAGCAATTTGTGTTCTTAAAGGCATTTTTTTGCCAGATTTTCCTCTGCCCAAATTGTTTATTAATAAATGGTACATAGAATGAAAGTATTACAAGACCTTCTGACTGTTTTACTCATTTAGTTCTCTTAACTTTTCATGAAATTACTGAAAAAAACATAATTTTTTTTCTAGATTCCTTTCTATGAATTTGAAAAACTGCGAAACAAGACCAGTGTGGTGGAGTACCTGCACCAAATAATCTTCCCTCACACTTACAGGCTGAGCTGGTGATGAAGTAAAGGACAACGCTGTGAATGACTTTAGTTGAGCCCCAACTTGCTTCAAGAAATCTGTGTTTATTTTTCTCAAGTAAATGTAAATAATAAATATCTTTTAAGTTATTGATTATGCATTTCTACATATTTTACTTAGCAATAAAGTGAATTTTGTATAAATTACTTTTGCATGACTTCCATGTATTGTTTGAAAAATATAATTTATTTTGTTCTTGGCAAAGAAATGCTGCAGAAACTGTACAAAGTTAAGAGAATCCCAAATCAGACAATCACCACAGATACATAAGATATGAGCTCAATAATTGAGTAGAAATCAACTTTTAATTAAAGATACCTGATTTTAAGATGCAGTTCATCATTCCTTGGACAGAAGATGCTTTGGTTTTTAATTCTGCACTCTAAGGCTGGGAGTGTCAGTTGGATAAATACAAAAAGCCTATGATACATGTAAAACTAGCATTATTGCTCCGGTTGCACTTTTATGTAGCAGGAATTTGAGGAAGGCCAAACTCGTCCACCAGGACACCATCCTGAAACACAAAGAAGAAGAATGACCATTCATGAAAAAAAAGCTCTAAACTAAGGAGAACACTTGTGAAAATCTTAAAACTGTTAAGTACCCTGTTGACCGACTTGTCTCCGGGCACGCCCTCCGGGATGGAGGGAGCTGTTGCAGCCTCGTCCAGGTAGGAGCTGTCGTCATCCATTAGGAGCTCGTCTCCCAGAGCATCCAGCTCTGTGGACGCAGAAACGGTTAAGGATGGAGGAAAATGGCAGCCATTGTTAGCTTGTGTGAAACAAGGGTCTCAATGACAACACGTTATTTAAGGACAACGGGCAATTATTCCCATCCTTGAAGTATTTTACTGACCGGCCTCCAAGTCGTCGTCATCAATTTCAGGAGTGCCATAGCTTCTGCCCAGCGCCTCCTGGATGTCGTTGGCGTCCTCCATCATGTCCCCGAGCTCATCTTGAAGATCCTGAATATCAAAAGAAAACAAGTTCAGAGTTTGCGCTTCATCCTTCGACTCTATAACAAATACTTATATTGTGCTGAATGCCCCACACAAGGTTAACAGTATAGTTTGGATGTTTTGAAATAGGGTTGTATGAGGTACCAGGTCACGAGCAATGCACTGCTGTGGACGGGGCAGTAAAATGTATTGTCACAACCTAAAGGAATAGTCTAAGCTATATTTAGAATATTTTCACCACTTAATCTTGCCTCAAGACAGCCATTATGTCCATCTATGGTCTGGCCAAAGTCACCAGACTCCATTGGAAAATAAAAGTATTTTAATTTTGCAGAAAAGGTGAGTTGCTGGTCTAGCTCGGCTTCGATCACTTAGTTTGTTTCTACAATTATTGTGCGATTAGTTTGGATTCACCAAAGTCACATAACACTCAAACTAACCGCTAAAGGCAGCGGTCGACCAGCAACCCCTGAGTTATGCAAGGTAAAATTAAAAGTAAAATTAAGAGTTCAAGTTGTGAGCTTTGAATGATGTGTGGTACTCTTTGTCCCTCATTACTTCTAGTCCACTGTAATATATTTAAAGTGTAAATGCCTCATCAGGAGGGGAATAGGGGTGTGTTCTCCTTAAATATACACACACACACACACACACACACACACACACACACACACACACACACACACACACACACACACACACACACACACACACACACACACACACACGTATTTACTGTGACACCATCTCGTCCGCTGAGATCAATCCTCTTGGTTGGTAAATCTATATTCACAAAACACATACCTCAATCTGATCAATTTTCACATGCTTGTATGCTTTCTTCATCTCTTTGGCGCCGATTTTCATGGCATCAACCTAAAAGGGAAGAAAAAAAATGTCAGCAGAAAGACCCATTTTCTTAAGTTATTATCTTTCCAGTTGGGAGAAATATATCATCTGGTAGATATAGTCTTACTGTGGTTTTAGTGTCTTTAAGGGTCTGGATTGTGTAATTTGCTTGTTCCATGTTGAACGACTGCTGCATGAGGTTATCTTTCTGGCTCTCATACCTGGAAGATATAATGATGATATAAAGTTAGACTTTCACAGCAGATGGGATGTGTAATAACTGTGGTTGATAAGATAAACATTCAATGCTTTTATAGTTAATTTGATCTGTTTAATATTATAAACACTGACTTTGGTAAATCAAAGTACTTACATACGCTTCTGCTTCAGAACTCTCATCGCTTTCTGCTTGACCATGTTCTGGTGAATGAAAACAATAATTAGAAATACTTAACAAATGATACTAACTGATGATCAACTTGAGAAATGAACGGGACAAAAGTACTTATTCTAAATATTTGATCCGATAGTTTCTCATTTTAAGACTGCATTTAACATTAAATTAAATATGTTTTGTGGGGATGTATTGGAAACAGTATTAAATCAAGATATTGAAGGTATACTATTATATGTATTCAGTGATCTTGTGCAAAACTACAGCATTTTACACCATAGAAGTAAAGAAAGAGAACTCATTAATGTGTTTCTTACGTGTTTTCTCTTTAAAAGCAAACAGCCCGCCTACACCCATGTTTTGAGCTCTGCTTGTTCCAGCATATATGTGTATGTTATAATAAAAAGAAAAAAGAGTTTGTAAACGCTCCCTTTGTGCTGATAAGTGTCTTTTGGTCCTGGTCAGCAGCCTAAAGGGTTCAAGAGAAGAGAGCTTTCTCTTCTTGGCTTTACAGCAGCATCGGACACTGAATCTCACCTTTGAGGGCCCGTCTCTCATCTTTTTCATCTGGTCCTTGTATTTCACAAGTTCAACATCTAGTCTGGCAATCTTTTTTTCCACGGACTCCGAGCGAGAATCAACCTTCAAGTAAAACACAAAGAGAAGGACATCAGCTGCTGGTCATTATCAGTGGATTCCTCTTTTAAAAAAATGGCCCTTTCAGATCAAATAAAAGCCAATTCTGAGAAAGGATTAATTGCATGGAAGGCTTTTTCTTTAGGCATCCACACATAGTTGGGTAAATTAGGCCTAATGAAGACCATTACATATCATCCGGTTCTTCCTCCACCCCAGTTGTCTAATAATAGCTGTTACCTGAGAAATAACCTGTATAACTGGTTATTTGTCAGCCATTCCTCCGAGAGAGCGACACGGTTCCTGTTGTACACCAGTGTAAAGGCTCAAATACCTGCTCAAAACTAAATAATGCTGATTCATTACGTGAGCAGATAAACACATTGTGTTGTTTTAATACCTTTGTTTGTCGACCGACGCTATCAACGTGAGGTAAACACGCCCAATGTGATAACCCTGTCTGCCATCAATACTGCCGTAGTTAATAAGTATTAGGCTCGTTGATTATGACACCATAGCGTCTAAATATGGTTCCCTGCTCATAAAAGTGAGCTAACCCAGCCGAGAAGGGGTCCATCTTTGTTTACTTTGTTCGAGACAGCGTCCAAAAAGTTAAATCGGGATTGAACTCACGGTTCCTATGCAGTCTGTCAGGTTCGGCGGAGGAGCCTTGGGTTTCCCGGTGCCAAATAATCTGTTCATTTTGGCTGAAAATGTAGGCTTTTTTACTCGTAAAGGAAGCTGTAGCTCGCTGACACCGTTCACCAACCAGCTGAGGCAAAAACACCCGGAAGAGACCGCGAGTGACGTCAGAGGAGTCACGTGATAATTGGTCACTCGGCCGCTCCCTCCAAACAGCTCTGTTTGTTACGTTTGTCTTCATTTATTTTATGTTTAAAGTATATGTGTTGTGTTGGTGTTTATGCATATCGCTTACCATATTATATTTGAATAAAATAAAAAATATATCGGTTCATTGTTATTTTTCTTTTTTTTTTGCAAAACAGTAAGAGACACAACATGATATGTAGCCCACATAACATTTAAACACGTCTAAACATAACACAAATAAATGTAATGCAGTATCCCATTAACAACGGTGGGAGTTCAATGTCCATATAATCTTTCCAAAATCCATTCATATGTTTGATTCATATTTATCAGTAATGACATGTTCTGTCCTCTGGAGGGAGCTGCTGGCTTACAGTAAAACCCTGTGAATAAAACATAATCACCTGACCTCCTAAAAACTTAAACTGCTCCCCATCTATCAACGTGTGATTTAAATAAGCCACTGTGAGAGACAGCGTTTTATTTTACAACAAAATATTCAGCAATGATGCAGTGCAAACATAGAAAGACGTGGCAGCATAAAGGAGTCAAATATTACAGAGAAATTACAAATCAAAACTGACAACAAGATGAGTTTTCATTGCAGGAGAAGAGAGTTATTGTTTGTTAAACTAGCTTTAATATTTATCGTTCCAAGCACAGTTTTGAGAAACACTTTAGCTGTTCAGTTGACAGCTGTCAAAGCCAATATACAGCAGCAGCAGATTTAAACGCTAAGCACAGAGACTGAAGATAAAAACATGATGTCTTGATCACAGTGACATTTCGTGGAATAATGTCTCTTATTTTGTTGTCAAGTAACAGAACTTCTGTGTGTCAGTTTAAATAGATATTTGTTAACAATAAAAAACAAGTTTCCCCAAACCCACAAAACTCTGGTTTAGGGACATGAGAGAGAAACTGAATTTTATTTCTGAATGGCGTAGCTGACCTCTAATGTGATGTATGAGTTTATACCATGAGTGATTATACATTTGTATAATACGTTTGAATATTTGCAGTACATTCAAAATAACAGCACAGCATCAAGCACTGGCTGCCGATGTTGCTTTAAACTGTCACAGCAATGATCATTGACATGCTACGAATACAGTATATTTCAACGATGTCTGTGCAAAGTTTTTCCCCGTTATCTATACAAAATAACATATACTATCATATTATACAGTTGACCGAACAAACAGTATCTAACCAACTTGTTTAAACAGCTATTCATGTTTTGAGATTGCACTGATGACAACATTTCCCGCCAATAACAGAGTGTTTCAATATAACTATGTGTATCATAGTAAAAAGCCACACAAAGCACATGTGATTGAATTATATCCCATAAATTGAACAACTTATCAGTCTGGACACAACTCCAGAGTCAAAGCTGTTCGAGAGCCCTCTGTCAAATTTTAAAAGCACATTCAAGTCCAGGATTTTTAAACTTTTCTCCTCGATAAACTTTAAGCTTTGATGCAGCGGCTGACTTTTCTTTTTTTTAGTTTACCTCTCAGTGACTTCAAAGTCCACCATGAGTCAGTTCTCTCACATTGTAGTCAATCAGCACAATTTAAATGCTCACCTTCAAACAGAAATGAAAAGGATTCAAATATGTGACGTCAGTGACTCATGCAGCTATACCACTAACAAAAAAAACAGTTGCTGTTTGACCCCACTTACTAATCGTTACTGAAACCATTTCCCGCTGCTACAAACATCCATTATCCTGGACTGTTAAAGGCACGTTTGGTGATAGAAACATTATCCACACAGAAAAATAAAGGTGCCACCTTGAACCAAAAATGGTTCTTCAGAGCCACAAGAAGAACCATTTCTGGTTCCACAAATTCCATTTTCCTCCTGAAGGAATACATAGAATTTGAGAAAGGCATCAACACAATTGAGTGAGCATATAACCTTAAAAGCTACTGATGTAAGAAGTTTACCGTGTGAAGTTGCCAATCATGTAACAATTGTTTATTTGTTTCACATTAAATAATCAACAATTCTCTTTGGAAATGTTGGCGTTATATTCTCATTACCTCTTGGTTTGGTTTGGGGACGTTCCACTCATAGGAATACTTGTAATCTACGTAATTAATGTTCAGTTTTTTCAAATTTTTAGAAAGGAAATGGTTAAAGACAAACTTTTGGTCTTGAAACAAATTCTCTTCCAGTTTACTTCCGTCTAAACACACAATCTGTCACGAGGGAAAATGGGAATCAAAGTGGCGCACTATTTATAACGTGAACCTCTCCTTTGATCTCTGAAAATAGATGTTGGCACTGGTTAAAACACAAGTGGTAATGGAAATAAAATCTGTAATAGAGACAGAACTACATTGCCGACGTGACATGGGTTAGGCCCAGGTCATGCGAGTCTTCTTTTCCAATGTGAGAAATTGAAGACAGTTCCACTGCTAGTCATGTCGGCTTTCTAGTCCCATCTGGGTTCCCTAGGGTCACAGCGGCCTCTCGCACGCCAGGGATCCTCCTGCTCCCCGACACCTTGTCCCCCTTCAGTTTGGCCGAGAGGCAGAAGTCCTTGAAGCAGCGTTTGAAGTTCTCATCCAGAAAGGCATACAGGACAGGGTTCAGGCTGCTGTTTGTGTAGCCCAGAGCCACGCAGAAGAAGTAGGCGGCCATGATGGCGGTGGTTTCGGGTATGCTCACCAGCGCCTTGACCAGGATGAAGATGTGAATGGGCGTCCAGCAGACCACAAACACAGCCACCACGACCACCACCAGCCGCGTGATCCGCCGCAGGTTGCGGTCTTTCTCCCTCGAGCCGGACAACATGCGGACGCTCTTCAGCCTCAGGACCATGAGGGAGTAGCACACGGTGATGATGAGCACAGGCACGACGAAGGCAAAGACAAACACGCATACCTTCATCACCGTGTCCCAGTAGACGTACGGCTCTGGGAACTGTAAGGCACACTCGGTTATGTCTGCAGGAGAAAAGGAGAGAAGCAGGGAGAAAAAGTAAATTAAGAGAAGAAGTGCACTTGTACTTTATCGTAAATGGAATTCCACTCTGTTCCTTTCTGCTATCAATTTAGCAAGCGGTATGGTACAGCTAATTTGCACTCAAAAGGGAATTTTTTTTTCCTTTCTTACATCATTTATAGTCAGGGAGGATGATGCATGATGTGCAGCTAATGGAAAACTCTGCACTGACAGATGAGAGAATATATTTCTGCTCTGAAAACGTTATCAGCGCAGGCTTTAAGTGAGTGCCCTGTCTATTCAGCGTTATTGAGGGATGGCGAACGCTCTTCCTCACCGCTCTTCGTCTGCGTGCCGCCCAGGATGAAAGCAGGTATGCCCGCCGCTGACGACAGGATCCAGATGCACACGTTGATCATCTTGGCTTTGATCGGCGTGCGGAAGTCCAGGGCCTTCACCGGGTGGCACACGGCCACGTAGCGATCCACACTCATCATGGTGAGGGTGAAGATGCTGGTGAACATGTTGTAGTAGTCGATGGAGATGAAGACCTTGCAGACCACCTCGCCGAAGGGCCAGGTGTTCAACAGGTAGTCCGTGCTCTGGAAGGGCATCGTGGTGGTGACGAGGGCGTCGGCGAGCGCCAAGTTGAAAATGTAAATGTTGGTGGCTGTCTTCATCTTCGTGTACCTGTTGAGCGCATGTGATAGTGAGGAGGAGAGCGATGACCAGCGAACCACCCACCAAGAGACAGAGAGCTTCTTGGCTCATGAGTCAACATTCATTAATTCACACTGCTTCCCTGAACCCAAAATGAGATTAAAACCAAGATTCTTCAGAATTGCCTATTCTTATTCATGGTTTCCTAGGCAACATTTCCATGGCTCATGGAAATTAATGCATTTTTGGTTTATAATAAACATAAAAATGAAGTCATCGCATAGAGCATGTATCACTCAAAATCATCACCAGTGATAAAATCCTTGGATAAATCCATATATGACAATGTTGCAGGGCTGACAGATGTTTGTAGATGTTGAAAGCCATAAATAATGAATGAATAAGAAGCTTTTGCTATTTCAAATGCATGAATATTTGTGTGTGTTTTTTGGCCACTTGGGGACTCCGCAACAAGTTGTAAACCAAACATCGATAAATTACATGACGTGTTGGCAAACAGTCGCCAGCAAACTCATTCATGTGGAGTTGATGAATGAACGTCTGATATTGAGTCTTTTAGTTCTGCTTTTGGTCTCCACCAACTCCTGAGTGGAATATCTGGTTACTTCTCTGCTAACTATGTTCACCAGCTAGTCACTAACTTTGCTAACTTGTCTGACTGTTGTTGGTTGTGGAGCAGGAAGCTTTATCTGAGCTGTGACTGGAAACGACAAAGATGAGAGCCGGGAGAGTGAATCAAAACATCAACCGAAACAATGAGCTGAAAGACGTCATCCAGAGATATGAGGGGCGACTGCAGAGTCGGGTGATACTTGTCTGTGGGTGCATCACTATAAGGCCCCTTACACACATTACATGTAGTCATATGATTGAATGTTAATGTAAAAAACATTGAGCTTTAACAGCACAAACCCTTTAAAGACATAAAGGTTGCACTGCCATGACAGATACTTCTACTAATGGCTTATAGCTCAACGTCTAATGTATGGCCTGTGTTGACTTTGTACCTTTAGTGTTTGGATGGAGATCATTTCAGATGTTGTTTACACTAAATCAACATAAAGCACCTTGCTAATGCAGTTGAATCGTCCTCCACAGAGCAACTAAACAGTAAAGCGTACAGTCTTTTCTGTAACTGAGGTGATAAAATTGGCTTCTACCGACAGGCGTCGCAATCAATCTGATTTCAGGTAATTGTGGATACCACCGCTGCGTTTCGCATTACATAAAAAGGGAGATTTGTTGGCTCTCACTCGCCATAAATAAGAGCCAATGAGGTGCAAGCAGGATATCAGCTTGATAAAGCACCACTGGCTTCCACCTTGATTAATATCATGTCCACCATGCAGACAGAGACATTTACAGAATATTGTTATTATGTTTTGTAGCTTGAAGGTTAGATTCATAAAAAGGGCTGAATCAATTATATATGGGATGATTTTGTACCACTGAATTAAAAATGACGACATCAATCTTAACAATTTCATTGACAAATTGCAACACCTGCTTGGTACCTTACTAAGTGCAACATTAATATATATATTTAGATGCTGTCCCAGCCACTTAACATGCTCATTACATACTAGCTCTTTGGATGAGCTGCATACGTGGGCTTTAGAGCAGAGGACCTGTCTCTATTGAGCATCGGGGCACTAAAAGGAACGATGACATAGACCAGATGGCATCGAGGTCACTGTGAAAGCCCAAGGGTTGGTGCCAGTGCCTTCTCCAGAAGTAATAACATTTACAGTGACTGTGGAGGAACACATTCTTCTGTATGGGCCTCTGTTGTTTTCTGTGTTTCTAAAAAACCTTTAGGCTCCCGTGCATTTGTCAAAAGACTTGTCTTACTTTTTCAGAAACTTTCCTGTCAACAATAATCCTTTAAATTATACAATGACATGCTTATCATATTGCCACATACATGTACAGTGTATTTCGTGATCTTCAGCCTTCTTGTATTATACTTAAAAGGACCTTACCTTATGATCACATACATGACGAGGCAGTTGCCCATCAAGCCCACCACAAACACCACGGAGTAGACTGCAGTGATGATGGGGATGATGGGAGACATGCCTTCCGGCTCCCAGCTGTCATCGTGGGACACGTTGCGGCTCTCGGAGTATCCGGAGATCCACGCTGAAGAATTCACCGGACAGTCTTCAAGCAGGCACTTATTGTCTTCTTTGAATATCTCAACAGGAGAGATTTCCATTTTGACACCTGTTTGTTGAAGAAAAAGCTTTATAATAATACTAAAATGATAAGACGACATGGGCACAACAGTTACATATGGCATTCAGGGATGTGGCGGTTAATACTAATGCAAATCATTTCGGTAAATAAGGTAACATCAGTGCGATGGAGCCAGAAAAAACGCACGTGAAAAAACACAGATTCAAAGGAGAAAAAAAACAACATCATAACGTTATTGCAAAACCATGAATGCCTCGCGAACTTCACTCTGGTTCCGGAGCCACTTGTAGTTCATGCAAAACAATCGGAAATAAACACACAGGAGCTCCATCCTCTCACGAAAAAAAAAACGTCAATACATCAGAGTAATTTGAAGCTCGCAGGTTACTCACCTTGATCGACCCGAATTAGCAGACGCAACCTGTAAAATATGTTTAAAAAAATAAATAATGTATTCAGCCCGTTTTGTTGCCTTGGCGAAGGTTACAGCTCATCAAAGTTTGTGGACGGCACTGCGCGCCTGGAGAGGAGCAGCGGCGGCTTTGCGGACACTCGTGCGCACGCACTGGTGGAGAGGCGGCGCGCACTCGGGCTCGACCCACACACACACACACACACACACACACACACACACACACACACACACACACACACACACACACACACACACACACACACATTTATATATAACACCCAAATTATGAGATGACAGAGCGATGAAAATAACCTGCAGGAACACAGCGTCCTACACTCTTATGCCACAGCGGAGTAAAACATATTCAAGACATCTCTGATTTTCTTAATGGGAAATAATAATAAAAAGATTAGAGTAACATATGCCATGTATTTTTTCCTCTAAAGATGGCCGATATATCTATTAAAAGATGCATTCAGATTCATGCCACAGCAGTTATCTTTTCTGATCACATTTTTAAGGATTTTTAAGGCGATTTACTCTCAGTGTTAAACGAGCCACTGGGGAGGTCAAGGGTGAGATAGAGGGGGAGGGATGCAGGAGGAATGAATGTGGCATTCAGCTCTGGGGTCACTGAGCTTTGCGCTGCACATTTATGTTTCCAGAGGGACAGAGGGAGGTGATATACGCCCAAGGTCTGGGGCAGGCAGGATACAAAGCAAACAGGATGAGCCATCCTTTCATCTCCTCCGTCAACTAAACGGATACACTGATATATAAACAAAAAGAGCATCAGATCTTAGAAAGTTGCTGCTTTGCTATAACGTCAACATTCTGAGCAACATATATCTTTTGTTCAAGGATGAACTGAAACATATCTCTACCTGCTGTAGATTGTTGGTTTGAATTCATAAGCCCCCTTCCTGAAGTATTGAGCTCTTTTCTAAAGGATCCCCTCGGTGCCAGCAAAGAGCTTCTTCATGCTGCATTTCTGGCACCGCAGGCTGTTAGTGAACATAGTATTATGTTAGCCAGTGAAGCGTGTCAGATGGCAGATTGCACAAAAGCATGAGGTGTATCCCTCAGCTATTCCTATTGTTCTGTAACAGCAAAAAAAAAAATCTAGTACACATCTCACCCAACACCCCCAAAAGTCTCTTTAGAGTTCTGTTATTGTTTGTTCATAATCCATCAATCAATTGATCAAATGTTAGCACCTTTAATGCAGGTTAGCACAAGTCATAGTGCTTTACAGACTGACAAGCTGAAAATAAGACAAATATAAAACCACTTGAGACTAATGCACATGAGAATGAGTAATTAGATCAAACATAATTAGATACTGTAAAAGACAATATCACATCAAATAGATCAAACTAATGGAAGAGGCAATACAACTTTACATTTTTTATTATATTTTATTCTTAAGTGAAATACGTAACGTCACACTGTATAAAAGCAAAGCCCATTTCATATAAACAACTCGTCTTATGTGGTTGATATGTTGACACCTTTATCAAATGTGCAAAGCTCACTTTGGGACAAAATGAAGAGTAACTATCTCAATACATTTCCACATACCAGGTTTCAATGACGTCAGGAAGAAATACGCATTTTTGCATTCATTATTATTTGACATACAGCAGCACAATAGGGTCACGTTGTTAATTATCACTTTATTTACAGTTCATAATTTATTCTCTTTAAGAAGCTTTTATGTTATATTTCATTTCATTAAATCATTTTCATCAGTTATCTTAAAGACAGCAAACATAAAAGCTGCAAGGTTTACAAGACACAATCGAGCTAAAAAAAGAACACTACTGATGCGAGGGCGATGCTTCGTGTGAATATTATGCAACGGTAACATCAAAATGAGAGTCATCCTCATTATGTCATCGCATGTCTGAGGATGTTAAAATAGCTCATTTGCTGATTCCTCAAGGCCCTCTAGAAATGGATATGAGCTTCTGTGAATATGGTGGATATGAGGAGAAAAACTAACAAAAAGTCAAAAGTCCATACTGCAGAGAGAACATAATCTAAACAGTGTCACTGCTGACTCAAACTTCCTCGGGTATCTGCTTCCGTTGCATTTCTTTATTGTCAGAAAAATCTCTATGCAGCAATCAAGTCAATTAGTGGGGAGTTATTCAAATTAAGGAAATAAAAATATCTGCAGACACATATTATATAATCCACACATATTGCTCAACAATTAACACAACTCCTAAATTTATGAATGCAATTATGTTTTATATAGTTTTTCATGCATTGGTGCTAAACTCATGCAGCAAGTGTATTCTTCACGCTAGAAACCATCTGATCTTTGAATGTGCTGAATGCTAATAAGATAACTTAAATTGGATGCCATGGCAAAAAAGTTGCTTCTTCTGAAAGTCAAAATTGATTTTTTCTTCCATCAGCTGGCAGATTTTATATTCCTGCTGGTCTAAAATTCACTGACTGCTACGTTGCTAGGTGCAAGTTAACAGACTGACTGAACCGCCTTGGGGCTCTGCAGAAAAAGGTGCATTCTTAAAAAGTTGAAAAAGAAACTTCACCACCTATAGTCAAAGTTCAGTGTTCCAGCATCTTTGAGTGTCGCCTTGGGAAGATAAACATGAATCTGTGAAAGCTTCTCACCCAGTGCATGCTGGGATAGGCTACAGCCTGTTTAAAATTAAATAAAAATGGAAGAAATGAAAGAAGAGAAGACAAGGAAGTGAAACTGCTTCTGGCAAGAGGAAAGACACTTTTATTACACAGGATTCAGTCTTGTGGTAAATAAGTTAGTTTTGTGTAATTGTCTATCTGGATATTGAAGATTATTTCAGAATTAATGAATGAATGAATGAATATATACTTTATTAATCCCGAGGGGAAATTTGGTGTCGGGGTAGCAGCAACTTACAACAAAATAAATAAAAACAGCAGGATGAAAGATAAAAGATATATACAATAATAATAAAAATAATAAAAATAATAAAATAAAATAGAAATAGCTGGGATTGTGCAAAATATATATATACATGTGGTTAGTCAGAGGATCTGGCAAGCGGTGATTTATTATAAAGCCGTAATGCCGTTGGCAGGAATGTTCTCCTGTATCTGTCCTTGTTGCAGCGGAGCGTGAGGAATCTCCTCGAGAAAGTGCTCCGCTGACCCTGCAGTAGGTGGTGGAGAGGGTGGTCCGGGTTGTCCAATATGGACAAAAGTTTCTTCAGCGTCCTCCTCTCCACCACCTGTTCCAGAAACTCCTGCTTGCAGCCAATGATGGAGCCGGCTTTCTTAACTATCTTGTTAAGTCTGTTGGTGTCACCGGCTCCAATGCTGCTCCCCCAGCAGACGATGGAGAAGTACAGGGCGCTGGCCACAACCGACTGGTAGAACATCTCCAGCATCTTGCTGCACACATTAAAGGATCGAAGCTTCCTCAGGAAAAAGAGTCGACTCATCCCCTTCTTGTACACAGCGTTGATGTTGTTCTTCCAGTTCAGTCGGCTGTCGATGGAAACACCCAGGTACCTGTACTCCTCCACCATGTCCATGTCCTCTCCAAGAACACTC
The DNA here is from genome assembly GCA_038501785.1 of Myoxocephalus aenaeus. Lineage (NCBI taxonomy): Eukaryota > Metazoa > Chordata > Actinopteri > Perciformes > Cottidae > Myoxocephalus > Myoxocephalus aenaeus. Next base: position 2,038,440 of record JBAMJR010000070.1, read on the forward strand.
AGAGGTCTAGGAGCAGTCGCCTTCCTCCTGAAGTCCACCACCATCTCTCTGGTCTTGGTCACGTTCAGCAGCAGGTGATTCTCGCCGGCCCACTCCACAAAGTCACTCACCACTGCCCTGTACTCCTCCTCCCGTCCATCCCTAATACACCCGACCACCGCAGAGTCATCAGAGTACTTCTGCAGATGGCATGACTCCGTGTTGTACTGGAAGTCAGTGGTGTACAGGGTGAACAGGAAGGGTGACAGAACAGTTCCCTGTGGGGCTCCAACATCACTGACCACCGTTTCAGACAGCACACGGCCCATTCTGACAAACTGTGGTCTACCTGTGAGGTAGTCAGTGATCCAGGAGATGGTGGACGAGTCTACCCCCACCACCCGCAGCTTCTCACTCAGTAGCAGTGGTTGGATGGTGTTAAATGCACTGGAGAAGTCAAAGAAAGTGACTCTCACAGAGACACCAGTTCCATCCAGGTGCGACTGAGCTCGTTGCAGCAGGTAAATGATGGCGTCGTCCACTCCCACATGAGGCTGGTAAGCAAATTGTAGAGGGTCCAGCGACGATTTCACCTGCGGTCGGAGGTGGGCCAAGACCAGCCTCTCCAGCACCTTCATCACATGGGAGGTGAGGGCAACTGGTCGGTAGTCATTGAGGCCAGATGGGGATGACTTCTTTGGGACAGGGACCAGGCACGACGTCTTCCACAGCACCGGGACCTCCTCCTGCCTCAGGCTCAGGTTGTAGAGGTGCTGCAGGACACCAGACAGCTGGGTGGCGCAGATCTTTAGGACCCTGGGGCTGATGCCATCAGGTCCTTCAGCTCTGCGTTGGTGGAGTTTTTCCAGCTGTCTTCTCACCTGGTCAGTCGTCACAGAGAGAGGGGGGAGGGTGGAAGAGCCCATTGTTGTTGTTGAGGGCTCAGTGGGAGAGCCATTGGATGTTGAGGGCTCAGTGATTGTGCAGCTCAACAGGGGGGACAGAGGTGGAGGAGTTTGGGAGGTGTGTTGTGTGGAGGAGACGGATGGGGGCTGTGAAAACCCACCTGTCATCACAAAGGTTGCATGAACCGAGAAGATTGCATCTTACGCCACCTGAGCAGCAGCTGCTGCGCTCGTGTTGCAGAACGTTTGGAAGACTAGGAACATTGTGGATTACTTAAATTATCCACAGATATTTAATTATGTTGCAAGCATACCTGAAAATGCTGGAACGCAGACATGTTGCATAGTAATTGTATTGTTGGAACGCAGACATTTTATATAGTAATTATATGGATGTGCTGTATTGTGATATTTGAAATCTCTATACTTTACCTACTTTCAAAAACACTAATTACATATCTGAAGTCAATTTAAACTTTCAGAAGTAAATCAAATATAATGTGGCAAGACAATTGTTTAGAATGCTTAGGCCATAGAGGATCTTTGATTTAATATTGATGTACTTAGGTTTTTAGTCATAAACAAAAGTATTTCCTGATGATGGCGCTACAGAAACTTATTGGCTTCCTTCTCTGGGAACCATGCACGTTTAAAATGTCTCATACATTCATCTAATTGTTGTTAATTGTTGTTAAAGTAGTGTCACTATTGACTGACTGTCTCGTTCCCTTGCATTGGTGAAAATGATTTAACAGATCAACATGAGTATTATATTTTCTAAATGTTCGACAACGTCGCTGTCAAACTAAAGCTTTGCTACACTCTGTTGTGTTGTAATCATCAAAATAAATCCAGTCTGCATTGTTCTGTGACAGCCAACCTCCAGGACCTCGACATCGACAACCAATCCAACGCTACAACGGATACTGATCCTGATCTCCGACCTCGCTGCTGCAGAGGAGTAAGCTCAAGAGAATTTCTCCTCAGGAATCAATACACTCCATTAATATTCTAACTAAATCCCCTCCTTCCCTCATACACTACTACTCTTTCGAGCTTAAGGTAAATACTTGGAAGAACAGACACAATTATGTCAGTAAGTATGTCAGGCTACATCCACAGCGAGAGATTAAATAGATTTAGAAGATTACTTTGAAAGTCTGTCTGTGCTTACCAACAAACAGCATCAGATGAGACTCATGCTTTGGGCTATTTTGAGAGCGAGCACAGAAACCTGGATTTGTAGCTCCTTCTTTCTCAAATGCTTCATTGCTATCACAAAAAAAAGAAACACAATGCAGTAAAAACAATGATTAACCGTCTCCATCTCTATAATAGCTACTTTGCAGCATGACAGCGCTGACTTATTGCTATTTGTAAGACCACAAAGCCTCTATTGTGTGAAAATACATCATCCTATGACAGGAGGGATGATGGATCTCGCTGTTTACTTACAATGTACGCAACACTGATGATGACATTTGGTTTGATCACAGTTTGCAGGTTTTGTGAAGTCGCGTGGGAGGCCGGTGGAGAATCTATCACCGCTTTGTCTGAACTCAGAGGCATGAAAGGACAGATGGATGCCACAACATGTTTGTGTTTCCTTCAGATGCGAGTGGGTCAAAGAGGGATCTTGGATCTAATTTGAGTTCAGTCTGTGAAATTATGCAAGCAGAGTGACATTTTGTTATTTTTGTGTGCCTGATTTTCACTGACGGTTCAGTCTAAAAAGATATCTGAGAGGCCAATTAAAACCTGGAAGTCATTTCCCCCCCAAAAAATGCAAGAACAAATGCAATTACTGTTGTGTGCAAAAAGCTTGTCTGTCAAAAGTTTATTGCTACGATCTCCCCGGGGCATTAATGTGCGCTCAAACTTCTTCCTTCTGGTTTATTCAACCCCTCCCGCGCCCTTTTTTTCTCACATATTCCTCATAATTATTAGCAGCAAAAATGTAAAGAAAATGGATATTATGTATTGCATGTTAATCGTTCTGAAGCCCTTAGGTTGTTGCTTATATATTCCCCATTGTTCTTGATTTCTAAGTTATCTAAGCAGTAACAGTCACACAGGTCTTCACTATTCGATACCTGCAACAGACCAGCTCTTCCTTGTGTGCATGTTTGCATTGTTTGATATGCACACGCATCTATATAGGGCTTCACTTGTAACAAGAGGCAGAGATGGAAAATGTGTAGGTTCATCGGAGAGAGCAGCCTTTTCAGGGTGGAGGGTTTCTCTGCAGGATTCACAGAGTGTCTGTGGAAATTGAGTGCATTGTTGTTCTGCTGTTGTGTTGAGAGGAGCAACACAGGGTCGGTAGTAATGCTTTTTTGTGCAGCATCCCCAAAGTAAACTCACAGAGCAAAATATTATAAATTGTATCCTGAGACGTCGTTGAGTGGACTGAAAGGTAATGTGTTCCTCCAAAACGGAGTCCTAATTTCAATGTATTTTGTCATTTCCAAACTTTAGCAAGTCCAAACTTGTTTTCTTCATCAAAATGGACACAACAAATCTGGCAAAGAAAAGTAAGACGAAGAAAACGTTATTAGAATATTAAACACCAGAATGAGATGACTTCAGCGTGAGACAGAACAAATATCAGTGGTGTGAAAAAGCACCTTGAGGCCAATTTGGGATTTCGGGTTATATAAATAAAACACATTCAACCCTATTTGACCTTATAGTTTAAGCATTTATCATATTTTCCCATCAAACACATATATGTGAATGCGACCAAAGTCCTCCTAAAGCCCATCCATACTGGAGGTGTTTATGAGATCCACCTTGAGGTGCGGAGCCAGAGGGGCACGTTGTGTTTGATCTATGACCCAGAGGAGCAGCCGATCATCTCCAAAATAGCTGACTGTGCGGGGTATTTACAATCAATGGCCGAGGGATTGGACCGCACAGACTGTTCTCTACATCAAAGTGAGAGAGAGAGGGAGGTGGGATGGGGAAGTTGGAGAATTTAGGGTTTGATGTAGTGAAAAAGTTGGTGAAGGAGGCACACTGCCTCTATCACACTGATGGAAGACGTGGAAAGAGGCCAGAAATGATGACGCCATTGAAGACGAGAGACTTTTACAAAGAAGCATCATTACTTATAATTGTATTGTCCCGATGTACACTATAGACTAATGTTACAGTTGATATTTACCTATAATTTCAAAAATTCTGTACAATATGACCAAAATAAATTAGCATGTTCTCAAAGGAAATTCATCAGATTCAATATTTCAGGATATAACTGCTGACTGTTTAACTGAATGACACGTCTTTATATACTGTGACATTATAATCAAAAATTATCCAGGAACTTATATCCTAAGTTTAAGTTTAGTTTTTTTTCTGAGCTTCTGTGTTTATTATTACCTGGGTTGCAAGAAAAAATATGTTTTGTTACATAACAATATTGCAGTCCAGCTTCACGGGAAGACAAATCTGATTTTCTCAATTTGTTTGCCTGCGTTGAATATCACTGTCTTCATATCAATATAATGCAATTATATATTAAAGAACAGACCACAAACCTGGAGCCTGATATTAAACAGTGAAAACACGCTGTAGAAATAAATCACTGTCTCACAGCATCAGACGTGCTCTCTGTATTGAAGGATTCGCCCCTCGGTCTTAAACCTTGTTTAGCATTAGCGGCCAGTGTGGAAGCTCCCTGCAGACACAGCTGTGTTTACTGTTTCATAAATAACAAACACATTCACAAAACCTTCATGCATTCTCTCAGGTAAAATCCTGACCCATTCTGCCGGGTGTTTTCCACAGTTGGAGGTATCCCGGCTCCCCTCTCCATGTCGGCCACTGTGCATTGATGTTCCTCGCTGTGATCTTCAGCCAACAGTCAGCAGGCGAACCGACCACTTTTTGATGGATGCCTGCGACTTAATGAGAAGTGAGAGCTGTCAATAGACTTGATCAATAGGCATGTTGACGCATATCTCAGCAGCTTCACTTCACAGAAACTCATTTTCACCCTTGATTTAGAGCTTTGCAGTGTTACCCCCCCCCCCCCCCCCATGCAAACTTGCTTTTATACACATAGAGCAGCCAACTTACCCTTCATTGCTGTGAAACTGAATACATCAGGGGCACATGCGATTCAGATATACCAACACATCAACACATCACAGCTGATATTCAGTTACTTCAATGCATAGCAGAAGTTTTTGTATTTGATTAGGAGGAATTACTAAATATTTTGTAGCACTTCAACCTGCTTTTTGGTTGGTGATGTCCTATATTCACAATGACATCTCTCAGAGAGTGTGCCTGAACATGCAGCAGGCATCACATGTAGATGAAGAGGTCATTGTGTCGGCAACAGTTTCCAAATTTTGCACTAGAAATAAAACATATTGCTACAGCACTTTGGTCCAACACCTTCCCTGGACAGGTATTGTCACGTGGTTGCTGAGCAGCTGTAACTAGCACAGCAGGTATGTCTGATTTAAGGGGGTGATATCTTTTATTTATTTTAAGCCTGTCCAAAACCATGAACACAAACATGAAGGGAATGGATTAAACTGTGTTTTTCTGTGCTATCGTATGCTGCCATCGTTAGCATGTCTGGCTAACGAAAAAGAAAGAAAAAAGCAGCCAGTCTGATCTTCTATTTTTCTCTTTCTTGCACTAACCAGCTCTACACTGCAATGCAGTGCTATTTCTATATATCTATCATCAACTGGTGTAGATGCTATTATGCTAATTTGCCTGAGACAAGTAGTTGTAGTGTTAACTTTTTTTAGCATGGCATCATGTATGTAGCCATCAAGTGCACATTTAAAACCCCTTTGACCATATTTTTAAAGTTAGTCTGCTGAAAACGTTAGTTGGAGAATGAGTTTCTTATGTTGGCTTAATTAGCCAGCCAGCTACAGCTGATACAATCCACCAGTGAGTCATTTAAACTCACAAATAGGGCGGGTGCTAAAGTTAGCAAACCCACCTGGAAAATATATTTGATTTGATTCTGAACATTTACTGTTGAGTGCTGAGACTCTTTAAATTATTGTCAATTGACATTATGCTGGTTTGCATTTCTGTGATAATTACATTATTTAATATGCTGACATTTTACATGTGGATTGCACATGAAACCGCTTGCGCCTGTAAGTTAATTTATTACGTGACCTGTTTCCCCTGTGATATTATGTGTGAAATTGTAGTCTTTACATAACACTTCATATATAAACTATATCCAAATATCACATGTGCCATTTTATACATCGTCCACATCTGTTCACATTATTTATTTATTTTACTGTATTCTCCTGGGAAACAGGAACCTAGCTGGCCATGTCCGCTAATGTTAACATCAGTTCCCAATAGACGCTAATTTTTATTTCATTTATTCCAACAGCTGATGAGCTGATGATATTGGCAAGCGTCTGCACATTCTCGTCTGGGAATATGTTGGCAAAATACAAATCTGGCTCGTTACGTCTTTCTCCCTTTCTTGGCTCCATATGCGGTGATGGAAAATGTCCAGATTGTCCCAATTTATCCCTTACTTAAATAATACAATTGTTTATTAAACAATTCAGTGTGCTTGCCAGCATTATTTCTTTCTTTCAGGCAATGACAAGTGTTGACCAAATACATACATGAACAGATTCAGTCACAATCCAGAATTGTCTGAGCTGACATAATAACACACGGTGTATGTCGGGCATCAGGTGTGTATCTGATCTGTTTGGGCTTTGATCATAATGTCAGTGATGAGAGCAGATGGATACGACTAGTGAAAACATCAGTCACCTATACGGACAGATGCCTCATCCGCACTACAGAGAAATAACTGTCGCTTTAAAAGGCATTACATTTATTGATTAATAATTTTTTACAAAGAATGTGGAAACATGATTACAGTAACCATTTTCAGACACAAACACATGCAGGAAAAACATCTGAAGTATTTTTCTCACAGAAGGAGCTCTGGAAGCTGGAGAATTTTTGTATTACCAGTTTATGAGGCTTGTAATGGTTTAGCACGCTCAAGTCTCTGCTTCTCTTTGAAGTATGTGAAGACTGTATGTGACATGTATTAATTGTAGCCTACAGACTGCACGGTGGTGTAAGGCAAGGCAAGGCAAGTTTATTTGTATAGCACATTTCAACAACAAGGCGATTCAAAGTGCATAACATAAAACCATTAAGAGCATCAAAACATAATGCAGAGAAAACAGGATTTAAAACAGTTAAGAAAACATTAACACAGTAGAAAACAGAATTTAAAACAGTTAAGAAAACATTAAAACAGTCAAAAAGCTAAATAAAAAAAAAAATTGAATAAAAGTTGCAGTGCAGTTTAAGAAATAAAATGCAGCAGTGAGATGCAGCAATTGAATCTGGATCAATTAAAGGCAACAGCAAACAGAAAAGTCTTCAATCTGGATTTAAAGGAGCTGAGGGTCTCAGCAGACCTGCAGCTTTCGCCTTGTTGTTGAAATGTGCTATATCTGGACCTTGTTCCAGATATGTGGAGCAGAAAAGCTGAACGCTGCTTCTCCATGTTTAGTTCTGACTCTTGGAACAGAAAGTAGACCCGTCCCAGACGACCTGAGGGGTCGGGATGGTTCATAAGGTAGCAGCAGATCACAAACATACTTAGGCCCTAAACCATTCAGTGCTTTATAAACCAGCAGCAGGATTTTAAAGTCAATTCTTTGTTTGACAGGAAGCCAGTGCAAAGACCTCAGAACTGGTGTGATGTGATCCACTTTCCTGGTCTTAGTGAGGACTCGAGCTGCAGCGTTCTGAATCAGCTGCAGCTTTCTGATTGACTTTTTACAGAGGCCTGTGAACACACCGTTATAGTAGTCAAGTCTACTGAAGATAAATGCATGGACAAGTTTCTCCAAATCCTGTTGAGACATAAGTCCTCTAACCCTTGATATATTCTTCAGGTGGTAGTAGGCTGATTTTGTAATTGTCTTGATATGGCTGTTCAGGTTGAGGTCTGAATCCATAACTACACCTAGATTTCTGGCTTGGTTTGAGGTTTTTAACGTCAGTGATTGAAGCTGAGCGCTGACTTTCAATCGTTCGTCCTTGGGACCAAAAACAATTACTTCGGTTTTATGTTTGTTTAATTGAAGAAAATTCTGGCACATCCAGTTATTGATTTCTTCAATGCATTTAGCCAGCCCTTGTATGGGACTATAGTCCCCTGGTGATATAGTTATGTAGATTTGTGTGTCATCTGCACAATTATGATAACACACTTTGTTGTTTTTCATAATCTGAGCCAGTGGAAGCATGTAGATGTTGAACAGAAGAGGCCCCAGTATTGAGCCTTGGGGAACACCACATGTCATCCTAGTCAGCTCTGATGTGTAATTAGCTACCGACACAAAGTATTGTCGGTCCTTCAAGTAGGATTCAAACCAGTTAAGTGCTGCGCCAGAGAGTCCTACCCAGACTTTCAGTCTGTCTAGTAGTATGTCATGATCAACCGTGTCAAATGCAGCACTGAGATCCAGTAATACTAAGACTGAAGTTCTGCCACTGTCTGTGTTTAAGTGGATGTTGTTGAAAACCTTAACAAGAGCAGAGTACTGTGGTGCTGACGAAAGCCGGACTGGAAGACATCGAAACAGTTATTTTCGGCCAAGAAGTTGTTCAGCTGTTGAAAAACCACTTTTTCCATTATTTTACTTAAGAATGGGAGGTTTGATATTGGCCTATAGTTTTTCAATATTTCGGGGTCTAAACTAGCCTTCTTTAGGAGTGGTTTAATCACTGCAGTTTTTAGGGCTTGAGGGAAGACACCTGAAAGAAGGGATGTGTTTACAATTTGTAAAAGATCAGCGGTCATGCAGTGTGAAATGTTTTTGAAAAAGTGTGTTGGTAGAATATCCAAGCAGCAGGAGGATGTTTTCAGATGTTGTATAATGTCTTCTAGGCCTCTCTGGTTAATTGAGTCAAATTGTGTCATGATATTTGAATGGCTGTTAGATGGGGACAACACATATCCGGTGGTTGGTGTGGAGCCACCGACTGCTTGTCTAATTTTCTGAATTTTGTCAGCAAAATAGGAGGCAAATTGATTGCATGCACAGGTGGATTGGAGCGTACCAGTTACCGACACCGAAGGGTTTGTTAGCCTGTGGACGGTAGCAAATAAGGCACGTGTATTGTTATTGTTTTTGGTTATGATGTCAGAGAAGAAAGACTGTCTTGCATTTCTAAGTTCCAAATTATAATTGCGAAGTCTGTCTTTATAGATACCACAGTGAACCTGGAGATTAGTTTTTCGCCACCTGCGCTCTGCTTTCCGGCACTCTCTTTTCTCTATTCTGACCAGCGTGGCATTTCTCCAAGGGGATCTTTTCTTACCCGAGACAACCTTCACCTTACTGGGTGCAATGGCATCAATAACATGTTTTACTTTAGAATTGAAGCCATCCACAAGCTCATTGACTGAGATGCAAGAGAGGGCTGGTGTGGAGGAGAACTTCTGAATAAATAGTTCACTGGTATTTTCAGTGATGTAACGCTTCGTCACAACCTTGGTTTGGACATTTGTGTGTAGGGAGATTGCACTCTCAAAGAAAACACAGAAATGATCAGAGAGTGCAACATCAGTCACAGCAACCTTGGAAATGTCCAGACCTTTGGTGATGATTAGGTCTAGAGTGTGCCCCTTGTTGTGGGTGGGACCTGTTACATGCTGTGTCAGGTCATAGTTATCAAGGACACCACATAGCTCTATAGACCCTCTGTCCTGGGGATTATCAACATGGATATTAAAATCACCAACAATGACAACACAATCAAAATCAATACAGATTATAGACAGCAGTTCAGTAAACTCATCAAAGAAGGTTGCACAGCATTTCGGTGGTCTGTAAATGTTGACGAATAAAACTTGAGTGGAATTGAGAGCCACATATTCAAAGGAAGTAAAATGACCAAAAGACATCTGCTTGCATTGAAGAGACTCATTATATAAAATAGCAACTCCACCTCCTTTCTTATGCACTCTTGTTTCACTCATGAAACTGAAGTTGGGAGGTGTTGATTCAATAAGAACAGCTGCACTGTTATCTTGGTCTAACCAAGTTTCGGTTAAAAAAAATAAAAAATAAAAAATAATCTAGTTTGTGCCTGATAATGAAATCATTGATTAAAAATATTTTTCCTGACAGAGACCTGACATTTAATACAACTAAGTTTAATGTATTTAAATCTCTATTTGCCCTATTTCTTTGGATAGGCTGACAAGGAATGAATGTTAAATTGGATAAATTTGCAGATTTACTAATGTTTGTGTAGTGTGCCTACCACTGTCACCTCACAGCAGGAAGGGCCAGGATTCAATCCCCGATCCCAGGCGGTCCCTCTGTGTGGAGTTTCCATGTTCTCCCGTTGGCAGCGTGGGCTCCCCCTGGGTTCTCCAGCTTCCTCCCAAAGACATGCAGATCAGGTTAATTGGAGACTCTAAATTGCCCGTAGGTAAAGTGAAAGACTGGCAACCTGTCCGGGGTGAACCCTACAGCTGGGATCGGCTCCACCGACCCTGAATAGGAGAAGCGGTTTGGATAGTATGAAAGTATGTTATAAACAAGCATGAAGAGAGACATGTTGTGTGGACTAAACCTGTGCAATGGCCTGCTCATATGTAATATTTAACATAAGTAAAATCAAAGACGGACCTAAGACTTTAAAAAAGGTACACACAACATCCATACTCAATACGACTTGAAAATATAAAGGGCAAAAAAAAAAAAGCTCTGCACAATTGCATCATATATCCTAATAACCAACTGGCTTCTCTTATTAACAAGTTAATATAGGAAAGCAATATCACATATTGTTAAGGGCAAAACAAGTCTTATATGAAGCTGTTTTTTTCTTCTGTGTATACAGATCAAATCTGTGCAGTTCATTAAAATGTGTGTTATTACTCTCTGCAAACAAAAAGCAAGCTAACGCCTGTAGCGTCCAAAAACTTCAGCATCCAAAAAGGGTTTTATTGATCAAATGCCTTCCATATTAAAGTCGTTATATGTGGAGTTCCATATCCAAATGTTGCTCCGATGCCTAAAATAATTACATCTGCCCAGAAAGAACAACAGAAGAAGTCTCTGAGGACGGAATATGAGCTCATGCATCCTCTTCTTCTGCAATGGTTTGATAGCATCAGACTGGAGAATAAGCTCCTAATCTTTATGAGCTAAACTCCTAATATTCTCACAACAGGATTGGATGGAATCAGGATCTTTTCTTCAGATTGTCCTAAAATATTTGCACTAAATTGGAATGGAAATCTGAATAATGTGCTCTGTTGTCCCAAATCCCTTCTCTATGATGGCAGGCTCATCACCAGTGTGGCTGATTGGAGCCGCATGAACACCGATGTGATTGTACGACACATGGGATACCTATGTTTCAAGCATCTGTATGAGGAATACAAATAAATAAATATTGCTTCACAGTATGGGCAGAATGAAAGTATCACGAAAAAACATAAATACAAAAACTTGAATACAAAAACTTGATTGGGACATCCTCCCTTTGATTGAACTCTTTGACTTTCAACAACACGTTAGAAACTTCATACCAATTGACCAACTAAATGTCCCAGTGTTTTATAACTCATCTGCTCCGAGCCACGTCATTTATCGGTCAGACACCATGCACGCATCTCAGTGTGTTCTCTGTATTGTAATATTTTTGAGAATGCATGTGTGCATCAGAGCAGCTCCCTCCCTCGTCTACAGATGGCTGCTCACAGTCATTGACATGCCAGACAGATGGAGGTAGTGTGTGGTGAATCACTTGCTGCTCAGTTGTGTCCATGTTTCCATGACATCCATATAGGCAGCAGTCCCACCGGAGTGACTGGTGACCTTTAGAATGGATTTATACTTAATTTAGATACAAAATACTTTCTGGGGAGCTCATGATGAAAGTATGAAACCTGTAAAAGAACAAAATAAAGAAATAATCCACGAGCCGCAGTGTGCCTGAGCTAAACAAGCCACATAAATCATACACAAACTTGAACAAACTCAAATATTAAATTGAGGTTAGCACTGTTTATTATGGCTGCACCATAATTATTGCTTTATAATGTGGCTGCTCAATAATGAATGCTCTATTACAATCTCTATTAATGTGAGTTTGTTGGCAGTGGTTCGTAGTTCATCAGGAAATGAATCGCCGCTGTCAGAGGAATTAACATGATAAATCACCCCGATGCTGAGCGGGGAGGCTGCAGGCTGCTTTATGCGTTCTGGACTTAATAATATCTGGCTGGAGTGGCACTGATTTGACTTTGCATTTTATAATAGAAGCACTGAGGCTAATGCTGCTGTGCATTAGGGCCAGGAAAATAACCCCCCAGCCTGAAAAGTCTTTGTGTTGCCACAATATTAATATGGTTTCATCAGCACCCCCCTGCTAATGCACTGAAGCTTTGTGGGCATTATCAGGGACACTGAAACATATTAATAAAAGTCTGGGACATTGGGCTGCTGATAACATTATTGGTTTCATTAGATCTGTTACCTGGGAAAAACATAATTATATTTGACATGAAATGTACTCAAACCTGTGGGAAAGACCTACAAAATCATAAATATGTATACAAAAATAGTCACCAGTACACAACCAGCAACGACAAGATACTATTTTACTGATGCTCTCTAGCTGTTGTTATAGCTGTAGTGCTGCAGAGTTGTTTCTAAGTTTGTCCTGAAATGTCCTCAAACCTTTGGGAAAGGAAAAGAGAAAGAGCTATGTAATCAGAAATATACATATGTATATATATATATATATATATATATATATATATATATATATATATATATATATACATATAAGTATATAAATAGTCACCAGGACACAACCCTCAAGGACAATACATTTGTTATCTAATGCTTGCTTGTTGTTGTTGATGCTGTAATGGTGCAGACTTATTTCCAACTTAACACTGCAGCCTACGGTACATTTGTATCCAGTGGCGTGGCTCTAAGAAAGTCAGCGTTGGTCTGCTGCACTGCTCCACCACTTTGACTGAAATATCTCAATAACTTTCGTGGATGGATTGCCATAAAAACTTTGAACAGCCGTTCAAGACCCCGAACTTCCATGAGGTTTGTTGTTTTTAGTGAAATGTCTCACCTGCTGTTGGATATATGCCAACATAGATATATACTGTGTAAGATGAATCCTAATGACTTTGGTGAGCAACTGCATCATCTTAAATCCAGGGGGGGGGGGGTAACATTTTGGTTGTGTTTGTTGAAATTCTTTTTCTGCAATAAATGTTCTGTTCATTTTTCCCGGAGACAATCTGTGACTCACAGTTGGAGCTCCTCTGCCACTTAAAAGGACATGAAAATCTTTTGGTTGAATGATCAGAACAAAACAGCTTTAGAATATAAAAAGGCACAAACAAGTGTACATAACAACTTTGGGTGAGACGTTGCCTTCTACTATGAGTCCAAAGGAGCTTTTAGGCAAGTAAAGGCAGGCAGAAATCTAAAAAAAACACACTGTTGAAAACAATACAATAATCTTTAGTATAAATAAATTAACTTTTGGATTCTGGGTGAGTTACAACCATCACCAATGGTAACTGAATAACCATTATTGTGAATTGGGCTCTTTTGCATAATGAGCACGTTAAATTTTGGTTTTACTAAAACAGCTGAGTCCTTTTTCCACCAACGGCTGTACTATAAAGTTATACGATGTTTTGCAGACACAAACTTATGTTAATGTTCTCTGGGTACTGGGCACCATCAGTACTGCAAGTTAAAGTCACATAATGAAGCAAACCTAATGCTCCATATCCCCTTATGGGTCATTAAAGTCTGAATCCAGAAGCATACATCGGTGGAAAATGTCGTTTCCAAGTGTGACTTCAGCCGTTTGCCTTCGTTGATTTTACAGCTGCTTCTGGGAAACTGGACAGGCAAATATTAATACATATATCAGGCAGAGTGCATTTCTATTAAATCCTGGCAGCAGAAACTAAATTATCAGAACATAAAGACGGGCAGCAGTGGCTTGGCATGTACCTATAGATTCATATTCAGCTTTACAACCACTAAAATCTGAGCAAAGTGACAGAAGCTCATTGGTTGCCATATGCAGAGAGAGAGAGAGTGCACTACATTTAGTTTAAATGGTGCATCAGGAAGGAAACATTCTAAATAGTAAGGACACACAGAAATGCCAGAGACTGCTCTTACCAGCACCAATTAAAATGCACCTCCAGCTACAACTTAATGAAGTACCCAGTGTAGTACAAATAGCCTGCACAGTGTGGAGTTGTCATAGGAAGTTTGACCATGAACACCCAAATGCTTTGATCCTAAAACCTCTGCAAATGGTAGGGTCATTAAATACACTGTACACGATGTATGCAGCTGCACAGCAGGAACAATACGCATTAAAACAAAAGAGTTGCAGGCTGGTTTTGTGCTCATTAATAGTCAAAAGTATTTATGTTCTCGAGTCACCCTCTTTCATGAAGCACAATGTCTCAAACGATCCCTGGAGGGAAATCCCTCGTCCTTAGCTTCATCATATGGCGCTTGCTCTGTCGCACATCAGGGTTTGAACCAGAGCTACCAGTACAATCTGCCTCCTTTTGAAACTGTCCCTGTCAGACCAAAACCCAATTTGAGCCCATTTCAGTCATTTGTAACCATCCTGCACCCTCATGATCCTCTATCCAAGCTCTGTAGATGAGTGATAAATCAGACTGAACTGCTTCAGCCACAGGGAGACAAATAAGGTGAAGATATCATGAAATGCACATTGACAATGTGACTTTCTCCCGACTTCACGGCTTGTGAGATTAGCCACTTTTAGGAATGATTGGCACTAGCACTGAAAGGTCACATATGTGATGTACTAAATGTAATTGACGATTAGAAGCTGACTATTTCTATTTTCATTGTTCCATCTGGTCTGCCTGGTACAGCATGTGATGTCTGGTTAATATCCAGGATGTGCTGTGAGCAGACTGTTCGATGATGGATGCCTATGAGTTAACAGGAGATTACGCAGAAGGTATTGGACAGAGAATAGAAAAACTGTGTTTGGAATGGATTACAGGGGTGATGATTGTTTTGAGGCAATAATGATCACCAGGATATTTGCAGAAAGAAGAATAACAGCATTTTCATGTTAAATTATTCATGCCACGGACTGCATACTATGCATGCATGCTCAATCTGACAAGATTGGAGAAAGATGGAAATGTCAGAATTGAGAGATCCAATATTTACCTGCCGTGGATATTGCATTCATGCATGACAGGTGGACGAAGTTTCAATACAAAAAGTTTGAAATCTGCTGCTATTTTTGAAGCTCAACACCTTATAAGATATTACAGATGTTTTTAGTTTGCACATGAAACATTGCTACTGTCCGTAAACCAAATCCAAACCTAATCTGCAGTACCACAGATGGCCACTAGGCTGACGTTTGCCTCTTTACATCTCTACTAACCATCAGGAGGCAATAAATCAGATTGTATGGAAGTCTATGAGAAAATGACTCTTAGGGTCAATCCCAATCTCCAGCCTAAACCCTCAAACCCTGAACCCTCAGGGATTTACTGACGTCAGCTGCTAAGTGGCTGAGTGTGAGAGGCTGTGAGGGCTTGAACTGGTGTGAATATGAATGGGACAGCACTTTGCTGCAACATATCACGTGACTACATTAAAAATATTGTGTATTTATTTTATACTTTTTATTCATTGATTTGAACGTCTTCCTCACGAGATGAGAAGTCATTTTAGATGATATATTTACTTGTTTTTGTCAAAACGAAATGTTTGATGAATGTAAACAAAATATTTATATATATATTTTCTGCTTGCATTCCTCTGATTTCATGTGTTTTTATGTTCCATCTTTAATCCGTAATGTTGTAGTGTAAATGTATTTTATCGGGCTGAACGCCCACTTGTCTCTTTGTTTACCTTTTCTTTTTTTTTACGTCTCCATGCTTCCATTGGGAACTGTGTGTTTAACGTCACATTGCTATGAACTGTGGGTAATTCCCTTAGGCAAAGTCAGCATCTAATGCTGACTTACGGAAAGGGATCATAAAGGGCTCAAAATGTCTGCCAGAGAGCCTCAAGCACTCTACGATGTGACAGTGGGACACCCCTAAACCCTCACGGACTTCGCGGGAGCGCGCCTCAAAGTCCGTGAGTCCGTAAGGGTGGAGATTGGAATTGACCCTTATTCTCTCTTTATTTATTTATTACCTCAGTAAACATTGTAAACATAAGTTTATAGTCTCAATCACTCGTTTCACGTTTTCAATACAGCATGATGTTCATTAGTAAATTATGCTCCATTTAGAGACCATAAAGTAAGGTGCTTTAGGTAGGGGCTACCTTGTGATTGACAGGTCGCTACCCTATCAGAGCTGTATCTCCGTCACTCCTCCGCCGTCCAAATATGGTCACTTCTGTTCATTGGTTGCAAAGAAACCAAGATGGTGGTCTTTAAAAAACATTTAATTTATATTAAATGTGATTACATTTGAACACATCATGATAGCGTTATAATTCACCTTCCTAATGCTCATTTTCACTGAGTAGAGCTTAAACACATCATAATACAGGTCAATGCAACCTCTGTTAACGTTAGTTTAGCTCCGTGCTGTCAGCAGAAGAGCCGTCACTCTGAGCACCATTTATGGGAATGAAATATAATACGATACGTGTCTGATTAATTAAGTTAATTGTTAATTGTTGCTTCGCCGCTTATTTTGGATTTGCAGTTGTGACAAATTGCAAGCTTTATGTGTTCTTCACTCTTTACCAACAACAAGTCACTGTCTGTGCCGCTGTGTGTTGACGTACAACTATCATGCTTTGTTACATCTCTTTCATTTATGAATTGTATGTATTAGTATGGTATTTTTAAAAAGGAGGTCACTTTACTATTAAAGTGCAGTTCAATTATTTTATGACCAAAATGGATGAATAATAATAATTATAACATGAGAAAAATTAATAGTTTAATATTTACTAGATTTCTCAGGCTCTTCAAAGTGTAAAATATATGTTCATGATGTATTTGTAATCATTACATTACGTCCTAAGTAATCTAACAGTAAACTATAATTTATAATGCAACTTTCTGCAGTCTGTTTTCCACCTACAGTCCAACTGTTTATCAGGTGAGTTAATAAAGCAGCAGCAGAATAATGTGACTTCTCCAGAGCACAAAAGCAGCACACGGCATCCCCACAGTCGACTGATCTCTGGAGGAGGAGACAGCAAAGATTGTTCCCCTGTGAAATATTCTTTGAAGTTTCAACAAAAAGATGAAGCAGAGGCCTCCCGGGAAGCCCCACAGCAGCGTCCGACATACTCATTTATTCCCCTCTTCATCCGAGAGTAGAGGGTGAGACATGACCTTTTGCACTGCATGATAACCTGCTCGTTCCGTAACTTTAAATCCCTTCTAGGTTCTCAAGTGAGATTTATTTGACCCCTGACAGGGAACCTTAAATTGGGTCATCATGGATAGTCACGATGTGATAAGTCACACTTTGAGAGCCAACAGGGGGATCGTCATTTCTCTCTGTGCCACAGAAAAACTTCCAGTCATGACTCCTTATTTAGAGGCTCTACAGCAGGGGTAGCCAACACGGTGCCCGCGGGCACACAAGAAAAAGAATTAAAAAATAAAAAAATCACTGGTGTGCGCGCAGCGGTCGGAGCTACTTATGTGTCATGGTTCTAACTTGTATCATGGTTCTAACTTTAGTCGCGGTTAAAACTTTATAACAACAATTAATAACCCACAACTAACACATTTTAACAGGGTAAAACACCAAGACACAACAGTTTGTGACTTATTAACAATTTGTAACACTAATAATTGTACATTTATAAAATTATACCACCGAGCATGCTGGGTACAGCTCGCCCACTATCACACCAAGAAGAAACTCCGTCGCAGGAAGAGACAGACCCTTCCTGTTTTTTTTCACCTACATTCCCCTGGGTCCTAAGTCCCTCCAGGTTTAGCTTCCTAACACCCTCTATGTTCAGTTGGCCTGCGGTCCTTTTCAGCATCAATGAATGAATGTGTTTACTGAAGAAAAAAAATACGGCAGAATCTTACAAAATACTGTGATATTAATTTTTGGCCATACCGCCCAGCCCTAACTCCGACCATTTCTGAAGGGGGTTAGATAGAGTTAGATAGAGTTAGATAGTTAGATAGGGGTTAAATAGATAGTGATCTGTGCAACTTTGTTGTTCAGAAAGTTTGTATCAAACAAGTAGCCCTTCGTATTATTTTGTACCCTTGAAGTAGCTCTCGGCTTCAAAAAGGTTGGTGACCCCTGCTCTACAGTGTTCATCTTCTGCACAATGTTCCTTTCTAGAAGCCCAGCTGCTCTGACAATTATATCTAAACATGGATTGGACACATCAGCTGCATCTGCTGCTAAGCAGTCAGGAGTTTGGCTCCAATAGTCTTGGCTCTCGTCTGCAATGGTGCTGGGAGCTTTGAATGACCAGAGTGCTTCTGGGAATAATGACAGCATGGCGTGCCACTGGGAACTAGGAAGTGGATGCATGTGAGACTCTGAATACAGCACAGAGTATTTGAAAAGGTGCCATTAAAACTTTGACAATCTTTTTCACAAAACTTCTAAAAATGGTTTTAAAATGATTGAAGTCTGAGTGACATCTGAACGAGTCACTGCACTTGACTCAATAGTAAGCCTCTCGCTGGCTTTTGCTATTTTACACATATTTATTACACTCCATATTTCTGCGTGCGGCCATAAATAAGAAATACGGTATACGTGCAAGTGTAACACCGAGCATTAACACACTTTAA
This sequence comes from Myoxocephalus aenaeus, assembly GCA_038501785.1. Lineage (NCBI taxonomy): Eukaryota > Metazoa > Chordata > Actinopteri > Perciformes > Cottidae > Myoxocephalus > Myoxocephalus aenaeus. The sequence continues at coordinate 2,057,189 of JBAMJR010000070.1, forward strand.
ACAACCTAACGCATACTTTGTAGACTCATTCTGGGGAGAAGCCAACGAGCCTTCGATCGTGTCATAGAATCGAAAGACATTTTTGAGTGAGAAACCTGAAATAATCAAGAACCTGCTGGTCTTTATCGTTTTCATAGTTCTGGGGCAGTCAAGGATGAGGTCTCTTTTTAACCACGTGCTCCTCAGCAGAGTCAAATTAAATTAAGGCCACAGTTGAAATCATGACCAAGGAACGCCCTGAACACCTCGGGGAATTTGACTGCGCTGATGAACAACCTCCACAGTCCTCACAGTTGCAGTGAATTAATGAAGGGCATGTATGTAGATGAAGAGTGGATTCATATATCTTATCTCTCGTGCATTGCCTGTAGCACAGTAGGCTTTGGTTTAAGTGTTGTGTTGAGTCGCTGTAAATGAAACATATTCAAACAGACATTTAAGAGCATTTTCCGACACAGTGAATTACCTTACGGAGCAAACCAAAGCCGCAAAATGGAAAATCAGCCATGGTGCATGTTATTCATTACTTCTGTGCTGTTCGTACTGTGACATGTCAAAAATATTTTCTATGAAAAAGACATTTTAAAGCTTGTAAACAAACCCAACAAATGTAACGATGTGTTGCCTGTTTCAGGGGAGTCTCAAAGACTGTGTAATACTGTTACAAGGTATTTGTACTTTACTTGAGTCTTTTCTTCTACTTCTACTTCTACATTTTAGAGGGAAATACTGCAGCTTTTTAATTCACTACATTTATTTGACAGCTATAGTTACTCTGCAGATTAAGAATTTTGCAAACAAAACATACAAAGAGCTTATAAAATATGACATTTTGTTATAAATTAAACGACCCAACAGTTGTAAAGCTGAAACAATTTGTCGATTGAATATTTGAGAATCTGTGACAGCATATCTCATTATTATTATGTAATCAAGAAATTTTGCTTTGATATTTGCAGGACCTCAACCAACTACAACAGTTAAATCCTGCTTTTACACTCATTTAAAAAAAAATCATGCTGTCTATGATTGTTATAGTTTCCTATCCAGAATAAACCAAATAGCAAACAGTATAAGCTGGTTAAAGCACTGTAAAATGATCTGCAGCGGTCTAAGGCTGTGAGGGAAGACACAGTCAGGGGCCTCTCAATCCATTCAAACATCCCACTGCAGAGAAGCTGAATAGACAAGTGAATGCCATATTTCTTCAATTCCACGTGGACTATATTCCACTGATCTTCAGGTTACACACTTGCAGCCATGAGGAGGGATGTTATATAACATATATATGGTACGTCAGATGCAATGCTGTTCTAAACGTGTGAAGACAAAATCAATCAAAATGCGAGCCATGAATATTGCAAGACGTATAGATTGCGTTGCACACATTTCGTATATTTCATTCAGAACACATTTCTGCAGGCTCTTGTTAACTCACATGTGAAAGTGAGCGCAGTGGAGACCGAGCAGAGTGCCAGGTGCAGCCCACGAGGATGCAGAGCCAATTGAGCTCTTTGTTGCTGGAGGAGCCGGAAAAGTGATGGCAGGAAGACGCATAATCACACACCTGAAGGCATCCAAAGGGGCGACATCATCGACTAAACTGTTGCGCTGGCTTTGCATATGTGATCGGGGATGGTTGACTGATTTCTTTGTGCTGAGTAAAAAACCACAGGTGCAAACCAAACGCCTGTTTCTCTTCATTTTTATGTTCAAATTTCAGTCAGAAAGATATATTCTGGCAATGCATCTTTATTCGACTTGGATTGAATAATTAGGGATTCAGCTTTACAGCAACAACCTGATGAATGCTGCATTGCACATAAGTTATTTCAGTCAGAAAGGTATTCTGGCAATTCATCTTTATTTGACTTGGATGGAATCACATGACTTACCAAGTGCATCATGGCGGCAGCTCTACAGGATCAACCTGATGAAGGTTTCATTACCCGATAGTTCAAGATATAGAGTGGAAGTTCAACGTCATACAGGGACGGATATAAATCACGAGGAGAAAGCCAGATGGGTGGCTTATTCAAAGATCTGTGAGGATATGATTAGATTTCATGTGATCTCAACAAAAAGATTGTTTTCAGGAAGTAAAATTAATGGGATTTTAAGATTAAATATAGAACAAAAGGTGTATTTTCACTCAAATTTAAAGGGTGAAGCTACTTCCTGGGAAATGGGTTCCTGTGCCTTACGTTGATGCATTTAATTTAGCATGTATTTTACATTTTAAATTTCAATGGAGGCAAAAGATGTCGCTCTGATTCGTCTTGGACGTGTTCCCGCGTCTACCAGCAGGCGTGACACACTTGCCCCTATAACTATGACGAACCATCCCAGACAGCACATCCCACACAGCAACACATGCAATTAGTCGGAGGGCAGAGGTGTTGAGTCAATACACCAGGCATCACTCTTCCTAATAAGCCCTGTCAAAGTGGAACGTACCACGCATCCATCAGCCAATAACATAACCGTCTAATGTCTAAAACATGCAGCCTGCCAGTTAATCACGAAACCGAGGCAAAAATGAATAGTCTGTATGGGAATAAGTTGCTCTCGGTTGCTGCTGGTTGAAATGAAGTTGATTTTGAGTTGAATGGTCACCTGAGATCACCTGAGATGTCTCCAAAGTGTAACACTCAGGCTCTTCAAATGGTGAGTTCAGGAACACTTAGTTGATCCGTCTTTATATAATTCAAGGGCTCAAAATGGACTCACATTTTGTTATAGTGGAGTAATGTCTGACTGAGTAGAGAATGAAGTCTGTCTGGAAGCGTAACGCCCTCCAGAGAACCTTTAATATAGTTTGTCCATACATATTGAGTAAAAAGCACAATATTGACTCGCAAAAGTAATTTGCATTTCACTTGTGCTTGCGGATTTTGACATCGACTTGCCTTCGTAGAGATGGAACACGTGACAGTGTTATACTTGCTGCCTGCATGATGTGGTCGGCTGACATGTTGAAAAATGTTGAGTTAAGTAAAAATCTGATGGAAATGTATGCAGCTCACCTTGGGAAAGAAAATGACAATAAGAATCTTGTCAGTACAAAACCCATCAAGCATGTTGCCAAAATCCTTTTATTTCATATGCTTCAGTGATTGGATCTATAAATGCATTCATCTGTATTCAAACCTTAAGTGGAATCTGGAGTGTTTCATTACCACACCACCAGCTGCTGATTTTTTTGTATCATTTAGCAATACTAATGTAATTCTCTCAGGGCGAACACATGGAGATTCTTATATAAAATGCAGTGGCTCAAGCTGTGATTCATTTAGAAGTGTCAAAGCTATTATTCAGCATCAACTGCCTTCATATTGCTGAAGACCTTTTGGGGCCAGAGGCTCCCCTAACTGCTCTTTAGGCTAATAGAGGGGACAACCAGTACCACAGCGCTAATGGCCAATAGCCTGACAGGCTATCCCTGGTACAGATACCTGACTGACCTTACATGCTTTAAACTACACCCCGAGGCAATTATAGGACTGTTATCATTTCATCTAAAGTATCTTGGAAACATGTATCAGCCAGAAATACACGCCTTTAGGAGGACACGGTCGCATATGGGCTCAGATCAGCATGGGTTATCATCGTCTTTGATCTAATTGCCAAGAAGGTAAAGAAGTTCTAGACAGCAAAATTCCTTTATTAAGTGTGGCTTCAGCTCCAGGGGTCATAGACCCCTGGGCAAAGCCCACTTCTTGTTCTCCTGCGGGCTTATTAGTTGGAATGCTTCAGCAGTCCAACTATTGTTCTTCGAATCTTTATTCAACTTATTATTATTAGTTGGAATGCTTCAGCAGTCCAACTATTGTTCTTCGAATCTTTATTCAACTTATTAGTTGGAATGCTTCAGCAGTCCAACTATTGTTCTTCGAATCTTTATTAGTTGGAATGCTTCAGCAATGAAGCATTCCAAGTATTGTTCTTCGAATCTTTATTAGTTGGAATGCTTCAGCAGTCCAACTATTGTTATCCTCTTCTTTATTAGTTGGAATGCTTCAGCAGTCCAACTATTGTTATCCTCTTCTTTATTAAACTTATTATTATTATTATTCTATTTCTTCCGTACGTATTTTGGACCTCTTAAACTACTTCATATATTCAGCTACCGAAACCGTTCAACTATTAAAATATTCAGCTACTTCAGGACACGATGGCTATATCTTTTCATATTTTTAACTATTAAACTTTTTGAATTATTAAGCTTTTTATGAAAATTAAAATGAATGGTTTCCAATGGGGAAGATCTTCAAATCCTCTTCAACTTCAAAGGCTTACAGGTTCTGCATACGTTCAGCTAAAGACAACATTTAAACTGTTAAAATGTTGACAAAACCTTCAGCTATTATTCTATAATTTCAGATTTTTTATATCTTTAATAGTCTTTTAACTGTCAGCGTTTTTGTTTTATGCTTTTTTCCAACCTTTTCTAAGTTTAACATTGGTGTGTATTGCGCTGCTTAGAGTGCGTGATGTCACAGCTTGAGTGAACAGAGCCTTCCAGATTTCGTCATAAAAGTATTTGCTTTTTGCCATCTACTCCACAATACTAACTTTTTGGGCATAATTTATACATCAAAACGTAGGAAATCTTGTCGTGCTTCGTAAAATTGGGTCGATTTGAATCCAACAGATTCAGACGTGTTTAAATCAGACTATAAGTGAGAGGTGGTCCTCTCCTTCCTCCATTCATCGCCATGTTACATCTCCCTCCAAAATGTCTCCCCGCTGATGGTCGTACCTGATTTAGAAACTGCAACTACAGACACATTGTGGGTCTGTAGGTTACACAAACAACATCGACGCGTTCGCAAAAGTCTTATCTCTCAGAAAATATAATTATTTTGGCATGTTGCCTTTGAAGTTCTTGAGATATTAAGCTTTTTCTGAAAACAAATAATGCATTGAAGTCTATGGAGGTCATCTTCAAAGCAGTCTCACTCATGACACAGGTGCTTCAAGTTAACTAATCAGTGGAGCTTCACACTCATTCTTGTTTTAACGACCTTGTGGGGACACACACAGGCTGTTGGTGGAGGAAGTGAATGATTGCTAGCATGAGCTTTGTGTTGGACTAAGATCACTTGTGTGTCTATGTGCGCGTGAACGGCCGCTCGTGCGCACGTAAACGGCCGCGTGCTATTTCGCGTGCGCGCGCGTGAACGGCCGCGCGCGTGCATGTGGTTATACGGTCTCATGCACTTTTTTTTTTTTTTTTTTTTTTTTTATTAAATCAAGGAGTTGCTGATTCTTTAGAGATCAAGGACAATAGGGGCTGGTATACATATCAAGGTCATATGAGCTGTAGAACACCTGAAGAAGCCCTAGGGTTCATTCAGCTACAGACACTTTTTAAATGTTCAAATGTTGACAAAATCTTCAGCTATTATTCTATAATTTCTTATTTTTTATATTCAGCTATCTTTTCAAATATTTAAGCTTTAAGCTTCAGCTTTTAGCATTTTCCGTCTCTTCTCCTTCTTCATATATTCAGCTACAGAAACCGCTCAGCTATTAAAATGTTCAGCTCCTTAGGACACAATGGCAATGACCTTTTCATGTTTCTGACTTTTCCAATTTTTGAATTATTAATCTTTTCATGAAAATTTAAATGAACGGATCCGATGGAGGAAATTTAAAAATCCTCTTCAACTTCTAAAGCGTACAGGTTCTGCATACGTTCAGCTACAGACACCTTTTAAACATTCAAATGTTGACAAAAAATTCAGCTATTATTCTATAATTTCATATTTTTTATATTCAGCTATTTTCTGCTATTTTCTGCTAAATTCAACTATATTCTGCTATTTTCAGCTATCCTTTCAAATATTTCAGCTTTAAGCTTCAGCTTTTAGCATTCCAACGCATTTTCAGCAGGAAATGCAATTTCTAGTTAAACTTATTATTATTATTCTATTTCTTCCGTACGTATTTTGGACCTCTTAAACTACTTCATATATTCAGCTACCGAAACCGTTCAACTATTAAAATATTCAGCTACTTCAGGACACGATGGCTATATCTTTTCATATTTTTAACTATTAAACTTTTTGAATTATTAAGCTTTTTATGAAAATTAAAATGAATGGTTTCCAATGGGGAAGATCTTCAAATCCTCTTCAACTTCAAAGGCTTACAGGTTCTGCATACGTTCAGCTAAAGACAACATTTAAACTGTTAAAATGTTGACAAAACCTTCAGCTATTATTCTATAATTTCAGATTTTTTATATCTTTAATAGTCTTTTAACTGTCAGCGTTTTTGTTTTATGCTTTTTTCCAACCTTTTCTAAGTTTAACATGTGTGTGTATTGCGCTGCTTAGAGTGCGTGATGTCACAGCTTGAGTGCACAGAGCCTTCCAGATTTTGTCATTAAAGTATTTGCTTTTTGCCATCTACTCCACAATACTAACTTTTGGGGCATAATTTATACATCAAAACGTAGGAAATCTTGTCGGTCTTCGTAAAATTGGGTCGATTTGAATCCAACAGATTCAGGCGTGTTTAAATCAGACTATAAGTGAGAGGTGGTCCTCCTCCTTCCTCCATTAACCGCCATGTTACATCTCCCTCCAAAATGTCTTCACCCTGACTGTCTTACCTGATTTGGAAACTGCAACTACAGACACATTGTGGGTCTGTAGGTTACACAAACAACATTGACGCGTTCGCAAAAGTCTTATCTCTCAGAAAATATAATTATTTTTGCATGTTGCCTTTGAAGTTCTTGAGATATTAAGCATTTTATGAAAAAAAATAATGCATTGAAGCCTATGGAGGTCATCTTCAAAGCAGTCTCACTCATGACACAGGTGCTTCAAGTTAACTAATCAGTGGAGCTTCACACTCATTCTTGTTTTAACGACCTTGTTGGGACACAAACACACACATATTGTAGCTGTTGATGGAGGAAGTGAATTTGAAGTTAGCTTTGTGTTAGACTAAGATCACTGACTGTGTGTGTCTATGTGCACGTGAACGGCTGCGCGTGCGCACGTGTACGGCCGCGTGCTATTTCGCGTGCGCGCGCGTGCACGACCGTGCGCGTGCACGTGGTAAAACGGTCTCGTGCACTTTTTTTTTTTTTTTTTTTTTTTTTTTTAAGTCAAGGAGTTGCTGATTCTTTAGAGATCAAGGACAATAGGGGCTGGTATTCATATCAAGGTCATATGAGCTGTAGAACACCTGAAGAAGCCCTAGGGTTCATTCAGCTACAGACACTTTTTAAATGTTCAAATGTTGACAAAACCTTCAGCTATTATTCTATAATTTCATATTTTTTATATTCAGCTATCTTTTCAAATATTTAAGCTTTAAGCTTCAGCTTTTAGCATTTTCCATCTCTTCTCCTTCTTCATATATTCAGCTACAGAAACCGCTCAGCTATTAAAATGTTCAGCTCCTTAGGACACAATGGCAATGACCTTTTCATGTTTCTGACTTTTCCAATTTTTGAATTATTAATCTTTTCATGAAAATTTAAATGAACGGATCCGATGGAGGAAATTTAAAAATCCTCTTCAACTTCTAAAGCGTACAGGTTCTGCATACGTTCAGCTACAGACACCTTTTAAACATTCAAATGTTGACAAAAAATTCAGCTATTATTCTATAATTTCATATTTTTTATATTCAGCTATTTTCTGCTATTTTCTGCTAAATTCAACTATATTCTGCTATTTTCAGCTATCCTTTCAAATATTTCAGCTTTAAGCTTCAGCTTTTAGCATTCCAACGCATTTTCAGCAGGAAATGCAATTTCTAGTTATTATTCTATTTCTTCCGTACGTTTTTCAAACCTCTTCTCCTCCTTCATATATTAAGCTATTTAAACCATTCAAATATTAAAATATTCAGCTCATTAAGGAGACGATGGCTATGACCTTTCATATTTCTGACTTTTCAAATTTTTTAATTATTAAGCTTTTTATGAAAATTCAAATGAATGGCAGCGGATGGGGGAAATCTTCAAATCCTCTTCAACTTCAAACGCTTACAGGTTCTGCATACGTTCAGCTAAATACACCATTTAAACTTTCAAATGTTGACAAAACCTTCAGCTATTATTCTGCAATTTCATATTTTTGATATTTTTTCAAATATTCAAATTATTAAGCTTTTTCTGAAAAAAAAAATGAATGGATTCCAATGAAGAAAGTCTTCAAAGCCGCTTAAACTTCTTCAACTTCAAAAGCTAAAGGGTTCGCCATGCTTTCAGGTAGAGACACCATTTAAACTTTCAAATGTTGACAAAACCTTCAACTGTTACCGTATGACTCAGCTTTTTGATATCTGTAATAGTCTCTTAACTGTCAGCGTTTTTGTTTTATGTTTTTTCCCAACCTTTTCAGAGTTTACAATGGGTGTGTATGGGGCAGGTTAGAGTGGTGATGTCATCACTAGAGTGAGAAAGATTTTTTACTAACTCCTGTATTTGTATTTGTATTTTGCCATTCACTCCACAATATTTACTTTTGAGGCATAATTTATACATCAAAACGTAGGAAATATTGTGCTTGTGGTACACATGCGTCGTGGAATCCAACAAACTTATACTTTTTTGTCAGCAAGCCTGAAAGCGACATGAAGTCCGGCCAACTGCTCCATCAACCGCCATGTTAATTCGAACCACAATTTTTTCTCATGACACAAACGTGAGCACTTTATAAACTGGATTTACGATCTCATTTCTAAATCCTTACAAATATTTAAGTAGACGGAAACGTTCTCAGAAGTCTTGTGCTTCTCATGATGACGTTATTTTCGCGATGGGATTCACGGTTGTCTGTCAAATACAATAGTTTGAAAGGTTGTTTTGTCATTAAATCAGCAGTCAAGTCTCTGCTCCAAGACATGACAGGTGTTTCAAGTTAGCTAATCAAGACTGCTACCATGGCAACAAGACACGCGCCCACAGACGCAGGAGGAACTGTCAGTTGGTCAGCTGACATCCTGACTGTGTGTGTGTCTAAGTGCGCGCGCGTGTGTGTGTGTGTGCGCGCGTGTGTAATTACAGTCACGTGAACATGGTGGAGAGACAGAGAAGTGTGTTTGAGTCCTAGCAAGAAGTTAGCTTTGTGTTAGACAAAGTTAACTGACTGTGTGTCTATGTGCGTGTGAACGGCCGCGCGTGCGCACGTAAACGGCCGCATGCAATTTTGCGTGCGCGCGCGTGAACGACCGTGCGCGCGCACGCGGTAATACGGTCACGTGCACTTTTTTTTTTTTTTTTTTTTTTTTTAAGTCAAGGAGTTGCTGATTCTTTAGAGATCAAGAACAATAGGACTTTTTTTTTATAAACTTTTTTTTACTTTGTTATTATTACACACACACACACACACACACACACACACACACACACACACACACACACACACACACACTGGGAAACTCTGTCACACAGGAGACACTGGGTACATCCCAAGTCTCTAAATTGCATCCCCGTTTCCCTCACTTGCGTCCTTTCCTTGCGTCTTAGTCCCTCCCGAGGAAACCAAGCGAGGAGAGAAGATGCGAGGAAACATGTTTTAAGAGACATGAGACGTCCTTTCCTCTGGTGGCGTCACGTGAAGCGACGTCGGTTTATGATGACTGCAGCCGCCTGACAACTGATCACATCTGATCAGCTGTCAGGCGCTTTAACAGCTGACGGAGTTTTGTCGGGAGAGTTTTTTGCGAACATTCCAATTAAAATGCACTTCAAATATTGAACAAAATGATCATATGTTTTCAATTGATTTAATGGTGTTAAACTACTACTTATATTAATAAAGACAAAGTTATCATGAGTGTCAGAGTGGAGATGTTTTCTCGGTCGCCTGTTACCCGTTTAATAAACTGCATTGAGTATTTATATACTGTTCTGTGTCCTGCTAACATATTTTAACCAGATGGTGAATAAGAAAACAGATAAAATATATAACTTGAGTTTAATCTGTGATCGTCTCTCAGCGTCCAATCACATAACAGATGAACAGTGAGGGGGCGTGTCCAGCGTTAAAACACTTCCTGGAAGCTCGCTCTCGGGGCTCCTCCATCATGGCTCCTCCGATTTCCCTCCTCGCTTCTCGATCCTCGAGCTGAATAAGAGCTTTGGGACGGCCGTCAAGATGGCGGCGCAGAACCACTTCCGGTTCAATCGAGGAGCGAGGAAACGACAATTTAGAGACTTGAGATGCACCCACTCTCTCCTATGTGATGATCTATCATGATAAGTGGGCGGGCTTTACCCAGAATACAGTGTGATTGATGACAGATGGATGCCTCTGAAGAATGTTGGATCTGCAGACAGGAATCAGCAACTCCAAATATATCCAGTTCCTCCTTTGGCTGTATTATACTTTAGTATGAACAGAAAATGCATACATACACTGAAGATTGAAACAATAGGTTTATTTTGCTAATGCACGCACACACACACACACACACACACACACACACACACACACACACACACACACATCCACACACTAAACATTTTAATACATAACAATACAGAACAAGACAATGCAACAGAACATTTCAATCCTAACTTTAACTGTGACTTGAATCACTTAAATAACAATTTCAATGTTGGAAACAAAGTTTCCAGCCACTGTGATTTTTACTTCCAGGGGAGGGTTGATCATGTGTTCTTCCACACCCTTCCACAAGGCCTCCTTGATAAGAAATGTGCGGCCATCTTCGACAAGCAATGACAAAGTTCCAGGCTCGCCCTCAACGTCTAACACGCCCATAGCTCCAACTACGTCTTCCGAGTTGATCTCCTGTAGAGAGAAACATATTCAGATACCCTTCTGTTAGATATTTTCCCACCTATTACCTACCAAAACATCAACTGTACTCCTATACCCTTTTCTTTTTTATTAATCCAAAAAAACTATACATATGTAACGTTTTTATTTGTATATATATATATTCTTTTTATTGTCACTTAAGATCAAATTTCTTTTTAATAAAATTAATGCCTGTTCCAATAATATAAAAAAATACAAATATTTTTTTTAAACTGTAAATACAACAGCAGCAACCAAGTAGGCTTACTTCGACTCTCGAAAACGTGGTGGATTGCAGCTGCACTCCATAATCAGATTTGGACACCTTTAGGTGGGACACCTGTACGTGTGTCCCAATCTTGAGTTCGAGCTCCACTGCTGCCTCCCTCCAAAGGCACACAGCCACCTGTGTTTCTCCCTGTGAAGTGAAATAATATTTTAAATATGTCTGTCTGTCTGTCTCTCTCTCTCATTCCTGTCTGTCTGTCTGTCTGTCTGTCTCTCTCATTCCTGTCTGTCTGTCTGTCTGTCTGTCTGTCTCTCTCATTCCTGTCTGTCTGTCTGTCTGTCTCTCTCATTCCTGTCTGTCTGTCTGTCTCTCTCATTCCTGTCTGTCTGTCTGTCTGTCTCTCTCATTCCTGTCTGTCTGTCTGTCTCTCTCATTCCTGTCTGTCTGTCTGTCTGTCTCTCTCATTCCTGTCTGTCTGTCTGTCTCTCTCATTCCTGTCTGTCTGTCTGTCTGTCTGTCTCTCTCTCTCTCATTCCTGTCTGTCTGTCTGTCTCTCTCATTCCTGTCTGTCTGTCTGTCTGTCTCTCTCATTCCTGTCTGTCTGTCTGTCTCTCTCATTCCTGTCTGTCTGTCTGTCTGTCTGTCTGTCTGTCTCTCTCTCTCTCATTCCTGTCTGTCTGTCTGTCTCTCTCATTCCTGTCTGTCTGTCTGTCTGTCTGTCTGTCTCTCTCTCTCTCTCATTCCTGTCTGTCTGTCTCTCTCATTCCTGTCTGTCTGTCTGTCTGTCTGTCTGTCTCTCTCATTCCTGTCTGTCTGTCTGCCTGTCTGTCTATCTGTCTGTCTGTCTCTCTCATTCCTGTCTGTGTGTCTGTCTGTCTGTCTGTCTGTCTCTCTCATTCCTGTCTGTCTGTCTGTCTGTCTGTCTGTCTGTCTCTCATTCCTGTCTGTGTGTCTGTCTGTCTCTCTCATTCCTGTCTGTCTGTCTGTCTGTCTGTCTGTCTGTCTCTCATTCCTATCTGTGTGTCTGTCTGTCTCTCTCATTCCTGTCTGTCTGTCTGTCTCTCTCATTCCTGTCTGTCTGTCTCTCTCATTCCTGTCTGTCTGTCTGTCTGTCTGTCTTATTCCTGTCTGTCTGTCTGTCTGTCTGTCCGTCTCATTCCTCTCTCTCTCTCTCTCTCTCACTCACTCACTCACACTCTCTCTCTCTCCTTCAGTAGATTGCTTACCTGCTGCAGCTTTATATTCCTCAGCGGGTAGTTGTCTCTCCCCTTTGAAACTTTTTTCACCATGGACACCTGAACAAGATGGATTTGTGGCTTAATTCACATTGTATGCCAATATGAACAAATTCTTTAAATTTTTCCCTTATTTACACTACCATAATTGAAAAATGTACTTACTTCTACCACTTCTCCGTGGACAGTTGTGAGGCCCTCGGCATCCGTGCATGTGTTGAGTGGGGTCAGTGGGGACAGGGGACGGATGAGAGCCTCTGCTTGCTTTCTTATATCTTCTGTTATTTTTATTTCAGCACTTCGGTAGAACAAAGTGTCCTTCGTTATGTTAATGGCAAAGGGCGGCGACTGCCCTCTCAACGTATGGCCCTTTAGGACGTAATTACCGCCCTCTCCGAATTTACTTGCAAATTCCTCGTATGCCGTGAACTTCCCTACCGACCTCCCGTCGGTAACAGCGGCCAAGATGTTTCTTTTGGTGGTCACCGGTCTGGCGCCACTTGAATTAAATTCCCATGTTACCACCTTTCGCTGCTCCACTACTCCAACCACATGGAGATGGATTGGAGGAGGGCGATAATATGGGGTTGGCGGCTTTGTCCAAAGAAGTGAGTGAAGTGCCATTCTGAAATAATATAATAAACAACAAGTTAATTAAAGGATAAGTTCAAGAATAGGCCAGTTTAAAAAGAAATAAATGATGTAACGATTCATATATATTTCACAATGGGTTGCCTGTTTAGCATATTATTATTAAAAACTAATAATATTAGTTATTTAATACTCTTTAATAGTATTTCCTATTTAAGAGTGCTTTCAGTTTACCTAAAAGAAGAGACATGACCGCTATTTGGAAATAACGATTTCTGACCGAGATATCTTGCTAGCAATATAAAAAAAATATAGCAATTTCATAGTTTTCATAATTAAAAAGATATATATATATATATATAGATAAACCTGGACTTCATTTATGTCAGGTTTTCTTAATATTATTCAAATTGTTATCACAATTGATCACAGCCTACAAGTCAATGTAGGCTTTTCATTTGTCTAACAAAACTAACTTGTGTGTGTGTGTGTGTGTGTGTGTGTGTGTGTGTGTGCAGACACACAGATACAAGCGCAAAATGGCTGACACACAGTCAGCCATTTTGTCAGAGAGAGAGAGAGAGAGAGAGAGAGAGAGAGAGAGAGAGAGAGAGAGAGAGAGAGAGAGAATGGGTTGCCTGTTTAGCATATTATTATTAAAAACTAATAATATTAGTTATTTAATACTCTTTAATAGTATTTCCTATTTAAGAGTGCTTTCAGTTTACCTAAAAGAAGAGACATGACCGCTATTTGGAAATAACGATTTCTGACCGAGATATCTTGCTAGCAATATTAAAAAAATATAGCAATTTCATAGTTTTCATAATTAAAAAGATATATATATATATATATATATATATATATATATATATATATATATATATATATATATATATATAAACCTGGACTTCATTCATGTCAGGTTTTCTTAATATTATTCAAATTGTTATCACAATTGATCACAGAGGAACAGCACTTACCTCTCTTCCAATTTCTGCCAGACTGGACAAAAGTTGAATAGAAATCACTGGTTTAATGTCAGAGACCGTCTGATTGGTCATCTCAGGCATAGCGACAAGTCAGTGACGGCTTTTCATTGGATGTTCGCTTCGAACATAGCAAAAAGTAACCCTAACCCTAACCCTAACCCATTGGATAGAACGAAGGCTTTTCATTGGATAGAAATGTTCGCCTCGAACATAGCAACAAGTCAATGTAGGCTTTTCATTTGTCTAACAACACTAACTTGTGTGTGTGTGTGTGTGTGTGTGTGTGTGTGTGTGTGTGTGTGTGTGTGTGTGTGTGTGTGTGTGTGTGTGTGTGTGTGTGCAGACACACAGATACAAGCGCAAAATGGCTGACACACAGTCAGCCATTTTGTCACACAGAGAGAGAGAGAGAGAGAGAGAGAGAGAGGAGTGACAGACAGGAGTGACAGACAGACAGACAGACAGGAGTGACAGACAGACACACAGACAGACAGGAGTGACAGACAGACAGACACACAGACAGGAGTGACAGACAGACAGACAGACAGACAGACAGACAGACACACAGACAGGAGTGACAGACAGACAGACAGACAGACAGGAGTGACAGACAGACAGACAGACAGATACACAGACAGACAGACAGGAGTGACAGACAGACAGACAGACAGACAGACAGACAGACAGGAGTGACAGACAGACAGACACACAGACAGGAGTGACAGACAGACAGACAGACAGACAGGAGTGACAGACAGACAGACAGACAGACAGACACACAGACACACAGACAGACACACAGACAGGAGTGACAGACAGACAGACAGACAGGAGTGACAGACAGACAGACAGACAGACACACACACAGACAGACAGACAGGAGTGACAGACAGACAGACAGACAGGAGTGACAGACAGACACACAGACACACAGACAGACAGACAGACAGTGCTCCTGACTCTCTTCCACTTCTGTTCTGCCAACACTGCAATGATTCAATGGAGCTGCAGGTGTCTGTGGGAGATATTTTTAAGGAATATTTAACATGGGAGGGAATGGAAGAGGAGGTCAACTTCCTCTCAACATATTGTCTGATTTAAACACGTTTGAATCTGTTGGATTCAAAACGACCCAATTTTACAAAGTAAGATAAGATTTAGTCTAACGGGTGAAGCTATTGAAGCCTGCATACACTCTTTTCAGCTCACCAGTTTTTAATAAAGTATCTAGAAGTTATGTTAATGATATGTGTGTTTTTATTAATAATGAATTAAGCTGGCTGCCTCTGAATTAAGCTTTGTGGTTGCTGTGGCACTGTACATGTACTATCTAAGAAAAGATGAATGATTTGGCGTTTGACAACTGAATTTCCGAGTGCCCCTGAACGCTTCAGCGACCCTCAAGTCAACGCTGCTGCGCCGTTCCTTTCCTTCCCAGCAATTCTTCTGGTAAGTAGCTGGAGTTGAGCCTGTCTGCTAATGGCTAATGATTTAAATGGTATAAATGCCGTTTTAGCGTTTTAAAAAGACATTGAAATGGTTTTGTAACTCATACAGAATGTAAACAGAGTTTAAATATGAATGGAAGAGTGAAATATTTCCCCTGTATGTTATCGGTGGTGGCTAACATGACTGACCATAGCAGCTAACGGTGACAAGACATTTTAATGGACACTTAAGATGGTTAAACTACTCTGTCAGTTAGCTAACTAACTAGTTCTAACTAGTTCGCTAACTGACAAAGTAGTTACGCTCGCTAACTAGTTGGCTTGCTATGTAACTCTGCTGACTTTAGCTTAGTTAGTTAGCTAGCCAGGTAACTAATTTGGCTAAAGTCAGCGTTAGCTAAGGATTAACGTCATGACGTCATGTTCAGACGTCATTTTTCGCGCCAGTAGATTAACGTAACATACAAAGTCAAGAGTGACGCTGAAGCCTATCTGCATTTAAATGATCCTTCTGTCATTACTGAAGACGTTCACCCAGAGCTCTATGCTATCTGATATGAGTAGAGAACAGACCAAACTATGTATATGAACTATATGGTAAAAACATTATTCATGTTTTTATATATATACATATATACATACATACATACATACATTATATATGCTGGATATATTGGAGTTTTTTTGTTTTCACCAGAAGTTACACATCACATATTCTCCTGTAGTGCATTACAGAATAGTTCCAGTTTTTTGTTGTTTGGTTTGAAGGCTGCAAGTTTAAACCTACTTACTGTCAGTTTGCCATTGTGTTTCCTCTCGTAGACAACAGAACATCAATAACAGTCTACGCTGTAGTTGGTAAGTATATACATACTGTCATTTAAATTGATTGTTTTAGCCACACATCAGAGATATTCAGTTTACTGTCATAGAGTAAAGCAATCAGAAAATATTTACATCTCAGAGACTGGAATACTATACAACTAATCAGTTAATCGTGGCAGCTCTAATGTTGTGTACCATGCGATAGAGACAATTGCATATTTAAAGTACCTAACAGGCAATAACACACATTGAAGAGGCACAATTTTGTCTTTGTGACAACAGTCAGTTTTACCACACAACTCACACTGCAATATACATTTTAACTTCCTAGAAAATTATGAGTTTTGAATAAGACATTGATAATAAATATGGAAATAAATTGTCCACCCGAAAATACTTATAATTGAAATAAGCTATGAGGTTGATTTTCTGAAGTGAACTGAAAATCTCTTTTTTCCCCCCTCTCTACATCCCTCCTTCCACTCCTCCCGGACTCCTCCTGTCTGTTTTCTCTCTGACTGCAGACTCTGTGCTCGCGACTCCTTTGTGACTTGACAGTAAGTTTACACATATGAATGAAAACTGAATGCAGTTTCTTAAAATACGTTGTAAAGTTGTTATGACACACTGATGCCCGAGCCACACTGTGTGCTATCCCATTTAGGAAGATTCAGCTAAATCTGAAGTGTAATTTTAACGAAATATATTTTGCTTTCACATGAAACTGATATTTCACTGGTTAACAGTACAGGACAGGGATATTCAATACACATTTCAGAAAGGTCCCTTTCAGAGAATTTCCTTATACAAAGGTATATCACAATAATGTTTAATTTGTGCTATGATTTAGTCCCATATATATTGCGGTCAATGACAAATAAGGCTTCTAAAAATTAAACTTTGTTTTAAGTCTAATTTGTTACATAACTCATTAAAGTGTTAAATGTATTTTTAATAATTTAAAAATTGACAATATATACAAAAAAATAGAATAAGAAAAATACAAAAATAATATTAAATTAACAAACAAAACAGTAGTGCTAAGACGTAGCCTAACGAACAACAGAGTAACATTGTTATAGTTGAGTAATTGATTTGGTGATATATTATGTTATTGTAGTGGACAGGAATGTTCTCCTGTATCTGTCCTTGTGACAGCGGAGCTGGAGGAGTCTGTTGGAGAAAGTGCTCCACTGTCCCTCCAGTAGGTGGGGGAGAGGGTGGTCCGGGTTATCCAATATGGATAATAATTTATCCATAGCCTGGATCCAGACCACGGTCGGCCTATTAGTGACCCCTGGTTTAGAATGTCCTCTTACTGCCTAATGTTTCACCCCAATAACTAGAATTACATAATATTAAGGGTCTTTAAAAAAGTGTGATGCCTTTTACAAAACACATGTTTTTACATCACTGGCTGGGGGTAGCTGCAGTAACAAGCCTGCATGATCCACAGTATTGAATGAGCTCGGAAGTGCTGGTTTTCTGAAATTAAACTGAAAATGTGTCTCTCTCTTCCCTACCCAGCTTCACTACCTTCCAGTCCTTCTGGACTCATTCCTGTGTCCCGCTTGGTTCACCTGTGTCCACCTCGGTCCACCTGTGTCCAGCTGGGCTACCTGTGTACTCCTGTGTACACCTTTGTGTGTGTGCTAAATACATCGCTGTTGGTGACTCTGTGGTGATTCAACAGTAAGTTCAACAATGAATGACTTGTTCAGATAAATCAACAACGTGTGTCATGAAGTTTGATAATACAGATATTTCTTGTACACACTAAAACACAGATACTTGCAAAATAGCCCATTAAGTAGATACATTTAATTAAAACCACTGACAAAATAGTTGGCTTTCTTGACTAAGAACAAGCTAATTTTATAATGTAAATACTGTTGATGCTTGTTTCAAATGTATTTTGTTTACCAGCAGTTTTATCTGTCAGCAGTATTCAGTTAACATTAAGGCCAGAATAGTGTTAATATGATTATCAGGATGCTGCATATATTGCATTTGATATTCTGTTTCGTTTGTTTTCACCAGAAGGTACACATCACATATATCCTAATGAAAAATATATATTAAACAACCTTAATAAATGACTAACGTTGAAATGACTAAGTTTAAACTTACTTACTGTCAGTTTGCCATGTTGTTTCCTCTTGTAGACAACAGAACATCAATCAGGATCTACGCTGTAGTTGGTAAGTATATAAATACTGTCATTAAATTGATTGTTTTAGCCACAAATCAGAGATATTCAGTTTAGTGTCATAGAGTAAAGCGATCAGAAAATATTAACATCTCAAGAGACTGGAATACTATACAACTAATCAGTTAATCGTGGCAGCTCTAATGTTGTGTATCATGCGATAGAGACAATTGCATATTTAAAGTACCTAACAGGCATTAACACATATTGAAGAGGCACAATTTTGTCTTTTTGACAACAGTCAGTTTTACCACACAACTCGCACTGCAATATACATTTGAACTTAAACTGGAAAGACATTACTTAATGTAATGTCTTTCCAGTTTTAGTTAATTAATACTAAATTAGTTAATTAATACTAAATATGGAAATAAATTGTCCACCTGAAAGTACTTATAATTGAGAGCGCTATGAGGTTGAGTTTCTGAAGTGAACTGAAAATCTCTACATCCCTCCTTCCACTCCTCCTTTCTCTTTTCTCTCTGACTGCAGACTCTGTGCTGGCGATTCCTCGCTGACTTGACAGTAAGTTTACACATGAATGAAAACTGAATGCAGTTTCTTAAAACACGTTGTAAAGTTGTTATGACACACTGATGCCCGAGCCACACTGTTTGTGTGAGCATCATGTGTGTGTTGCTTACACAGGCAGTGCAGCCTCTTGGCTCAGCTGTGTGTCAGCTGCGTCTCTTTTCAGTGATTCCCATCCCGAAATCCCAGAATTTGTAACGCAAGGCTTTTATTCTGAAATATTTGCAGGACAGTGAAGGAAAATGGGATGACTTGCATGGCTCCATATCCACATTATCAGCTTTTTAATTGTGGATTGTTAATATATTATGAATGAGAACACACCTCTTAAACCTTTTCTGTTTAAAATAAATAAAAATGACGTTTATTAAACGAAACACTACGGCCATCATAAAAGGAAAACTCTGTAGAACTCTGTGAAACTAGTCGTGTGAGAGACGGGCCGTGTGGCCTGGCCGTGAGACATCTAAATCAGTCTACTTAATTGGTACATTTTAGAACAACAATGTTTTTCTCATAAATATCTGCAATATTACCTGGTTTATATTCTGGTTATGTGAGCAAAACATTCACTGATCTTTTACCTTCCAAAGTTATTACTTAAACTGTTATTCAAACTGCTGTCTAATGGGTGTTTTTATTGTGTGTTACAGGTGTCCTACTGCCCAGCATCTCTACGGAACGTGCCTCAGTGACCTCTAACCTCAACACTGCTGCCGCTCGTTAGTCCTGAAGTCTTTTGGTGAGTAGCAATGAGATTGTCTGCTAACGGCTAATGATTTAAATGGTATAAATAGAGTTTTTGCTTTTGAAAAATACATTGAAATTGGATTGTTGATACAGAAATTATACAGAATTTAAGCATGACTGGAAGAGTGAAATATTTCCCCTGTAGGTTATAGGTCGTGGCTAACATGAATACAGCTGCTAACACTGACTAGGCATGTTCATTGACAAATAAGTTAAGATGGCTAAACTACTTGCCTAGTTAGCTAACTAACTAGTTTGCTAACTGACATAGTTGCGCTCTAACTAGTTGGCTTGCTAGGTAGCTCTGCTGACTTTGGCCTAGTTAGTTAGCTAGCAGGGTAACTAACTTGGCTAAAGTCAGCGTTAGCTCTCACTTCTCTTAAATAAAAACCCAGTCATATTCCTTTTTTTCTGTATCTGAACCATATGGTACAAACATTATTCAAGCATGTATGACGTGAGTGTGAGTGTTGATGGAGCTGCTACAATCTTAGTTTAGCATAGCACCGATCGATCCGAGCTCCATTCAGTAAACAAGCATTTTAAAAGTGGTTTGCTCATTATCTTGTGAAGAGAGCCAGGTAACTCAACAAATCGCCATAATTTTTATCCGTTTATTGCAATTAAATCAGAGCAAAGTCTGTTTACTTTGGGTTCATACAGCTGTAGTGAACCAGCCGACATTGTTTACGGTGTTTAGTACTGTTAATACACCTCGATCGCCTCCAGATGATTTTATGAATACAGACAAGACGGCGTTTAGTTTCCCGGGATATGTGGGACTTCAACATGTACATATTTAGTTCTTCCATTCATGTTTGAATTATCTAAGAGTTACAAACCAATGTCAAAGCATTTTTAAAACCGCTGACGCATTAGTTATGGTTTTGCTATTTATAAACATTGGTTTATAGCCTTCTCATCATAATAATCCATCTCGACAGGAATTACATCCCTACATTACATACTCAACAATAATTATCCTCCTGGGAACTGAGGGGAAATAGTGTCTTCCAAATTCATATTTTTTGTGATTTCCTACCTATTTAGAGTTGAAAAAACCCATCTTACAATTTAGACTTTTTTTAAATTATTTAAATTTTTAATTTGACAGCATGTCCATTGTAGCGGACGACAGGACAATTTTCGTGTTAAAAGACAGCCAAATATAGAAGATAAAAAAACTAACAAATTATGGCTATAGAGTGATATTAAACCAATAATGCATTCAACTTGATTATAAAACAAAATAATTCTTCATCTGCTGCTTAATCTTCAAATACTTTGTTGTCAATGTACTTGAAAAAGTACTGAATTGTACTCTCCACGGGTTGTAGAGTCCTCTTGACAGTCAGGAAGCCCAGGTGTGAATCTATTATGATGGAAAATAACACCATTAAATGAAAGCTAATAACAGGAATAATACTTAAACCTCACACAAATCTATTTGGATTAAATGCAGTCAGGTCGTAGTGCATCATAGGGATCAAACATTGGCCTATGTGCTGCTCCTGGCCTACAGAGGACCACATCTTTTTCCTGCTCATCCTGTCTGTCTCTGAATCTGTCTGCTCATCTGAGCCTCCTGTATCTTCTTCTTCTTCATCATCTTCATCATCTTCATCATCATCATCATCACCAGGCTCAAACTCATCCTCATCTCTCTCGTTATCTGAAAGCTCCAAATCTGATTCTCCCTCAACTATCTGGTACAGCATCCTTTATGCTTGAGTTCTGTCTCCGACAACAATGTTGAGTCATTAAATACATTCATTTTGTCCTGCTGTCCACTATATTTGACATTCATAAAGGGACTATTATTTAAATAAACAAATGAAATGCTTCAGAACTAAATATATCATTCCTGGCATGTTAATAAACAATAAAATATATGAATATCATTGTAAAAAAGACAATAATTTAGCAATATGTGACTTACCCTTTGACTTTCCATAAAATGTGCTGGGTGATCTTGTGTGTAAACAAAGAGGAAGTTGTCATGAACCCACCTCTACCCATGTGGTATCAATGGAAAGCCCAGGATGTGCTCTTTAGAGTACAGTAGTACTTGGTAGGGTAACTCAAATAAGTAAAAGGAGAGATGCAAAACCAAAGTGTCCACCACAGAGGACACAAATGAATGGGCTGGGTCTCAGGAGGATAATTTAACCAACCTTTACAACAGTTTGTTCTAGAGTGAAATGAGATGTGATTCACTGGTTTTCTGAGAAGAATGGAAATGTATTTTATTTCTCTCTCCATCTGGCCTCCTCCTTTCTGTCTCTAAATGCAGACTCTCAGTGTTGGCGACTCTTTGGTGACTTGACAGTAAGTTCACACATATGAATGAAAACGTAATGCAGTTTCTTAAAACACATTTTGAAGTTGTTATGAAACACTGATGCCCAAGTCACACTGCCTTTGGGAGATGCATGTGTGTGCGTTGCTCACACAGGAAGTGTAGCGTCTTGGCTCGGCTGTCAGCTGCTTCTCTTTTTAGAGCTTCCCATCCCAGAATCCCATCATTTGTTAACACAAGGCTTTTATTCTGAATAGTTGCAGGACAGTGAAGGAAAATGGAATGACTTGCATGGCTCCATAAATTCAGAGAGTACCGGCATTTAATTGTGGATTGTTAATATATTATGAATGAGAACACGCCT
The DNA here is from genome assembly GCA_038501785.1 of Myoxocephalus aenaeus. Classification (NCBI taxonomy): domain Eukaryota; kingdom Metazoa; phylum Chordata; class Actinopteri; order Perciformes; family Cottidae; genus Myoxocephalus; species Myoxocephalus aenaeus. Next base: position 2,079,458 of record JBAMJR010000070.1, read on the forward strand.
CTTGTACCTTTTCCGTTGAACATGAAAACAAATCTGTTTTTAAAATTAAACAGGAATGCAATCATAAAAGGAAAACCCTGTAGAAAGGAGAGCTGGCAGCAGCAGTAACACTGTGAAATGACTCGTGCGAGAGACAAGCATTATGGCCTGGCTGGGAGTTTAATTGATACATTTAAGAAAAACATTGTTTTTCAGATAAATACGTGAAATATTATCTGCAATATTACCTGGTTTATATTATGGTTATGTGAGCAAAATCTTGACTGATCTTTTACCATCAGAAGTTACTTCAATTGTTATTCAAATTGCTATCTAATTGGTGTTTTTATTTTGTCTTACAGGTGTCCTGCTGTCCAGCATCTCTCCTCTATCATATTGACTCTCTATCTATCTATCTATCTATCTATCCTCTACCTGTATCCACTCTGTCTAAACATTGGCGTTCTATCTATCTATCCTCTACCTGTATCCACTCTGTCTAAACATTGGCGCTCTATCTATCTATCCTCTACCTGTATCCACTCTGTCTAAACATTGGCGTTCTATCTATCTATCCTCTACCTGTATCCACTCTGTCTAAACATTGGCGCTCTATCTATCTATCCTCTACCTGTATCCACTCTGTCTAAACATTGGCGTTCTATCTATCTATCCTCTACCTGTATCCACTCTGTCTAAACATTGGCGCTCTATCTATCTATCCTCTACCTGTATCCACTCTGTCTAAACATTGGCGCTCTATCTATCTATCCTCTACCTGTATCCACTCTGTCTAAACATTGGTGCCTCAAGCTTTCCTGTCAAATCTACCACTCTGTCTTTGCATTTGGAAATTCATTCTTTGTATCCCCCTTCTATCCCACTCTGATCTGTTATGAAACTATGAAACCTTTGAAACCTGGCTTGAAAAACTTTGAGAAACCTTGATCTGAACTGAATTCTGAAACCCTGACTCTGACCATTCACGTTGGTTCTACTATGGTTACAAGTACCTGTCTGTTGATGAATACCCTGAGAGTCTCTCATCTCTCACGCTCTCTGTCTCTCCTCTGATCACTCACCTCGGGTTTTTGGTTACCTGATCTATCTATATTTGAATAATCTGAGAGATTCTCTTCTCTCACGCTCACCTCTTTCAATCTTCTATCTACAATACATGCACCTATCTATAGAATACTATTACTTTTTAGACAAAGCATTTGAAATATTCTATTTGAGACTTTTGTTCAAGAAAATTGGTTTGAACAAAATTGAAAAAATTAATTCATAAACTGTAAAGAAACCACACATAGCATACACATTATTTGGTTGTAATTGATAAAAGTTACACTTTTTATACTTTAGAATTGAATCTGGTAAAGATTCCAAATATACAATTTCTTATAAAAGTGCATAATTTAACATATTTAAAGAATCTTGCACTCTTGTTAATATTCATAAAAACAATTGGAGTAAAAATCCATATTAGAAAATAAGTTTAGTTGTTCCTGATCTCTGTTGTTGCTGTGGAGCTCTGCTGGTTTGTACCCAAAGGTTTGTTTTGGTAGCAGATATTTTCACACTTGTTAACTTGACTAGTCTAAATACGAGTAAAGGTACTTCCACTACATTTATCATTATTATTATTAATACTATTATTATTTAGTTTGTAAAATAATTTTGCATATAAACTTATTGTTTCAGTCATTCTGTGTATGTATGCATTTTGTTGTTTAACCTGTTCATACTAAATTAAATTACTGACTGCAGACCCGACGTTCTTCAGAGGCATCCATCCGTCATCACACTGTTCCTGATTTTGAATATAAACCATAGTATTGTTCTCTGCTTACGTATAGATACCAAGTGTAGACCTGCTCACAGTATTTATATCAGTAGATTGACGTACTGTAATACTGTATTTTTTTATTTTGGGTTTTAGATATACGCCTTAATATAATAGGAATAAGGAACTGGATTTGACATTCAAATAATTTTTTCCACATACGCTAAAGTAAATAAATACCATAGTAACATTTTTGCAGTAACATTTGTGGTTTTGAAACAACAACAATGCCAAGGAAGGGTAAGAGGTCACAAGCTCAGAGCCAGCGCTGGCAGAGGTCCAAGGAGAATCACTGTGCAACTACTGAAGAAGCAGAATGTGTTGGTCCTCAGAGCAGTGGAGAAGTAAAGATGTCTGCAGCGTCTCATGCTGGAAGTGTGAAACAGGGAGGTCAGCCTGATGCTGCATGTGTACCACAGGTATCTTATGCAGATGCTGTAAAGAAAGGACACCACCATGATGATGCAAGTGCAGCAGGGCCTTCTAATGTGAAGCAGGTGAACCCCAGAGGTCAAAGTGATGCTTCATGTGAACCACAGGTATCTTATGCAGATGCTGTAAAGAGAGGACAACACCGTGATGATCCATGTGCAGCAGGGCCTTCTAATGCAGACTGTGTGAACCTGGGAGATCAGCCTTCTGAACAACATGTCCGTGCATCCCGCAGCCAGGCTTCTATAAAATACGACATATCCAGAAATCAGCAGTGCACCTGTAACTCACTAACCTTTCTTGCGTTCCTTCATGAGAATGAAAACATCACCAGACCAGACCTCAACCTTGTTTTGGATAAAGGTAACACGATGTATAGAGGGATCAGGAGACGAGTCAATTACATCCATTTGACTACAGATGAGCTCACTGATGAAGTTCCTGCACGCTGGTCTACACACTATGCGGACATGACTCAACTTTCAAGGTATGGCACATTAGGAGAACCTTTAACTCGTACTGTAGACACTTTTCTGGACCTGGAGTCAGGACTGAGCTGCTTGTTATCTGATGTGAAGTATGCTTTGCTGTTGATGAGACATTTATGTATTGCAGTATTCAGAACCAGGTCAGGCAGGTATGGTTTCTTTGACCCACACTCCAGAACAACCAGCGGTTTACCCCGACTACCCGGTTCCTGCACTCCTGGTACTGCTGTCATGGTGACATTCTCACGTCTCAGTGATATGATTGACAGGCTCATGAAGTCCCACAGAATGATGGAAACACTGTCCGACTGTACCTATGAGTTGAAGCCTGTTGAGTTCTACAATGTGCACACAGTCAACCTGAACGATGCTCTCCCAAACACAGACTGCAGACCTCCAGCTATCACCGTGGATGAACCTCCTCTGTTGGATGAAGCTACTCTAAAGAAAAACACAGCCACTGATCATCCTGAGACTGTTTTACCTACAGTGTTCCCTCAGACCACAGCTGTGAAACAACCAAAGGTACTCATCACGCCACTGCCATCACATGATGCTCCTCACAGCGAATCAGAGTTGACTGCTCACACGATAAACCCAGTTCTCAGTGATCCCACTGATAACATATTGACAGGAGTGTCCAGTGACATCACGTTCACATCATCTGTGAGACAACAAGAGTTAATCTTTCCTGGTACCCAACATGAACCAGAACCCTCAAGTGAATCAAGTTTCCTTCCATCACATGATGCTTCTCTCAGTGAATCAAACAGTTCTACTTCAATGATAAATACTGTTGCCAGTGATTTATCTGATACTGTATTACAGGGAATCTCCAGCAAATTGACAAAGCGTAATAAACAACAAAGGACAAAAATGAAGCAAAGACTACTGGTCTCGGCAAAACCTCCACAAAGAAAAGAGAATCAGAAAAGTAAAGAAAGGGAAAAGTATGCATCAAATAAAGCATATAGAGCAAAGAAAATAGCTCATGCGAGCAGGAAATATCAAAACGATCCAGAATTTAGACAGAAGAAAAGAAATGATACAAGAGACAGTATTAACTATCGTCAAAAACGGAAAGAGTACATTTCCACCCGGTACAAGGAAAATGCAGATTTTAGACACACAAAAAAAGAAATCTTGGTCTCTCGTTACAGAAACGATGCTGGATTCAGACAGAAACAGAAACAAATATTGGTCTCTCGTTACAGAAACGATGCTGCATTCAGACAGAAACAGAAACAAATCTTGGTCTCTCGTTACAGAAACGATGCTGCATTTAGAGATAAACAAAAAGAGCATTTTACAGCCCGTTACCGAGGTAATACTGTTTTCAGGCAGAAAAAAACCCTGTATTTCACTGCTCTTTATAAAGACAGCATAGAGTTCAGACAGAGGAAGAGATCTCGTATCACTCAGCGTTATGCTCTTGACCAAGCATTCAGGCTAAGACACAAACAACTAATGAGACAACGAATGCAAGACAGATATAAAAACAATCCTACATTTAGGAGTATGGTTAGCATGAGATGTGCCATGAAAATAAAAAGGAAATACAGACAGATAAATAGACAAACAGAAGAAAGTGACAACAGTTTGATCAAAGAGGCCATATCTGTTTTCAAATCACAAATAAAAGCCGGTCCCACTTATGTGTGCACTGTCTGTCATAAGGCATCATTTCCAAACCAAGTGCGACCCTGTAAACGGTCAAACTATGTAAAAAATCCAGTCATGGTTGCAGCATGCCTAACAGGAAAGTACCTTCATGTTTGTGATGATGAGTGCAGAAATGAACAACAGTGCAATGTGCCGGATGAGAGGAAGGAAGAGTGGATTTGTCACACCTGCTACAATCATCTTAAAGATGGAGTCATGCCAACACTCGCTGTAGCTAACAACTTGGAGCTCGCTGACATTCCACCTGAACTGTGTGACCTCAACATATTGGAGAGACATCTCATAGCTAAGTGCGTAGCGTTTGCCAAAATCATTCCTCTTCCCAAAGGAAGACAGAGAGCCATACATGGTAACGTGGTTTGTGTCCCGTCTGAGGTGCAGGAAACAGTGGAAGCGTTACCCAGACTGAGAAGTGAGTCTCAAGTGATGAGAGTAAAACTGAAGAGACGATTGTGTTACAAAGGTCATCAGCTGTTCCAGACTGTCACCTGGTCTAAACTCGTGCAGGCGCTGCATAAACTCAAATGCATTCATCCACAATATCAGGACATAACCATCAGAGATGAGGCTGAGCTTTGTGACCCAACACTTCCTGACGATGATGACGATGATGATGATGATGCAGCCATGGATGAGGATGAATATGATAAAGATGATTTAATGGACATTGACATGTGTGAGATAAGTGCACTGTGTGATGCAGAAAAAGAGACTGAAGGTGACCAGGATATGGAAATGTCTTGTGATGGTGAACCAGAGGAGCAGAGAGATGATGCAGAACAGGAAGGTGACATGCCTAATGGTGGTTTTGCTCTAGAATCATGCCTTCAGCCGTGTGATGTTTCAGAGGAGATCTTATGTTTCACTGAAGGAATCTACTCTGTTGCCCCAGCTGAAAGAAACAGTCCTGTTGGCTTCTTCAAAACCCCTAAACTTGAGGCGATGGCTTTCCCTGTGCAGTTCCCTACAGGCCAAAACACACTGGATGAAATGAGACGCATTAAACTAACACCCAGCAGTTATTTCAAAGCGAGGCTTTTCTGTATTGATGATCGTTTTGCCAGAGACACAAACTATTTGTTCTTTGCACAGTTTGTGACTGAAATCCACTTGGCCACATCCAGCATGTCAATACAGTTAAGGAAAGGAAAGCCTCTGACCAGAGATGGACAAAAAATAACTTCTGGTATGCTGCAAGATAAACGGGAGGTCGAGAAGCTGGTGAGAAATAAAGATGCAGTCCGATTCATGCAGCCGCTGAGAGGAACACCTGCTTATTGGGAGAAAACCACAAGAGATCTTTTTGCCATGATCAGACAGCTGGGAACTCCCACATTCTTCTGTACATTTTCTGCAGCTGAGATGCGTTGGCCTGAAGTGATTGAAGCAATTAAAAGACAGCAAGGCGAGGAGGTCAATTTTGAAGGGCTCGACTGGTCAGCAAAGTGTGACGTACTGAGAAGCAACCCTGTGACAACAATGCGCATGTTTGATAAGCGTGTTGAGGCGTTATTCAGAGATTTGATCTTATCTCCTGCACAGCCTCTCGGCAACGTTGTTGACTTCTTTTACCGAGTTGAGTTTCAGCACAGAGGAAGCCCACACATTCACTGTCTGATATGGGTAGAAGGTGCACCCGTGTTTGAGGAGGATTCTGATCAGACTGTGTCAGATTTTGTGTCCAAATACATCACAGCTCAGCTGCCTGACCCAGACTCACAACCGGAACTCTACAAAAAGGTCACAGAAGTGCAAATACACAGCAAAAATCACTCTAGGACATGTTTCAGAAGTGCCAGCTCTGGTTGCAGATTTGGATTTCCCAAACCACCTTCCAGAAACACCTTCATAACGAGACCTGATGAGACAGTTGATCCAATCCAAGTGCAAACCGCAAAGGAAAAGCTCCAACCACTGAACTTGTTGCTGAATGAACCTGAAACGGCCTCACTCAGTTTGCAGCAGCTCCTCGATAAATGCAACTTAACACTCCCTGAGTATGAACAATGCCTCAATACGATCAACAAATCCAGTGCGGTGATACTGAAACGTGAGCCAAAAGACTGCCGGGTAAATGGATATAATCCACATCTACTTGAAGCCTGGGATGCCAATATTGATGTAAGTTATATTCTCAATGCATATTCGTGCATCATGTATCTCACCAGCTACATAACCAAACAAGAATCTGGACTTTCAGAGTACCTCAAAACAGTCATTGCAAACTCCACCAGAGACAACGTCAATGAATGTGATGAAATGAGGGAAATCATGCAGGCGTACTCTAAAAAGAGAGAGGTCAGTGCTCAGGAGTGTGTGACTCGTGCATGTGGCATTAACATGAAGAAGTGTTCACGTGGTGTCATATTCATACCGACAGATGACAACGCATTGAAAATGAGTCGTCCCATGTCTTACCTGGAGAACACGACATCAGAAAGTCTAAATGTGTGGATGACATCTTTGACTGACAAATACAAAGCCAGACCTGAAACACCAGAGTTTGAGGAGATGTGTTTGGCTGATTTTGCAGCTACTTGCAGAATTGTCTATGGACAACAGAAAAAAGGCAAAGATGTGTTGCCCCTCCTCAATGAGATGGGATTTGTGCAAAAGCGGAAAAACAATAAGCCTGCTATCATCAGATTTTACCGCTGCTCACAGGAAAAATACCCTGAGAAGTTCTATGGCACATTAGTGAAACTGTACCTTCCTTACCGATCAGACCAGGAACTGAAAAGACCGCATTTCCCCACGTACGAGTCCTTCTACAAAGATTGCTATGTTCAACTACGAGGTGCTGAACATCCGGAGTATGTCATAGACATTGTGAAACGAAACAGAGACAAATATGAGAAAAACAGTGACGAGATTGAGAATGCAGTCGAAGAATTTGATCAGAACAGAGGCGTGATTGATGAATGGTGTAATCTGGCTCCAGAATCTGAAGTGGTCCGGTTGGAATGTGTCGAAGAACTGGAGGCAAGAGAGCCAAATCATGAAAATGTTCAAGAGAATGTCCCAGAATACAGTAATCAGGCTGATGCTGTAACAGAAGCCAGAGCCGTCAGAGAGCCCCCTGCATTAGACCCCACACTGTTACGGCAGATGTATCAGAACCTGAACCAGAAACAAGCATGTGTATTCTATGCAGTTAGAGACTGGTGCTTAAAGCGCGTCTGTGGCCCAAATCCTGAGCAGTTTTTCTTTTACATCAATGGTGGTGCTGGAACCGGAAAGTCACATCTCATCAAATGCATCTACTCCGAGGCATCGAAGATACTGTGCAAACTGCCGAGACAGTCTGAGGAGGCCGACATCTCAAACCCCACTGTCCTGTTGACTGCTTTCACTGGAACTGCAGCCTTTAATATATCGGGCACAACACTGCACTCTCTGCTCAAGCTCCCACGAAGTCTGAAACCTCCATTTCAAGGACTTGGCAACAAACTGGATGAAGTCCGATCAGAACTTGTAAATGCTGAAATCCTCATCATTGATGAAGTGTCCATGGTGTCAAAGCCCCTGTTTGCTTATGTGGATGCGAGACTGAAACAGATCAAAGGCAGTCACAGACCCTTTGGAGGAATGTCACTATTAGCAGTTGGAGACTTTTATCAACTACCACCAGTGCGACAGCCCAAGACCCTCTGTGTGTATCAGCCGTGTGAGATTGACCTATGGCAGGAAAACTTTCAGATGATCACTCTCACTGAGATTATGCGCCAGAAGGATGATGTTGCCTTTGCAGAGATGTTGAACCGGATCCGTGTGAAAGGAAAGTCAGATGAGTTGTCTGAAGCAGACAGAGCCTTGTTATCACAGACCATCACTGAACCTGCACTTTGTCCAGCTGAAGTCCTGCACATCTTTGCAACTAATAAACAGGTTGATTCCCACAACTCAGCAACTTTAGCTCTGCTCCATTCTCATATCACCCAGATTGATGCAGATGACTACAAGAAGGACCCACGAACTGGAAGAATGGCTCGACAAGACAAACCATATAAAGGCAACAGAAATGAGCTCCCAGATACACTAAACGTAGCTGAAGGTGCTCGAGTCATGCTCACCAGAAACATAGACGTGTCTCAAGGATTGGTGAATGGATCGTTCGCTACTCTCGTCAGGGTGATAACCGCAGAACAAAGTGGTGTTGCACACGTCACTATGCTTGGACTCAAGATGGATGATGAAACCGCTGGAAGGAATTACGGAAACGGGCCACCAGGCAGACCTGACGATCTAGTGTACATAGAGAGAGCAGAGGAGAATCTGAAACAGAAAGGAGTGGTACGCAGACAGTTTCCTGTTAGACTTGCTTTTGCTTGTACAATACACAAGGTTCAAGGGATGACACGGGCATCGGCTGTAGTCTCACTAAAACACATTTTTGAACCTGGCATGGCTTATGTAGCTCTCAGTAGAGTGACCTCTCTCAGTGGACTGCACATGCTGGATCTGGATGAGAGTAAAATCTATGCCAACCCAGAAATCACTGGAGCCCTCGAGACCATGAGACAAGTCAGCTTGGACGACATGATGCCTCTTCTTCGTATCCAACAGACATTGAGCAGACGTGACACACTGACCATTGTTCACCATAACACAGAAGGTTTGCCATCTCATGTCAATGACATCAGGAGTCATCATGAACTGTGTCTTGCAGATGTTTTGTGTCTCACAGAAACTCACCTTCAAGGCTCTTTTGTTGCAGACAGTCTCCAGTTAGAGGGCTACCAGATGTTCAAACGCAACAGACACCTCTCCTACACAAATGTTCCACAAATGGCCGACAGAGGTGGTGGTGGAGTTGCTGTTTATGTGAAAAGTAATATTCAAGTGCGTGAAAAACAGTATATACATAATGTAACTGACCTTGAGTTTGTGGTTTTAAAGGTTGAAGCCCCAGTGAGTGCACTGATTGCAGCTGTATACAGGCCTCCAAACTACAGTGTGACATCATTCCTGTCAAACCTGGGGAGCCTTCTGGACTCATTGGAGATCATGGACTGTCAGCCCATCATTGTGTGTGGTGATTTCAACGAGAATCTCTTCTCCAACATTGGTAAGCCAATACTTGATCTGTTTCAGTCCAGGGGATACGCGCAAGTCATCACTGCTGCAACCACAGAGAAGAACACACTGCTGGACCTCATCTTCATCTCTCAACCACAGCGTTGTCTCCACTCAGGTGTGATGAAAACCTATTACAGCTATCACAACCCTGTCTACTGTGTCATGTCCTGGAGCAGTCCATAAATATATCAGTTGAGAAGAAAAAATACTAGGTCACATGATATTGTTGCACTTTTTATAGTAAGTACGATGGCTATTTGTTTGGCAATTTTTCATTTTCACAGTATTGAATAATATTATTGTTCATATTTTTTCCCCAGGTTCCATTTCTGACACATTTTGGCCTGTGCATTTATCAGGGTGGGTTTGGGTCAGGGTTGATAAATGCCCAGGCTAAAACTGTTTCAGCAGCTGTGTACAATGCTGAAACAGACATACATCAGAAAGTATTTGTTCTAGATGTAACACACTTTCTGGTCTACTGATGCCTACCAGCTGAAACCTCACATTTCCACCCCACCCAATTTCACACTATACACTCTAGCAGGGCGGCTGGCCTTGCTAAAGACTCTTACTCATAAGTCTCCTTTCTCCTGGACCGGAAACAGTTCTCCTGTGTCCTCTGTAATGTTAAGTTTCCTTTCCCCTGGAACGGAGACACAGCCTTAGCCTCACCTCCTTCAGCACTGTGAGGATCAGTAATGCTACAACAGACCAGATGCTGCAGCACCAGCTTAACTGTCCATCAATGGTGGAACCACCATTGATGGACCCCAGAGTTCTCCTTCTCCCTGCCAGTGTCAAGGTTTCTTCACAGCAGAGCACAAGGTATTGCTTTCTTATTTCATATGTGCTTTACAATGTTTAGCTGTATTGTGTGTTCATTATTAATATATTCACTTTTTAACAGTTTTAATAACACTGATGTTATAGTTATTATAATATTGTAATGTATATCAACCTCTTACTTCAGGTCTTCCTCCACTGTCATCCCTCCACTTCACAGTGAAGACACTCAGGACTGCATAGAGAGCTCCACACATAAAAGAAGCTGAACATCATGCAGCCCTCCCAAACTTCTGTGAGAAATGGCACTGGGCATACATGCTGTTCTGTCCTGCAGCAGAGTTTGAGGTATTTGTTTTATTGTGAATTATGTAACTATTTAACATGTTTTGTTTCAGTCTTCAGTTTATTACAATAACTTTTCTCTTGTCAGGACCAGCTCCATCGTCCTACCTCAACATCACCATCGGTGCATCCATTACTGTGCTCAGTTCTGTTCAGCAGAGACTAACTACAGTTGATCCTGAAGCAAGTGATCAGGTGTACGGCTGCAGGGAACCAAACTGCTGCAGATCAGGCATCAGTCAGTCATCACTGACCGTTTCAAGCTCCTCCCTAAACAAGCTGTAAAGGTAACCTTTCTTCTTTACGCCCTTAGTTCAATATCTCTCTTTGACCACAACAACTAAAACACTGTGGGACTTACTGCTTGCATGCTATTTACATGTACAACTACAGGAATAGGAATAACGTTTCTCCCTGTTGTTCTCTTTAAAAAGTAGGATGGGGGCCAAAACCTTCAGTTATCAAGCTCCACTTTCAGTCCGGGGGGCAGACAGTCACCTCATTTAATTAAGAGTAAACTTAAGACTTTTCTCTTTGATCGCGCTTATAGTTAGGGCTGTTTCAGGCTTATAGTTAGGGCTGGCTCAGGTTTGCCCTGGTCCAGCCCCTAGATATGCTGCTATAGGCCTAGATTGCTGGGGGACATCTAAGGATACACTGAGCTCCTCTCTCCTCTTCTCCTCTTCTCTCTCTCCTTCTGGATGAATTCATGTCTCTTCAATGCACATTACTAACTCTATTTTCTTTCCCAGGAGCCTCTGTGCTTCCTCTCCTCAAGTTTCCATGGATCGTGGCTGTCTGGAGCCGGTTCCTACCTCCTGTCTCCTACCTCCTGCCTGCTGCCATGGCCCTGCTGATGCCCCTCCTCCCTCCCTCCTCTCTACCGCCTTCTGCTGACATGGATTGTCAGCAGACTACTGTAACTCCCTCCTGGCAGGTCTACCCGCTAACGCCATTCGACCTTTACAGCTCATCCAGAATGCAGCAGCTCGACTGGTCTTCAACCTCCCGAAATTCACCCACACTACCCCGCTCCTCCGCACACTCCACTGGCTACCGGTGGTCGCCCGCATCCGCTTCAAAACATTGGTACTTACGTATCGTGCCACGAACAGATCGGGTCCTATCTATATACAGGACATGGTAACACCGTACACCCCAGCTCGGGCACTCCGCTCGGCTTCTGCTAAACGACTTGTAGCTCCGTCACTACGAGCTAAACACTCAACAAAGTCACGACTGTTTGCTGTCCTGGCTCCTCAATGGTGGAATGAGCTCCCCATTGACATCAGGACAGCAGAAAGTCTCTACATCTTCCGCCGAAAACTGAAAACGCATCTCTTTCGACTACACCTTGAATAAGGAAGGTAGCACTGTACTAGCACTCTAGTAGCACTTTGATGTCTCTTATTTATAGCACTTTGTAATTTTCTGTAATTTTCGAAATTTAACTCTAGTGAAGAAACTGCACTTTATTGATTATTGATTATTGATTGTTGTTTTTCTGAGTTTGTACTCATGATTGAATGCACTATTGTAAGTCGCTTTGGATAAAAGCGTCAGCTAAATGACATGTAATGTAATGTAATGGATCATGGACCATGCCTACTACTCATTATATGAATAATTTCTGTCATATTCATTGCATGTGCTGTAACTCTGTTACGTTGGTCATTCTGGTCACATGACATCTATTGCTTCTGTCCATCCGGTGAGAGGGATCCTCCTCTGTTGCTCTCCTGAAGGTTTCTTCCTTTTTTCCATGTGAAAGGGTTTTTACTATCTTTATTTGGGGAGTTTTTCCTGCTCCAATGTGAGGTCCTGGGACAGGAATGTGCCTCCGAGGCAAATTTGTGATTTTGGGCTATCCAAAATAAACTGAATTGAATGTACAGAAAGCTCAGTATTGACAAATGTGCCACTCTCAAATTTGCCCTTAATGTTTCCTTCTGGTTGGCCAAAGTGTGTCTATGTTGTGAGATGGGGGAAATGAAGCCCTAAGGCTTTTTGCAGAGAGGGTTTTACTTTCTTTTTTTTTTTTTTCTTTCTTTTTTTCAGTTTACTTAGACAATAAAATATGCAAAAACAAGATTTTTTGACTTTGCCAGTAAGACAGTCTTTCCTTTCAGTTCCACAAAACATATGCAATATATGAAAAATAAAACTATTTATTAACATTTTCATATTCACTATTTTTTCCTCTTTAAAATATATGTTTTTCTATTGATGTACAATATATTAGTCTTGTCTGTATGTTATAGTTTTTATATGATTTATTCTAATTTATTGCTGCTGATACTAATGTACTGTGTTAATTACATACAAATTGTTGATTCACAAAATGGTAATCTAAATGTAAACAAATAAAAAATATTCATAATCAGGTCATTGTCTGGTTCAGACTTGCAACAACATTGAAACTACTACTGTGTTTATGACTATCTCTGCTGCTACTACTTACTGACACTAATACTACTCCAGTTGGTATTACTACTGCTACTATTGGTATTGCTGCTATTACCTCATATCTTGCTTTAACATGGGTGTGTATTGCGCTGCTTAGAGTGCGTGATGTCACAGCTTGAGTGAACAGAGCCTTCCAGATCTTGTCATAAAAGTATTTGCTTTTTGCCATCTACTCCACAATACTAACTTTTTGGGCATAATTTATACATCAAAACGTAGGAAATCTTGTCGTGCTTTGTAAAATTGGGTCGATTTGAATCCAACAGATTCAGACGTGTTTAAATCAGACTATAAGTGAGAGGTGGTCCTCTCCTTCCTCCATTCACCGCCATGTTACATCTTCCTCCAAAATGTCTCCCCGCTGACAGTCGTACCTGATTTTGAAACTGCAACTACAGACACATTGTGGGTCTTTAGGTTACACAAACAACATTGACGCGTTCGCAAAAGTCTTATCTCTCAGAAAATATAATTATTTTGGCATGTTGCCTTTGAAGTTCTTGAGATATTAAGCTTTTTCTGAAAACAAATAATGCATTGAAGTCTATGGAGGTCATCTTCAAAGCAGTCTCACTCATGACACAGGTGCTTCAAGTTAACTAATCAGTGGAGCTTCACACTCATTCTTGTTTTAACGACCTTGTGGGGACACACACACAGGCTGTTGGTGGAGGAAGTGAATGATTGCTAGCATGAGCTTTGTGTTGGACTAAGATCACTTGTGTGTCTATGTGCGCGTGAACGGCCGCTCGTGCGCACGTAAACGGCCGCGTGCTATTTCGCGTGCGCGCGCGTGAACGGCCGCGCGCGTGCACGTGGTTATACGGTCTCATGCACTTTTTTTTTTTTTTTTTTTTTTTTTTTAAATCAAGGAGTTGCTGATTCTTTAGAGATCAAGGACAATAGGGGCTGGTATACATATCAAGGTCATATGAGCTGTAGAACACCTGAAGAAGCCCTAGGGTTCATTCAGCTACAGACACCTTTTAAATGTTCAAATGTTGACAAAATCTTCAGCTATTATTCTATAATTTCTTATTTTTTATATTCAGCTATCTTTTCAAATATTTAAGCTTTAAGCTTCAGCTTTTAGCATCTTCCATCTCTTCTCCTTCTTCATATATTCAGCTACAGAAACCGCTCAGCTATTAAAATGTTCAGCTCCTTAGGACACAATGGCAATGACCTTTTCATGTTTCTGACTTTTCCAATTTTTGAATTATTAATCTTTTCATGAAAATTTAAATGAACGGATCCGATGGAGGAAATTTAAAAATCCTCTTCAACTTCTAAAGCGTACAGGTTCTGCATACGTTCAGCTACAGACACCTTTTAAACATTCAAATGTTGACAAAAAATTCAGCTATTATTCTATAATTTCATATTTTTTATATTCAGCTATTTTCTGCTATTTTCTGCTAAATTCAACTATATTCTGCTATTTTCAGCTATCCTTTCAAATATTTCAGCTTTAAGCTTCAGCTTTTAGCATTCCAACGCATTTTCAGCAGGAAATGCAATTTCTAGTTCAACTTATTCTATTTCTTCCGTACGTATTTTGGACCTCTTAAGCTCCTTCATATATTCAGCTACCGAAACCGTTCAACTATTAAAATATTCAGCTACTTCAGGACACGATGGCTATATCTTTTCATATTTTTAACTATTAAACTTTTTGAATTATTAAGCTTTTTATGAAAATTAAAATGAATGGTTTCGAATGGGGAAGATCTTCAAATCCTCTTCAACTTCAAAGGCTTACAGGTTCTGCATACGTTCAGCTAAAGACAACATTTAAACTGTTAAAATGTTGACAAAACCTTCAGCTATTATTCTATAATTTCAGATTTTTTATATCTTTAATAGTCTTTTAACTGTCAGCGTTTATGTTTTATGCTTTTTTCCAACCTTTTCTAAATTTAACATGGGTGTGTATTGCGCTGCTTAGAGTGCGTGATGTCACAGCTTGAGTGAACAGAGCCTTCCAGATTTGGTCACAAACGTATTTACTTTTTGCCATCTACTCCACAATACTAACTTTTTGGGCATAATTTATACATCAAAACGTAGGAAATCTTGTCGTGCTTCGTAAAATTGGGTCGATTTGAATCCAACAGATTCAGACGTGTTTAAATCAGACTATAAGTGAGAGGTGGTCCTCTCCTTCCTCCATTAACCGCCATGTTACATCTCCCTCCAAAATGTCTTCACCCTGACGGTCTCACCTGATTTCGAAACTGCAACTACAGACACATTGTGGGTCTGTAGGTTACACAAACAACATTGACGCGTTCGCAAAAGTCTTATCTCTCAGAAAATATAATTATTTTGGCATGTTGCCTTTGAAGTTCTTGAGATATTAAGCTTTTTCTGAAAAAAAATAATGCATTGAAGCCTATGGAGGTCATCTTCAAAGCAAAAACGCAGTCTCACTCATGACACAGGTGCTTCAAGTTAACTAATCAGCAGCTTCACACTCATTCTTGTTTTAACGACCTTGTGGGGACACACACACAGGCTGTTGGTGGAGGAAGTGAATGATTGCTAGCATGAGCTTTGTGTTGGACTAAGATCACTTGTGTGTCTATGTGCGCGTGAACGGCCGCTCGTGCGCACGTAAACGGCCGCGTGCTATTTCGCGTGCGCGCGCGTGAACGGCCGCGCGCGTGCACGTGGTTATACGGTCTCATGCACTTTTTTTTTTTTTTTTTTTTTTTTTTTTTAAGTCAAGGAGTTGCTGATTCTTTAGAGATCAAGGACAATAGGGGCTGGTATTCATATCAAGGTCATATGAGCTGTAGAACACCTGAAGAAGCCCTAGGGTTCATTCAGCTACAGACACTTTTTAAATGTTCAAATGTTGACAAAATCTTCAGCTATTATTCTATAATTTCTTATTTTTTATATTCAGCTATCTTTTCAAATATTTAAGCTTTAAGCTTCAGCTTTTAGCATTTTCCATCTCTTCTCCTTCTTCATATATTCAGCTACAGAAACCGCTCAGCTATTAAAATGTTCAGCTCCTTAGGACACAATGGCAATGACCTTTTCATGTTTCTGACTTTTCCAATTTTTTAATTATTAATCTTTTCATGAAAATTTAAATGAACGGATCCGATGGAGGAAATTTAAAAATCCTCTTCAACTTCTAAAGCGTACAGGTTCTGCATACGTTCAGCTACAGACACCTTTTAAACATTCAAATGTTGACAAAAAATGCAGCTATTATTCTATAATTTCATATTTTTTATATTCAGCTATTTTCTGCTATTTTCTGCTAAATTCAACTATATTCTGCTATTTTCAGCTATCCTTTCAAATATTTCAGCTTTAAGCTTCAGCTTTTAGCATTCCAACGCATTTTCAGCAGGAAATGCAATTTCTAGTTCAACTTATTATTATTTTTTTTCTTCTATTTCTTCCGTACGTATTTTGGACCTCTTAAACTCCTTCATATATTCAGCTACCGAAACCGTTCAACTATTAAAATATTCAGCTACTTAAGGACACGCGCGCTATATCTTTTCATATTTTTAACTATTAAACTTTTTGAATTATTAAGCTTTTTATGAAAATTAAAATGAATGGCCGCGGATGGGGGAAATCTTCAAATCCTCTTCAACTTCAAACGCGTACAGGTTCTGCATACGTTCAGCTAAATACACCATTTAAACTTTCAAATGTTGACAAAACCTTCAGCTATTATTCTGCAATTTAATATTTTTAATATTTTTTCAAATATTCAAATTATTAAGCTTTTTCTGAAAAAAATAATGAATGGATTCCTATGAAGAAAGTCTTTAAATCCGCTTCAACTTCTTCAACTTCAAAAGTTAAAGGGTTCGCCATACTTTCAGGTAGAGACACCATTTCACCTTTAAAATGTTGACAAAACCTTCAGCTGTTACCGTATAACTCAGCTTTTTGATATCTGTAATAATCTTTTAACTGTCAGCGTTTATGTTTTATGCTTTTTCAGACCTTTTCTGAGTTTAACATGGGTTGTGTATTGCGCTGCTTAGAGTGAGTGATGTCACAACCAGAGGGGACAGAGAAAAATATTTAAGCTTTAAAAAGTATTTGCTTTTTGCCATCTACTCCACAATACTAACTTTTTGGGCATAATTTATACATCAAAACGTAGGAAATCTTGTCGTGCTTCGTAAAATTGGGTCGATTTGAATCCAACAGATTCAGACGTGTTTAAATCAGACTATAAGTGAGAGGTGGTCCTCTCCTTCCTCCATTAACCGCCATGTTACATCTCCCTCCAAAATGTCTTCACCCTGACGGTCTCACCTGATTTGGAAACTGCAACTACAGACACATTGTGGGTCTGTAGGTTACACAAACAACATTGACGCGTTCGCAAAAGTCTTATCTCTCAGAAAATATAATTATTTTTGCATGTTGCCTTTGAAGTTCTTGAGATATTAAGCATTTTATGAAAAAAAATAATGCATTGAAGGCTATGGAGGTCTTCTTCAAAGCAGTCTCACTCATGACACAGGTGCTTCAAGTTAGCTAATCAGTGGAGCTTCACACTCATTCTTGTTTTAACAACCTTGTGGGGACACAAACACACCCATATTGTAGCTGTTGATGGAGGAAGTGAATTTGAAGTTAGCTTTGTGTTAGACTAAGATCACTGACTGTGTGTGTCTATGTGCACGTGAACGGCTGCGTGCTATTTCGCGTGCGCGCGCGTGCACGACCGTGCGCGTGCACGTGGTAATACGGTCTCGTGCACTTTTTTTTTTTTTTTTTTTTTTTTTTTTTAAGTCAAGGAGTTGCTGATTCTTTAGAGATCAAGGACAATAGGGGCTGGTATACATATCAAGGTCATATGAGCTGTAGAACACCTGAAGGAGCCCTAGGGTTCATTCAGCTACAGACACCTTTTAAACGTTCACATGTTGACAAAACCTTCAGCTATTATTCTATAATTTCATATTGTTTATATTCAGCTATCTTTTCAAATATTTAAGCTTTAAGCTTCAGCTTTTAGCATTTTCCGTCTCTTCTCCTTCTTCATATATTCAGCTACAGAAACCGCTCAGCTATTAAAATGTCCAGCTCCTTAGGACACAATGGCAATGACCTTTTCATGTTTCTGACTTTTCCAATTTTTTAATTATTAATCTTTTCATGAAAATTTAAATGAACGGATCCGATGGAGGAAATTTAAAAATCCTCTTCAACTTCTAAAGCGTACAGGTTCTGCATACGTTCAGCTACAGACACCTTTTAAACATTCAAATGTTGACAAAAAATTCAGCTATTATTCTATAATTTCATATTTTTTATATTCAGCTATTTTCTGCTATTTTCTGCTAAATTCAACTATATTCTGCTATTTTCAGCTATCCTTTCAAATATTTCAGCTTTAAGCTTCAGCTTTTAGCATTCCAACGCATTTTCAGCAGGAAATGCAATTTCTAGTTATTATTTTTTTTCTTCTATTTCTTCCGTACGTATTTTGGACCTCTTAAACTCCTTCATATATTCAGCTACCGAAACCGTTCAACTATTAAAATATTCAGCTACTTAAGGACACGCGCGCTATATCTTTTCATATTTTTAACTATTAAACTTTTTGAATTATTAAGCTTTTTATGAAAATTAAAATGAATGGCCGCGGATGGGGGAAATCTTCAAATCCTCTTCAACTTCAAACGCGTACAGGTTCTGCATACGTTCAGCTAAATACACCATTTAAACTTTCAAATGTTGACAAAACCTTCAGCTATTATTCTGCAATTTAATATTTTTAATATTTTTTCAAATATTCAAATTATTAAGCTTTTTCTGAAAAAAATAATGAATGGAATCCTATGAAGAAAGTCTTTAAATCCGCTTCAACTTCTTCAACTTCAAAAGTTAAAGGGTTCGCCATACTTTCAGGTAGAGACACCATTTCACCTTTAAAATGTTGACAAAACCTTCAGCTGTTACCGTATAACTCAGCTTTTTGATATCTCTAATAATCTTTTAACTGTCAGCGTTTATGTTTTATGCTTTTTCAGACCTTTTCTGAGTTTAACATGGGTGTGTATTGCGCTGCTTAGAGTGAGTGATGTCACAACCAGAGGGGACAGAGAAAAATATTTAAGCTTTAAAAAGTATTTGCTTTTTGCCATCTACTCCACAATACTAACTTTTTTGGCATAATTTATACATCAAAACGTAGGAAATCTTGTCGTGCTTCGTAAAATTGGGTCGATTTGAATCCAACAGATTCAGACGTGTTTAAATCAGACTATAAGTGAGAGGTGGTCCTCTCCTTCCTCCATTTACCGCCATGTTACATCTCCCTCCAAAATGTCTCCCCGCTGATGGTCGTACCTGATTTGGAAACTGCAACTACAGACACATTGTGGGTCTGTAGGTTACACAAACAACATCGACGCGTTCGCAAAAGTCTTATCTCTCAGAAAATATAATTATTTTGGCATGTTGCCTTTGAAGTTCTTGAGATATTAAGCTTTTTATGGAAACAAATAATGCATTGAAGCCTATGGAGGTCATCTTCAAAGCAAAAACGCAGTCTCACTCATGACACAGGTGCTTCAAGTTAACTAATCAGCAGCTTCACACTCATTCTTGTTTTAACGACCTTGTGGGGACACACACAGGCTGTTGGTGGAGGAAGTGAATGATTGCTAGCATGAGCTTTGTGTTGGACTAAGATCACTTGTGTGTCTATGTGCGCGTGAACGGCCGCTCGTGCGCACGTAAACGGCCGCGTGCTATTTCGCGTGCGCGCGCGTGAACGGCCGCGCGCGTGCACGTGGTTATACGGTCTCATGCACTTTTTTTTTTTTTTTTTTTTTTTTTTAAGTCAAGGAGTTGCTGATTCTTTAGAGATCAAGGACAATAGGGGCTGGTATACATATCAAGGTCATATGAGCTGTAGAACACCTGAAGAAGCCCTAGGGTTCATTCAGCTACAGACACTTTTTAAATGTTCAAATGTTGACAAAACCTTCAGCTATTATTCTATAATTTCTTATTTTTTATATTTAGCTATCTTTTCAAATATTTAAGCTTTAAGCTTCAGCTTTTAGCATTTTCCGTCTCTTCTCCTTCTTCATATATTCAGCTACAGAAACCGCTCAGCTATTAAAATGTCCAGCTCCTTAGGACACAATGGCAATGACCTTTTCATGTTTCTGACTTTTCCAATTTTTTAATTATTAATCTTTTCATGAAAATTTAAATGAACGGATCCGATGGAGGAAATTTAAAAATCCTCTTCAACTTCTAAAGCGTACAGGTTCTGCATACGTTCAGCTACAGACACCTTTTAAACATTCAAATGTTGACAAAAAATTCAGCTATTATTCTATAATTTCATATTTTTTATATTCAGCTATTTTCTGCTATTTTCTGCTAAATTCAACTATATTCTGCTATTTTCAGCTATCCTTTCAAATATTTCAGCTTTAAGCTTCAGCTTTTAGCATTCCAACGCATTTTCAGCAGGAAATGCAATTTCTAGTTAGTTGGAATGCTTCAGCAGTCCAACTATTGTTCTTCAAATCTTTATTCAACTTATTATTATTATTCTTTTTCTTCTATTTCTTCCGTACGTATTTTGGACCTCTTAAACTCCTTCATATATTCAGCTACCGAAACCGTTCAGCTATTAAAATATTCAGCTACTTAAGGACACGCGCGCTATATCTTTTCATATTTTTAACTATTAAACTTTTTGAATTATTAAGCTTTTTATGAAAATTAAAATGAATGGTTTCGAATGGGGAAGATCTTCAAATCCTCTTCAACTTCAAAGGCTTACAGGTTCTGCATACGTTCAGCTAAATACACCATTTGAACTTTCAAATGTTGACAAAACCTTCAGCTATTATTCTGCAATTTCATATTTTTAATATTTTTTCAAATATTCAAATTATTAAGCTTTTTCTGAAAAAAATAATGAATGGATTCCAATGAAGAAAGTCTTCAAAGCCGCTTAAACTTCTTCAACTTCAAAAGCTAAAGGGTTCGCCATGCTTTCAGGTAGAGACACCATTTCACCTTTAAAATGTTGACAAAACCTTCGGCTGTTACCGTATAACTCAGCTTTTTGATATCTGTAATAATCTTTTAACTGTCGGCGTTTTTGTTTTATGTTTTTTCAGACCTTTTCTGAGTTTAACATGTGTGTGTATTGCGCTGCTTAGAGTGCGTGATGTCACAGCTTGAGTGCACAGAGCCTTCCAGATTTTGTCATTAAAGTATTTGCTTTTTGCCATCTACTCCACAATACTAACTTTTTGGGCATAATTTATACATCAAAACGTAGGAAATCTTGTCGGTCTTCGTAAAATTGGGTCGATTTGAATCCAACAGATTCAGACGTGTTTAAATCAGACTATAAGTGAGAGGTGGTCCTCCTTCTTCCTCCATGCACCGCCATGTTACATCTCCCTCCAAAATGTCTCCCCGCTGATGGTCGTACCTGATTTCGAAACTGCAACTACAGACACATTGTGGGTCTGTAGGTTACACAAACAACATCGACGCGTTCGCAAAAGTCTTATCTCTCAGAAAATATAATTATTTTGGCATGTTGCCTTTGAAGTTCTTGAGATATTAAGCTTTTTATGAAAACAAATAATGCATTGAAGCCTATGGAGGTCATCTTCAAAGCAGTCTCGCTCATGACACAGGTGCTTCAAGTTAACTAATCAGCAGCTTCACACTCATTCTTGTTTTAACGACCTTGTGGGGACACGCACACAGGCTGTTGGTGGAGGAAGTGAATGATTGCTAGCATGAGCTTTGTGTTGGACTAAGATCACTTGTGTGTCTATGTGCGCGTGAACGGCCGCTCGTGCGCACGTAAACGGCCGCGTGCTATTTCGCGTGCGCGCGCGTGAACGGCCGCGCGCGTGCACGTGGTAATACGGTCTCATGCACTTTTTTTTTTTTTTTTTTTTTAAGTCAAGGAGTTGCTGATTCTTTAGAGATCAAGGACAATAGGGGCTGGTATACATATCAAGGTCATATGAGCTGTAGAACACCTGAAGGAGCCCTAGGGTTCATTCAGCTACAGACACTTTTTAAATGTTCAAATGTTGACAAAATCTTCAGCTATTATTCTATAATTTCTTATTTTTTATATTCAGCTATCTTTTCAAATATTTAAGCTTCAGCTTTTAGCATTTTCCATCTCTTCTCCTTCTTCATATATTCAGCTACAGAAACCGCTCAGCTATTAAAATGTCCAGCTCCTTAGGACACAATGGCAATGACCTTTTCATGTTTCTGACTTTTCCAATTTTTGAATTATTAATCTTTTCATGAAAATTTAAATGAACGGATCCGATGGAGGAAATTTAAAAATCCTCTTCAACTTCTAAAGCGTACAGGTTCTGCATACATTCAGCTACAGACACCTTTTAAACATTCAAATGTTGACAAAAAATTCAGCTATTATTCTATAATTTCATATTTTTTATATTCAGCTATTTTCTGCTATTTTCT
The DNA here is from genome assembly GCA_038501785.1 of Myoxocephalus aenaeus. NCBI lineage: Eukaryota > Metazoa > Chordata > Actinopteri > Perciformes > Cottidae > Myoxocephalus > Myoxocephalus aenaeus. The sequence goes on from JBAMJR010000070.1 coordinate 2,102,054, forward strand.
GCTAAATTCAACTATATTCTGCTATTTTCAGCTATCCTTTCAAATATTTCAGCTTTAAGCTTCAGCTTTTAGCATTCCAACGCATTTTCAGCAGGAAATGCAATTTCTAGTTATTAGTTGGAATGCTTCAGCAGTCCAACTATTGTTCTTCGAATCTTTATTAGTTGGAATGCTTCAGCAGTCCAACTATTGTTCTTCGAATCTTTATTCAACTTATTATTATTATTATTATTCTTTTTCTTCTATTTCTTCCGTACGTATTTTGGACCTCTTAAACTCCTTCATATATTCAGCTACCGAAACCGTTCAGCTATTAAAATATTCAGCTACTTAAGGACACGCGCGCTATATCTTTTCATATTTTTAACTATTAAACTTTTTGAATTATTAAGCTTTTTATGAAAATTAAAATGAATGGTTTCGAATGGGGAAGATCTTCAAATCCTCTTCAACTTCAAAGGCTTACAGGTTCTGCATACGTTCAGCTAAATACACCATTTGAACTTTCAAATGTTAACAAAACCTTCAGCTATTATTCTGCAATTTCATATTTTTAATATTTTTTCAAATATTCAAATTATTAAGCTTTTTCTGAAAAAAATAATGAATGGATTCCAATGAAGAAAGTCTTCAAAGCCGCTTAAACTTCTTCAACTTCAAAAGCTAAAGGGTTCGCCATGCTTTCAGGTAGAGACACCATTTCACCTTTAAAATGTTGACAAAACCTTCAGCTGTTACCGTATAACTCAGCTTTTTGATATCTGTAATAATCTTTTAACTGTCAGCGTTTATGTTTTATGCTTTTTCAGACCTTTTCTGAGTTTAACATGGGTGTGTATTGCGCTGCTTAGAGTGAGTGATGTCACAACCAGAGGGGACAGAGAAAAATATTTAAGCTTTAAAAAGTATTTGCTTTTTGCCATCTACTCCACAATACTAACTTTTTGGGCATAATTTATACATCAAAACGTAGGAAATCTTGTCGGTCTTCGTAAAATGGGGTCGATTTGAATCCAACAGATTCAGACGTGTTTAAATCAGACTATAAGTGAGAGGTGGTCCTCCTCCTTCCTCCATTAACCGCCATGTTACATCTCCCTCCAAAATGTCTTCACCCTGACTGTCTTACCTGATTTGGAAACTGCAACTACAGACACATTGTGGGTCTGTAGGTTACACAAACAACATTGACGCGTTCGCAAAAGTCTTATCTCTCAGAAAATATAATTATTTTTGCATGTTGCCTTTGAAGTTCTTGAGATATTAAGCATTTTATGAAAAAAAATAATGCATTGAAGCCTATGGAGGTCATCTTCAAAGCAGTCTCACTCATGACACAGGTGCTTCAAGTTAACTAATCAGTGCAGCTTCACACTCATTCTTGTTTTAACGACCTTGTGGGGACACACAAACACACAGGCTGTTGGTGGAGGAAGTGAATGATTGCTAGCATGAGCTTTGTGTTGGACTAAGATCACTTGTGTGTCTATGTGCGCGTGACGGCCGCTCGTGCGCACGTAAACGGCCGCGTGCTATTTCGCGTGCGCGCGCGTGAACGGCCGCGCGCGTGCACGTGGTTATATGGTCTCATGCACTTTTTTTTTTTTTTTTTTTTTTTTTTTAAGTCAAGGAGTTGCTGATTCTTTAGAGATCAAGGACAATAGGGGCTGGTATACATATCAAGGTCATATAAGCTGTAGAACACCTGAAGAAGCCCTAGGGTTCATTCAGCTACAGACACCTTTTAAATGTTCAAATGTTGACAAAATCTTCAGCTATTATTCTATAATTTCTTATTTTTTATATTCAGCTATCTTTTCAAATATTTAAGCTTTAAGCTTCAGCTTTTAGCATTTTCCATCTCTTCTCCTTCTTCATATATTCAGCTACAGAAACCGCTCAGCTATTAAAATGTCCAGCTCCTTAGGACACAATGGCAATGACCTTTTCATGTTTCTGACTTTTCCAATTTTTGAATTATTAATCTTTTCATGAAAATTTAAATAAACGGATCCGATGGAGGAAATTTAAAAATCCTCTTCAACTTCTAAAGCGTACAGGTTCTGCATACGTTCAGCTACAGACACCTTTTAAACATTCAAATGTTGACAAAAAATTCAGCTATTATTCTATAATTTCATATTTTTTATATTCAGCTATTTTCTGCTATTTTCTGCTAAATTCAACTATATTCCGCTATTTTCAGCTATCCTTTCAAATATTTCAGCTTTAAGCTTCAGCTTTTAGCATTCCAACGCATTTTCAGCAGGAAATGCAATTTCTAGTTCAACTTATTATTATTTTTTTTCTTCTATTTCTTCCGTACGTATTTTGGACCTCTTAAACTCCTTCATATATTCAGCTACCGAAACCGTTCAACTATTAAAATATTCAGCTACTTAAGGACACGCGCGCTATATCTTTTCATATTTTTAACTATTAAACTTTTTGAATTATTAAGCTTTTTATGAAAATTAAAATGAATGGCCGCGGATGGGGGAAATCTTCAAATCCTCTTCAACTTCAAACGCGTACAGGTTCTGCATACGTTCAGCTAAATACACCATTTAAACTTTCAAATGTTGACAAAACCTTCAGCTATTATTCTGCAATTTAATATTTTTAATATTTTTTCAAATATTCAAATTATTAAGCTTTTTCTGAAAAAAATAATGAATGGAATCCTATGAAGAAAGTCTTTAAATCCGCTTCAACTTCTTCAACTTCAAAAGTTAAAGGGTTCGCCATACTTTCAGGTAGAGACACCATTTCACCTTTAAAATGTTGACAAAACCTTCAGCTGTTACCGTATAACTCAGCTTTTTGATATCTCTAATAATCTTTTAACTGTCAGCGTTTATGTTTTATGCTTTTTCAGACCTTTTCTGAGTTTAACATGGGTGTGTATTGCGCTGCTTAGAGTGAGTGATGTCACAACCAGAGGGGACAGAGAAAAATATTTAAGCTTTAAAAAGTATTTGCTTTTTGCCATCTACTCCACAATACTAACTTTTTTGGCATAATTTATACATCAAAACGTAGGAAATCTTGTCGTGCTTCGTAAAATTGGGTCGATTTGAATCCAACAGATTCAGACGTGTTTAAATCAGACTATAAGTGAGAGGTGGTCCTCTCCTTCCTCCATTTACCGCCATGTTACATCTCCCTCCAAAATGTCTTCCCGCTGATGGTCTTACCTGATTTGGAAACTGCAACTACAGACACATTGTGGGTCTGTAGGTTACACAAACAACATCGACGCGTTCGCAAAAGTCTTATCTCTCAGAAAATATAATTATTTTGGCATGTTGCCTTTGAAGTTCTTGAGATATTAAGCTTTTTATGGAAACAAATAATGCATTGAAGCCTATGGAGGTCATCTTCAAAGCAAAAACGCAGTCTCACTCATGACACAGGTGCTTCAAGTTAACTAATCAGTGGAGCTTCACACTCATTCTTGTTTTAACGACCTTGTGGGGACACACACAGGCTGTTGGTGGAGGAAGTGAATGATTGCTAGCATGAGCTTTGTGTTGGACTAAGATCACTTGTGTGTCTATGTGCGCGTGAACGGCCGCTCGTGCGCACGTAAACGGCCGCGTGCTATTTCGCGTGCGCGCGCGTGAACGGCCGCGCGCGTGCACGTGGTTATACGGTCTCATGCACTTTTTTTTTTTTTTTTTTTTTTTTTTTAAGTCAAGGAGTTGCTGATTCTTTAGAGATCAAGGACAATAGGGGCTGGTATACATATCAAGGTCATATGAGCTGTAGAACACCTGAAGAAGCCCTAGGGTTCATTCAGCTACAGACACTTTTTAAATGTTCAAATGTTGACAAAACCTTCAGCTATTATTCTATAATTTCTTATTTTTTATATTTAGCTATCTTTTCAAATATTTAAGCTTTAAGCTTCAGCTTTTAGCATTTTCCATCTCTTCTCCTTCTTCATATATTCAGCTACAGAAACCGCTCAGCTATTAAAATGTCCAGTTAGGACACAATGGGCAATGACCTTTTCATGTTTCTGACTTTTCCAATTTTTGAATTATTAATCTTTTCATGAAAATTTAAATGAACGGATCCGATGGAGGAAATTTAAAAATCCTCTTCAACTTCTAAAGCGTACAGGTTCTGCATACGTTCAGCTACAGACACCTTTTAAACATTCAAATGTTCACAAAAAATTCAGCTATTATTCTATAATTTCATATTTTTTATATTCAGCTATTTTCTGCTAAATTCAACTATATTCTGCTATTTTCAGCTATCCTTTCAAATATTTCAGCTTTAAGCTTCAGCTTTTAGCATTCCAACGCATTTTCAGCAGGAAATGCAATTTCTAGTTAGTTGGAATGCTTCAGCAGTCCAACTATTGTTCTTCAAATCTTTATTCAACTTATTATTCTTTTTCTTCTATTTCTTCCGTACGTATTTTGGACCTCTTAAACTCCTTCATATATTCAGCTACCGAAACCGTTCAGCTATTAAAATATTCAGCTACTTAAGGACACGCGCGCTATATCTTTTCATATTTTTAACTATTAAACTTTTTGAATTATTAAGCTTTTTATGAAAATTAAAATGAATGGTTTCGAATGGGGAAGATCTTCAAATCCTCTTCAACTTCAAAGGCTTACAGGTTCTGCATACGTTCAGCTAAATACACCATTTGAACTTTCAAATGTTAACAAAACCTTCAGCTATTATTCTGCAATTTCCATATTTTTTATATTTTTCAAATATTCAAATTATTAAGCTTTTTCTGAAAAAAATAATGAATGGATTCCAATGAAGAAAGTCTTCAAAGCCGCTTAAACTTCTTCAACTTCAAAAGCTAAAGGGTTCGCCATGCTTTCAGGTAGAGACACCATTTCACCTTTAAAATGTTGACAAAACCTTCAGCTGTTACCGTATAACTCAGCTTTTTGATATCTGTAATAATCTTTTAACTGTCAGCGTTTATGTTTTATGCTTTTTCAGACCTTTTCTGAGTTTAAACATGGGTGTGTATTTGCGCTGCTTAGAGTGAGTGATGTCACAACCAGAGGGGACAGAGAAAAATATTTAGGCTTTAAAAAGTATTTGCTTTTTGCCATCTACTCCACAATACTAACTTTTTGGGCATAATTTATACATCAAAACGTAGGAAATCTTGTCGTGCTTCGTAAAATTTGGTCGATTTGAATCCAACAGATTCAGACGTGTTTAAATCAGACTATAAGTGAGAGGTGGTCCTCTCCTTCCTCCATTCGCCGCCATGTTACATCTCCCTCCAAAATGTCTCCCCGCTGATGGTCGTACCTGATTTAGAAACTGCAACTACAGACACATTGTGGGTCTGTAGGTTACACAAACAACATTGACGCGTTCGCAAAAGTCTTATCTCTCAGAAAATATAATTATTTTGGCATGTTGCCTTTGAAGTTCTTGAGATATTAAGCTTTTTCTGAAAAAAAATAATGCATTGAAGCCTATGGAGGTCATCTTCAAAGCAAAAACGCAGTCTCACTCATGACACAGGTGCTTCAAGTTAACTAATCAGCAGCGTCACACTCATTCTTGTTTTAACGACCTTGTGGGGACACACACAGGCTGTTGGTGGAGGAAGTGAATGATTGCTAGCATGAGCTTTGTGTTGGACTAAGATCACTTGTGTGTCTATGTGCGCGTGACGGCCGCTCGTGCGCACGTAAACGGCCGCGTGCTATTTCGCGTGCGCGCGCGTGAACGGCCGCGCGCGTGCACGTGGTTATACGGTCTCATGCACTTTTTTTTTTTTTTTTTTTTTTTTTTTTAAGTCAAGGAGTTGCTGATTCTTTAGAGATCAAGGACAATAGGGGCTGGTATACATATCAAGGTCATATGAGCTGTAGAACACCTGAAGGAGCCCTAGGGTTCATTCAGCTACAGACACTTTTTAATGTTCAAATGTTGACAAAATCTTCAGCTATTATTCTATAATTTCTTATTTTTTATATTCAGCTATCTTTTCAAATATTTAAGCTTTAAGCTTCAGCTTTAGCATTTTCCATCTCTTCTCCTTCTTCATATATTCAGCTACAGAAACCGCTCAGCTATTAAAATGTCCAGCTCCTTAGGACACAATGGCAATGACCTTTTCATGTTTCTGACTTTTCCAATTTTTGAATTATTAATCTTTTCATGAAAATTTAAATGAACGGATCCGATGGAGGAAATTTAAAAATCCTCTTCAACTTCTAAAGCGTACAGGTTCTGCATACGTTCAGCTACAGACACCTTTTAAACATTCAAATGTTGACAAAAAATGCAGCTATTATTCTATAATTTCATATTTTTTATATTCAGCTATTTTCTGCTATTTTCTGCTAAATTCAACTATATTCTGCTATTTTCAGCTATCCTTTCAAATATTTCAGCTTTAAGCTTCAGCTTTTAGCATTCCAACGCATTTTCAGCAGGAAATGCAATTTCTAGTTAGTTGGAATGCTTCAGCAGTCCAACTATTGTTATCCTCTTCTTTATTAAACTTATTATTATTATTCTATTTCTTCCGTACGTATTTTGGACCTCTTAAACTACTTCATATATTCAGCTACCGAAACCGTTCAACTATTAAAATATTCAGCTACTTCAGGACACGATGGCTATATCTTTTCATATTTTTAACTATTCAACTTTTTGAATTATTAAGCTTTTTATGAAAATTAAAATGAATGGTTTCGAATGGGGAAGATCTTCAAATCCTCTTCAACTTCAAAGGCTTACAGGTTCTGCATACGTTCAGCTAAAGACAACATTTAAACTGTTAAAATGTTGACAAAACCTTCAGCTATTATTCTATAATTTCAGATTTTTTATATCTTTAATAGTCTTTTAACTGTCAGCGTTTTTGTTTTATGCTTTTTTCCAACCTTTTCTAAGTTTAACATTGGTGTGTATTGCGCTGCTTAGAGTGCGTGATGTCACAGCTTGAGTGCACAGAGCCTTCCAGATTTGGTCACAAACGTATTTGCTTTTTGCCATCTACTCCACAATACTAACTTTTTGGGCATAATTTATACATCAAAACGTAGGAAATATTGTCGGTCTTCGTAAAATTGGGTCGATTTGAATCCAACAGATTCAGACGTGTTTAAATCAGACTATAAGTGAGAGGTGGTCCTCTCCTTCCTCCATCCACCGCCATGTTACACCTCCCTCCAAAATGTCTCCCCGCTGATGGTCGTACCTGATTTAGAAACTGCAACTACAGACACATTGTGGGTCTGTAGGTTACACAAACAACATCGACGCGTTCGCAAAAGTCTTATCTCTCAGAAAATATAATTATTTTTGGCATGTTGCCTTTGAAGTTCTTGAGATATTAAGCTTTTTCTGAAAACAAATAATGCATTGAAGCCTATGGAGGTCATCTTCAAAGCAGTCTCACTCATGACACAGGTGCTTCAAGTTAACTAATCAGTGGAGCTTCACACTCATTCTTGTTTTAACGACCTTGTGGGGACACACACAGGCTGTTGGTGGAGGAAGTGAATGATTGCTAGCATGAGCTTTGTGTTGGACTAAGATCACTTGTGTGTCTATGTGCGCGTCAACGGCCGCTCGTGCGCACGTAAACGGCCGCGTGCCATTTCGCGTGCGCGCGCGTGAACGGCCGCGCGCGTGCACGTGGTAATACGGTCTCATGCACTTTTTTTTTTTTTTTTTTTTTTTTAAGTCAAGGAGTTGCTGATTCTTTAGAGATCAAGGACAATAGGGGCTGGTATTCATATCAAGGTCATATGAGCTGTAGAACACCTGAAGAAGCCCTAGGGTTCATTCAGCTACAGACACTTTTTAAATGTTCAAATGTTGACAAAATCTTCAGCTATTATTCTATAATTTCTTATTTTTTATATTCAGCTATCTTTTCAAATATTTAAGCTTTAAGCTTCAGCTTTTAGCATTTTCCGTCTCTTCTCCTTCTTCATATATTCAGCTACAGAAACCGCTCAGCTATTAAAATGTTCAGCTCCTTAGGACACAATGGCAATGACCTTTTCATGTTTCTGACTTTTCCAATTTTTGAATTATTAATCTTTTCATGAAAATTTAAATGAACGGATCCGATGGAGGAAATTTAAAAATCCTCTTCAACTTCTAAAGCGTACAGGTTCTGCATACGTTCAGCTACAGACACCTTTTAAACATTCAAATGTTGACAAAAAATTCAGCTATTATTCTATAATTTCATATTTTTTATATTCAGCTATTTTCTGCTATTTTCTGCTGAATTCAACTATATTCTGCTATTTTCAGCTATCCTTTCAAATATTTCAGCTTTAAGCTTCAGCTTTTAGCATTCCAACGCATTTTCAGCAGGAAATGCAATTTCTAGTTATTATTCTTTTTCTTCTATTTCTTCCGTACGTATTTTGGACCTCTTAAACTCCTTCATATATTCAGCTACCGAAACCGTTCAGCTATTAAAATATTCAGCTACTTAAGGACACGCGCGCTATATCTTTTCATATTTTTAACTATTAAACTTTTTTAATTATTAAGCTTTTTATGAAAATTAAAATGAATGGTTTCGAATGGGGAAGATCTTCAAATCCTCTTCAACTTCAAAGGCTTACAGGTTCTGCATACGTTCAGCTAAATACACCATTTGAACTTTCAAATGTTGACAAAACCTTCAGCTATTATTCTGCAATTTCATATTTTTAATATTTGTTCAAATATTCAAATTATTAAGCTTTTTCTGAAAAAAATAATGAATGGATTCCAATGAAGAAAGTCTTCAAAGCCGCTTAAACTTCTTCAACTTCAAAAGCTAAAGGGTTCGCCATGCTTTCAGGTAGAGACACCATTTCACCTTTAAAATGTTGACAAAACCTTCGGCTGTTACCGTATAACTCAGCTTTTTGATATCTGTAATAATCTTTTAACTGTCAGCGTTTTTGTTTTATGTTTTTTCAGACCTTTTCTGAGTTTAACATGTGTGTGTATTGCGCTGCTTAGAGTGCGTGATGTCACAGCTTGAGTGCACAGAGCCTTCCAGATTTTGTCATTAAAGTATTTGCTTTTTGCCATCTACTCCACAATACTAACTTTTTGGGCATAATTTATACATCAAAACGTAGGAAATCTTGTCGGTCTTCGTAAAATTGGGTCGATTTGAATCCAACAGATTCAGACGTGTTTAAATCAGACTATAAGTGAGAGGTGGTCCTCTCCTTCCTCCATTCGCCGCCATGTTACATCTCCCTCCAAAATGTCTCCCCGCTGATGGTCGTACCTGATTTAGAAACTGCAACTACAGACACATTGTGGGTCTGTAGGTTACACAAACAACATCGACGCGTTCGCAAAAGTCTTATCTCTCAGAAAATATAATTATTTTGGCATGTTGCCTTTGAAGTTCTTGAGATATTACGCTTTTTCTGAAAACAAATAATGCATTGAAGTCTATGGAGGTCATCTTCAAAGCAGTCTCACTCATGACACAGGTGCTTCAAGTTAACTAATCAGTGGAGCTTCACACTCATTCTTGTTTTAACGACCTTGTGGGGACACACACAGGCTGTTGGTGGAGGAAGTGAATGATTGCTAGCATGAGCTTTGTGTTGGACTAAGATCACTTGTGTGTCTATGTGCGCGTGAACGGCCGCTCGTGCGCACGTAAACGGCCGCGTGCTATTTCGCGTGCGCGCGCAGTGAACGGCCGCGCGCGTGCACGTGGTTATACGGTCTCATGCACTTTTTTTTTTTTTTTTTTTTTAAATCAAGGAGTTGCTGATTCTTTAGAGATCAAGGACAATAGGGGCTGGTATACATATCAAGGTCATATGAGCTGTAGAACACCTGAAGGAGCCCTAGGGTTCATTCAGCTACAGACACCTTTTAAACGTTCACATGTTGACAAAATCTTCAGCTATTATTCTATAATTTCTTATTTTTTATATTCAGCTATCTTTTCAAATATTTAAGCTTTAAGCTTCAGCTTTTAGCATTTTCCATCTCTTCTCCTTCTTCATATATTCAGCTACAGAAACCGCTCAGCTATTAAAATGTCCAGCTCCTTAGGACACAATGGCAATGACCTTTTCATGTTTCTGACTTTTCCAATTTTTGAATTATTAATCTTTTCATGAAAATTTAAAATGAACGGATCCGATGGAGGAAATTTAAAAATCCTCTTCAACTTCTAAAGCGTACAGGTTCTGCATACGTTCAGCTACAGACACCTTTTAAACATTCAAATGTTGACAAAACATTCAGCTATTATTCTATCATTTCAGATTTTTGATATCTTTAATAGTTTTTTAACTGTCAGTGTTTTAGTTTTATGCTTTTTTCCAACCTTTTCTAAGTTTAACATGGGTGTGTATTGCATTGCTTCGAGTGGTGATGTCACAGCTTGAGTGGACAATTTTATTTTTTTGCTTTTTGCCATCTACTCCACAATACTAACTTTTTACTATGGCAACCTTTGATCACGTCACACACAGGTGTTCTCATTAGTGCAGTTTGAGAGAGAGAGAGAGAAAGAGAGAGAGAGAGAGAGAGAGCGAGAGCACACACATGAACTCTCTCTCTACCTTTATCCCTCTACCTCTCTCTCTACCTGTCTCTCGCTACCTCTCTCTTTTGTCTTTCTTTCTCTCTCTCTTCTGCTATATCATACAAAGAGAGGACAAACACAGAACAACTGCTTGCTCTTAGTGGAGAGGAAGAAAAGTGAATTTGATGCCAGACACACACGCATACACACACACACACACACACACACACACACACACACACACACACACACACACACACACACACACACACACACACACACACACACAGACCCATAAGCAAATTACTTCTGTCATAGTGCAAACAAACACACACCCATTTCAGCACTTCATGATCACGTTAACCTTCGGCCAATTCCCATTTTCACTATTTTGATCATGAACGCATCACAGTTGAAGTGAATGGAACCTGGCTCCTTTTATAAACAGGACGATGTCACGTAGACCCCATAGTGTCAGATGCAGAAGAGCTGGTCACTTCTGATGAATCTGAACAGCATGGATGAGAATTAATTACAATAATAATCATAATAATCATACCTCTCTGACAAAGTTAGTTATTTTAAATATGAGCCAAGCAGGACTGGCAGAGAGAGAGAGAGAGAGAGAGAGAGAGAGAGAGAGAGAGAGAGAGAGAGAGAGAGAGAGAGAGAGAGAGAGAGAGAGAGAGAGAGAGAGAGAGAGAGAGAGAGAGAGAGAGAGAGAGAGAGAGAGAGATAACGTTGTCGATTTCAACGGAGTGAGCTGCGACTATAGCACCTTAATGCCGATCTCCCGATCTTTTTATTACCCCTAATACATATTATATTTGTTTTTCACTTGCCCGATCGGACAACTGCATGAGGCAGGAAACCTACACTGTAAGAAACGCACTGTGAAATTCACAGTTATTAACTGGCAGCCATTGACAAGTAACTTACTGTAAAAATAAATCACAGTAGATAACTATGAGCTAAATCACAGTAAATAACTGGCAGCCATTGACAAGTAACTTACTGTAAAAATAAATCACAGTAGATAACTATGAGCTAAATCACAGTAAATAACTGGCAGCCATTGACAAGTAACTTACTGTAAAAATAAATCACAGTAGATAACTATGAGCTAAATCACAGTAAATAACTGGCAGCCATTGACAAGTAACTTACTGTAAAAATAAATCACAGTAGATAACTATGAGCTAAATCACAGTAAATAACTGGCAGCCATTGACAAGTAACTTACTGTAAAAATAAATCACAGTAGATAACTATGAGCTAAATCACAGTAAATAACTGGCAGCCATTGACAAGTAACTTACTGTGAAACAAAACACAGTATATAACTAGCAGCTATTGTAAATAATAATCACAGTAAGTAACTGGCAGCCATTGACAAGTAACTTACTGTAAAAATAAATCACAGTAAAGAACTTGCAGCCAAATCACAGTACATAACTGGCAGCCATTGACAAGTAACTTACTGTGAAACAAAACACAGTATATAACTAGCAGCTATTGTAAATAATAATCACAGTAAGTAACTGGCAGCCATTGACAAGTAACTTACTGTGAAAAAAAGTCAGTTATGTTACCATGTATTGTATTTTTAAATACAGTAGCAGTGTTTTGAATGTGAAATCAAACAAAGTAATTAAAGTAGTTACTGTATTTTTGGTTACAACATATATACTGCCATAATAATAATAACTGCAAGAAGAAAGCAAACAATATATTTTAAACAATTTATTCTTAATTCTTGAACAGTAGCAAGAATAACACATTTTTCCTTTGCCAATACAAGTATACCGTGGCTTCAACACACATAATGCACTAGGAATTTTGTCTTCTTTTGATAACCCAAAATGTCTTCTAAAATATGCATAACTGACAAGCATCTCTAAACATTTAAAATATTAGCAGTCATAAAACGATGGCTATTAATATCCCAAAACATGAATATTGCATTATTTGAAATGGTAACAAATGACAACACACTGAACAATAAGGCACTGTTTGGTAAATATTAAATAACAGGGGGAAAAAACTGATTAAATGCAGACATCAAGCTCTTGCTCTGTTATTGAATGAGGACGAGGGGAAAATTATATAGTTTGCTAATATAGCAAATATTAGCAATATTAGTCTGTTCTAACCACACCTTCCGGCATAAAAACAGGAAGTCAGTGGTAAATCTTGCTTGATTTGATTGACATGCTTCTTTTTTTTTTTTTTTTACTTTGCGCCTGGTGCTGACAAGTTGCGAATATTTAAACTTAAATCATTTAATTTAGTGTATAATGTTATGAACCCCCACCCTCCCAACCCAAATTTCCAGGCAACCTCTGAAATGGCAGCTCATGTAGCTTTATAATAAAAAGGTACCTGAGCTGCCATTTCAGTGACTGGCATCTTGGCAGTAGGATTTAGTGTGCAACCGTGCCTTGATCATTATGGCTTTCATGTTTTTATGTCTTATGCTAAACAGGACATGATAATGTGTATTAGTAGAGGTTTTTCTCTAAAAACAAATGTTGTAAAACTTTAAAAGTACACTCTCCCTGCTCTCTGAAACATTTATTAAGGATTAATAATTTATTAATGAGGCATTTAATGAGCGATTTAGACATTCTAAATAGATCTGTCGTTTAAAATTTGGTAGACACTTACTAAGAGGGAATTCTTGGTCTGATCCAAACTATACTGTAAAGACATTAAATATGAACAGTATGGAAGGGTTAATAGCCACATATTGGTACCATTTTGTGACTAGTAGGGCAGAAAACCGCAACATCTACTGTGCCTGCACAGAGTTAAAAAATATCCCCAAGCCCTACGGCTATGCAGTTTACAATTGATATTGTTTTTTAAAAAATGTTGTGTTGTCCTAATTCATGAAAGGAAGTCCATTTACTCACAAAGCATTGTTGAGATCTTGAAGAAACAGCACATAGACATATATATATATATATATATATATATATATATATATATATATATATATATATATATATATATATAGGATAAGCCATGAATAAACATGAAAAGATTAGCCACTTGCCCCAAGTTGATCAAGAGTAATGAGTCGCGGTGTCCAGACTCGACTGAAGAGACCCAACATGGTAGAGTCTCACACGGACACAAAGTTCAGGAAGCTGAGCGGCTCAGGAAGTTCTGCTTGAGGACTTGTATCTTGACCATCAGGTGTTCACTGTGGATTGGGAAGATCCTCTCTGCAGCCCAAAAACAGAAACAAAGGCAAAGTTAGATTGATGCAGTGCTTGAGCATGATGCCTACACAGAAACATTCACTGCCTTCTGGTGTTAAACTGATCTTCACTGACCTAGAAAAAAACAGCACTCTGGAATATCGTTTTGTAAGTCACCTTTATAGTTAATAAAACTTAATAAGTAACAAAAGGACACATTTTACCGCAAAGGCATCATCAACACGTGTTAAATGTCTGTAATCGTGCGGCCTACAGATGCCGCCACTCAAGCAATCATCACGTGGTTCATGTTTTATCAACCAGGGTAACTGCAATCTAATTAATTCTATCAATTAAAAATGTTTTGGTATTTTTTCAGATTCAATGACTTCAGGGGGGCGGGGCGCCCCCCTGAAAAAAACCTCCGCCCCCCTGTAATTTTCTCGATAGCGCCAGATCACAAGTCGTCATTTAAGTTTCTCTTTCCTATAGAACAGGTCTACACCTTGTTCTGTTATTAAACAAACTAAACGGACGTATTATATTGATCTTATCCACACACAGCTTGTCATTTCTGTCTAAATGGTCGCGTTAACACTTCTCCTCTGCTCTGCGTCGCGCACAGCGGAGTTCCGCCATGAAGCGCACACACAGGTGAGCGCTGAGCACACAGCAGCGGACAGAGAGCGTCGAAAAATATGTCGCGTGAAAAGCAGACCGCTATATCTGCGTTTTAAACGCTCCCAGGGTGAAGATGGCAACAGCAGCTCTCATGAGAGGAGCACCGGAGCAACTCTCCTGAACCCGGAGCAGCTCTCCTGCTCAGGTGAAAGAGACAAAGTGCTCGTGTCTTGTACCAACAATGAGCTGCTGGCTTCACATATTACAAAAGTACAAAGTACACGGATATAAAACTAAGTCATTAATAAATACATGGAGAAATGCCTGTACTTTCGGGTAAATGTTTACGTTACGCTGTTAACAGGTTACGCTTGTGCATGCGCGACTCGCCGACTTTTGGCTCTTTGCCAGAAGTCTCCGTGACGTCCTTTCTGCTGTGAATTGTATCAAATCTACAACCCCGTTTTAAAAAGATGTGTAGAGGAAAGCAGCTCACTGCTCCACTAATACTGATGCAACCTGATGCTCACATATCTGCACTCATTGTTTTGTTTGCTCATTTGTTTCCACAATGAGCTATTTAGTAGTAACTAAATATTAGTTATTTTTTGCACAGATATAACTTTATTTTCATTGTTGTAAGTGATTGCAATTTAAAAATAAAAAAATGTCTGATGGAGCAATCTGATTTACTTGAAAGTGATTGCAATTTTCTTTATTCTGTTATTTATTAAAGCACAGATGGAGTCACAAAATGAAGTTATTTACAGAAAAAGTTTGAGAACCACTGCTTTAAGTGTTTGTGTCGGTGTCGTCGTCGCCATCGCCGCCCCCCCCCGAAGCTGTAAACCTAGGGGAAACACTGAAAACTATCTTCCAGTTTTATGATGTCTTCTATGTTTGCAAGAAGCTGTTGGCTCGGGCCATGAACCTGAGGATGATCCATTGAGTGAAGTTTGAGTTGTGCTTGCACCTATCATTTGCTACACTGAACTATAACACCGCTTACCTTAATTAGCCTTGATAAGACTGGTGTCTGAGTCATTGGGTCCAGACTGAAGACAGGTGGGACAGAATCTCATACAGACATGGCATGATGTTCAGGAAACTGGAACTTTGGGCAGGTGTTCATTTCAGCTTCAAGACCCAGGTCAATCTGGTGTTCGTTGTGGGCTCACGTGATCCCGCTACAGCCAGAAAAAAAAAGACAAAACATTAACAATAATTACAGTAACAACAATACCAATAATGTAACTTTATATAGCACTGTTAACGTTGCTAAGTGGTTCTCACAATAAAAAAAATTGTAAAATGTAAAAAAAGAGTGGAATAAAATATTTCATAAAAAGGCCAATATTGTATAGTATATAAAAAAAATGCAGTAGTATAATAGTATAGTATGTTAAAAAAGTCATAGTATGTAAACATTTTTTAAATAAATTGACAGTAAAATAAATACAAAATATTATTATGCAATGCCTAGATTTATGCAGTGTTTAACACCAACAATACATGCATACACTGTCTGAACATGAAATGGCTACACAGTGCTAACAAAAATAGATGACCCTAAAGCCTTCTGTTGTCAAATTAATATACACTGAACTTTACAACAAACTTACCACTATTTATCCTTGACAAAATGTGTATCCAATCATAGACTAGTGGAACAGCAAAGAAGGTGATGAGGTCCATGTGACGGTCCATGCTGGCCATCCTAGTCACACCTGAAAGAAAGAGTAAGGCAATAAAAGACATACAGCCTCTTCGGTAAAAAACGAAATCATCTCAAACATCAAATTTTACTCTTTACAATGAAAACGTTGTAATTGAAAATGAAGTGGCTAAATTCTCACTCACTCATAACATGTTGTTATCGTAGAGACCAAGGTTTGATTCCAGGTGGGCCCTGCAGATTATCCCCTCTCGCTCCACTGGGTTTCCTGTCTGTCTCTCTACTAAATCTTTAAAAAAAAATAAACAAATTAATTACATTTTACAAGATACAAGTAAATAGTCTTAATTATCTGTACAAACTGGTCTTGACTCTGAGGGAGACTCCCTTTGGTGACGTTCTCATCTGATAATGTGGGCAGTAAATGAAGACTTGAACATGAACACGTGTTTGCATCCAGTCACTGGACAGCGCACTAGTCCTTCCACAAGAAGCTCCTTCTCAGGAGCTGTGTCGTGTCTTCACACCACGTTCACACAACGCCACAGCGCATTTATAAGCGGTCACATGGACAGCTGTCCTAACGGACAGGGAGATGTTAATGTCATGCCTCCGGTATAAATGAGCCTTAAACCTCCATATCTAACACATGTCTGCTTGCACTCGTCTTCAAAGCTCTTCAATAAAAACGTAGTTATTAGATGAAGTATGTAGCACGTAGCCTCTCTGTGTCTTAACCCACTTGCCACAGTAATTAACCGTTAGCTAAGCATTACCTTAGCTAACGTTAGGTTAGCTCAAGTCCTTACACAGAGGCTAACCTAACACTACCGACACCTGGCGTAGACAACTTAAGGTGTCACTAACGTCGACTGTTCAAGAAAGCTTTTACTCTCTGACTAATACATCATGTTGGTATTCTTACCTCAAGAAGAGATGCAATGTTCCCAGGAGTCCGGCTGTTGTTCCTTCAGTAGCTTTCCTGAATCACGGAGGAGAGAGAAACTGCAGCAGCGCACGGCGCGTAGAAGTGGCGCGAACGGGTTCAAAAGTTCAGACACCTGTTGGTCGTTAACTGACCAATAGAGATCAAAAGAGGGGTGGGGGATGGTGTGAGGTGCATGTTGCTCTGCAAACCAAGGAGAACTTATGTACGGGGCACCATCTCCACTTTGGATGTTTTACAAATATTATTTGTAAAACATACATAAATAAGAAAAACACAAAACAATCTATATTATATGATGCAGGGAGGAAGATGAATAGAGAGTCTCACAGCCAGAGAAAAGAAGTTGCCCTGAAATCTGTTGGTACGGCAGCTGATGCTTCTGTATCTTTTGCCAGTGTAGGCCACAGGATGAACAGGCTGGTATTATATTTTAATATCTTTTGAGATCTTTGTAACCATCTCTTGTCACCAATATTACTGATGTTAGATCGGTCCCAATGATATTCTGGATGTTTTTATTATCCTGCTCTAAAAGCTTTCTATTGCTCCTCCTCCTAATAAAAGAGGGCACATGAATTTTGCCTTCCATATTTCCTGTAAAAAATACAGCCATTTATGAGCTTTCTTTACCAGGATGGAGATGTATGAGGACCATGTCAGGATGTTTGTGATGCTGATTCCCAGGAACTTAAAGCTGTTACTTGCTCCAATTTACATTGAGCAGGCGTGTTTCTTTGCCTACTTTTTCTAAAATAGACAATCAACTCCTTGGCTGGGGGGCTCCGATGTTCAACACCAAAGTAGAGGAGGTGCTGGGGTCTGTTTGTGAAGAAGTTTTAGGTACAGGGACGATGGTGGCTGTCTTGAAGCAGGTGGCAACACTCTCCTGTGACAGTGATATATGAGTTAGCTGATTGGACCATGTTCTTACTACACAACAAGGGATGTTATCTGGCCCAGAAGCTTTATTTATAATCACTCTCATCAGGATTTTCTCACACCCACTGTGGATACTGACAGTGGCCGGTCTTCTGGAGGTGCTGACCCTCACCTTTCCAATCATCCAGACGTTCTGGTTTGGGAATGCTTTTATTCTGTCTATGATCACCACATCATCAACACATGCACTGATATATGTTGACACTGTTGATGTAAATTCATCCACATGTATGTTATTCTCCTGGATGGCGGCATCCCTGAACATGTTCCAGTCTGTATTCAAAATAATCCTGTTGAGCAGATATAGTTTCATCGAATGGTCGGGTGTGAGGCTGAGGGATAAAAGGGTGTCCTAGCTAACTAATTTTGTGGTCTGATGAACAGTCAATTCATTAAATTTAGTGCCCCATATTACTATTACTAATTGCAATACTGTAGCTGTCATATTTCCTGGAAACAGGCCTTCAGTTTGCGACAGTAGCAACTCAAATTCAGCCAGTCCAAACCCCACTGCTAGGGAGTATAAGGCAGAGGTAGCCTGCTAGCTAATTCTTGTGAATTGGTCTTACTCTGTGAGATAACCTGTGATGACTCATATGGACTCTTGTTAACTTCACTTGCTATTTTATTTTGTATTTACTTGTCCCCATGCTTCCCAGTTTGTTTAACTTCATGCCATTGTTTGGTTTCCTTGGATGACCCCGGCCAGGTATAAGTTCCTGGTCTCATCCATGATTTCAGTCTTAAGCCAAATGTGTCTAAGATTAAAGATTTATTGGAGTTTGTCGCCTTGTGTACACCGTTCGGAGTTGCGGATCTCTCACCCTCCAAAGGCTGCGACAAGCTGTCCTTCTTAGGAGGGAACGATGTGTTTCATCTTCGGTCATCGCCAGTGTGATATGGATCATCTTAATTTGGGAACATCAATTGGTAAAATCGATTAACATTGTTTCTAGAACGTTACCGTTTGTACGTTTTCAGCGGTTGGCAGCGCACTCTCGCTCAAGCTACTTAAGTGGCATGCTAACGAGAGCGTGTTTGCTTGGTGTTGGCTAGATTTAGAACGTACCGTGTCAGTTAGCAGAGTGTTCTTGCTGAGGCCACTTTCAGCCCCTAGCTCACCTTAGTAGCCGCCATTGGCCTTAGGCCCCCGCTGAGAAGCCATCTGCTACCAGCGCAACCCTACCCACGTGCAGAGATGGGCAGTATTTATGTTACTTGTATTTGAAATATGTATTTCAAGTACTTTGAGTATTTTGTAATTTGCATTTGATTGGGCCGATAAAAAGTCTAACGTAATTTGTAACGAAATACTTTAGAGTGGAGTAATTTTGTATTTAAAATACTCTCAAAATACTTTCTCCACGAATCAAAAAACAGTTCACTTATCAAGCTCCTTATTGTTCGATTTAATACAACCCTCCCCTCTTCAGCTCCAGTTGAGAGACTGTTCTCGTTTGCAGGAATAATATTCCATCCGCACAGGAGGCGGTTAACACCAGAAATATTTGAAAAGTTAGTTGTTCTTAAAGGCAACTAAACTGGCTACTCGGTGGTTGGGTATAATCACCAAACTGGAAGGATTATTATGTCATAAAGATGTCAGTGTGAACCTGTATGAGACACTTAACACTGCAATATCTATATGGCCTACCATGCCACTGGCCAAGGTAAGAGAGAAAGAAGTAGGCTACCATGCCACTGGCCAAGGTACAGTAAGGGAGAACTAAGTAGACTACTCACTTGTTAAGTTACCTGTTCACTTTAGTATTGATTTACTATTTAACTTTTATTTTTATTAATTTTTCTGTGCAGAACTTGATGTACAGTAATTTATTGAGGCTCTTTACCTGTGTACAACTCGTTTTAATTCTATATTTTGCTTTTATAGTATACATAGGCCTAATGTGTGATGCTATTCATTTGTGATGAATATTTTCTTGTTGATACAAAGCCAAAGTTTATGGGCTCCATTTGAGCCCCAGCCATTTTTCGAAAAATTCCGAATGGTTTCGCATACCCATACTAAATACAGAATATCTCCTCAACCACAAGTGCTATTTGAATAATTTCAAAAGGTGAATATATACAGAAAACACTTGTGAGACTAGTTAAGAGGTTCATATATCAGTATATGTGTGACTGCTTTATTGGTTGATGATAGAACACAGGAAAAAAAGAAAAGTGCACATTTCGTGTACCGGAGGTTTAGGTCTCTGAAGGCAAAAATGCCCTAACTTTCTTCCTGGACCTTGGATGCCTCTGGTTCCACAACAAAGGGCCTCTGCTCAAGCAGATGCACCAATACATATCAAGCAAGGTTGTGTATAATATTGTTTAATCATAAGTAAGTCATATTTCAGTTTTTTGGCTGGAATGTGGTTGATATCTTACTGAGGCTTTGTCTGACAAATCATGCGCCAATCATGTGTGGCATCAAGCTATTAGATATTTCCATAATTTGGGGAGCTTTCTCAAGTCACTTTCGAGTCCTCTCGAGTCATATTTATGGTTGAATATGAAAATGGACTTATATGCTCTTGTAAGGCCAGGCTTTGCAGTTTTTTTTGCTATGTCACATCAGTGGCTTTGGTATTGATTCATGGGAGTAAGAGGACTTTAAGAGTGAGGAAGACCTCCTGAAGAATGCTGCCCCATTTTTGAGGGCGCTGGGGTTTATCGAGTTTTAAGTCCCATTAATAAAAATATATATATATATACATAATTTATCAAGTTGTGGTCTTTTAATAGCTTTGCGTAGTTACACTGACATTCTGTGACTGTTTTTCCTTTTTGTGGTCTGTATCTTGATTTACAATAGGCTTTATTTAATATTTCCTGATGTTGACTGTAAAATATATGCCAACCATTTGTAATACGTAATACCATATTTTTTGCTATGAAATTCTGCAATTTACTTAGAACTTTGTAATAAAATACCGTAATTCATGCAGTTGTACTGTGTTTATCTCTGAAAGAGACTAATTAGGTTCACGGTATACCTGCTGTTAAACAGTATTTAATAATTATAATTCCATTTATTTAAATATTTAAATAAAAGGAATTATTTTCATATTGCCTCAATTATTTATTTCAAGATTTTGTTCATAGCCATATTTATTTATTTCAGAGGAATGTTTATTTATTAATTAATTAAATATTGAATGAAATCCATTTTTAATGCAGTTATCAGTAGATTAAAAAAATCAAGAAAATCAAAGGAGCCAACAGGATGGTGTCCTCTTGGCTCCTTTGATTTTCCACAGTACGGTGTTGATTACTGTGATTTTCTATAGATGTTAGTTAATGTAATTTTCTACAGTACTTTGTCAGATATAGTGATCTTTTTTTACAGTGCATTGTTGGTTACTGTGAGTGTCCACAGTACCTTTTGGGATATTATTAGTTACTGTGATTTTCTACTGTAGATTATTAATTACTGTAATTTTCTACAGTACTTTTGGGGTTACAGTGATTTTTACAGTAGGTTCTTGGTTACTGTGATTTTCTACAGTACTTTGTCAGGTACAGTCATTTATTACAGTACATTGTTGGTTACTGTGAGTGTCCACAGCACTTTTCTGGCTACAGTGATTTTCTACAGTAGATT
This sequence comes from Myoxocephalus aenaeus, assembly GCA_038501785.1. NCBI lineage: Eukaryota > Metazoa > Chordata > Actinopteri > Perciformes > Cottidae > Myoxocephalus > Myoxocephalus aenaeus. The sequence continues at coordinate 2,123,582 of JBAMJR010000070.1, forward strand.
ATTAGTTACTGTAATTGTATGCAGTACTTTTTGGGTTATAGTGATTTGTACAGTAGGTTCTTGGTTACTGTGATTTTCTACAGTACTTTGTCCGGTACAGTGATTTCTTACAGTACATTGCTGGTTACTGTGAGTGTCCACAGTACTCTTCTGTCTACAGTGATTTTCTACAGTAGATTATTAGTTACTGTAAATGTATACAGTACTTTTTGTGTTACAGTGATTTTCACAGTAGATTATCGGTTACTGTGATTTCCCACAGTACTTTTTGTGTTACTGTGTTTTTATACAGTACAATATTTATTACTGTGATTTTGACAGTAAAGCTTTGACTACTGTAATATTTGACTGAATACACAGTATTTTACTGGGAAATAGTTTACAGTAGGTTACTGCTCACAAACACAGTAAATAACTGTGAATTTCACAGCCGTTTTTTACAGTGTAGTTGTCATTAATGTTATAATTGAAAAATCAGCATTATGCTGTAGAATAAAGTTATACCTGTTGTTGTCGCAAAAATACACTTAAATAATCAGCATCATTTGATGTCTGGAAGAAAAAGCCTCGGCCGATCAATTGATAATTTTTTTATATTTATTGTTTATGCTTGCCTTAATTAGTGTACCACTCATGATAACTTTGTCTTTATGAATATAAGTAGTTTAACACCATTAAATCAACTGAAAACATACGATCATCTTTATCAATATTTTACGTGCATTTGTATTGGAATGTTCGCTAAAAACTCTCCTGACAAAATTCCGTCAGCTGTTAAAGCGACTGACAGCTGATCAGATGTGATCAGCTGTCAGGCGGCTGCAGTCATCATAAACACGTCGCTTCACGTGACGCATCAGAGGAAAGGACGTCTCATGTCTCTTAAAACATGTTTCCTCGCGTCTTCTCTCCTCGCTTGGTTTCCTTGCGTCTCTCTATGCATCCCTGGTGGGAGGGACTAAGACGCAAGGAAAGGACGCAAGTGAGGGAAACGGGGATGCAATTTAGAGACTTGGGATGCACAGACACGCACACACGCACACACACACACACACACACACACACACACACACACACACACACACACACACACACACACACACACACACACACACCTGTTCACAGCCCCATTAAAGTTGTACACATTTCAAACTTCAAACAGGTGTTTGTTATGGGAACCCGTCTCTATCCTGATTCATGTGCCGATCGCCCCACCTGAACAACACTTTCCAGACTAAACAACGTTTATTATCTTCTCACTTTCCCCTAAATAAACCTTTATTGGCCCGTGAACACTAAAGTACGGGTTTCTTTCATGTCTCTCCTAATAAATATGGTACTATAGGATTTCTATACTGACTGACATTGACTGTCACATTGACCCGGGAACATATGCAGGAGAGTTAATGCCGCCCCTTTTGAGTCTTCTGCGCCCTCTTACATTCATTCACTTGCTTAGATGTTTGCGGATTCAGGAAGATCATTAGTGTGGCTTGTATAAATTTGAATATAACATTATATAAATTATGTATAAAATACACTTTTCTTTTGCGGTAAATGACGTCCTCCGAGTTAATATTAAAATGCGTAAATAGTACGGAGCTCTACTTGTAAATGAAAGGCTATATCAATCATGAACATCTACACAATCTAAACATAGTCTTATTCGTTGCTAAAGGGTATTCAACATGCGTTTGAAACGAAGCCAACACTTTTCACAAAAAACATTTATTATACACAAAAACTTGAATCTGATGATTACATATATATTGAATTTCACACAGCAAACGAACCCAAAACATTTATATTATTATTATTATTATCAACACACTAATTGAAATACAATATAACACAATTTAACATAGAAAACAATTTAACAATGTAACATTAATTAATAAAAAAATCCTCCTCTCCCTCCTCTTCCTCGAAAACCTCGATAGTGTCCACGCGATTGCCTATGATGGCTATTTGAACTTTCATTGGCACGGTACGCATAACTGCCGCGATTGGCTCCCATTTCTCCTCCTGGATGACAACCGTCCTGTTGTTCTCCAGGAGGAGCTCCAGTTCCCCTGGACACCCCTCCACATCGACCACACCATACGCCTCGACCACCTCAAGGCTTGTGGAGCTTAACACCTGATGAAAGACAGCATAATGTCAAAATACTACAATAACTCAACATAACTGAGAGCATAAGACAACATCTCTGGCACAGCACTTGCTTTGAAAATCAATTGTATTGATTGTTAAATTGATGAAGTATTATTATAATCCTAGTCATCATAATTTTCCTGTACATTTTGAACATGGGATTGTTTAGCAATAAATGCTGACAGGGCACTCCTAAAATACACATCCAGTGCTCTCTAAAATCGAAAAAAAGGTGTCAATGAATAATTAAACAACCGAGGAAAAAAAGCAACAAAAGTAGACATACTTCAATAGCAGTGTTGACGGTCGACTGGAGCTGGAACCCATAGTCCGAATTCGACCCCCTCATGTGGGACACCCTCACATTTGTCCCCAGGACCAGGTCGTGCAGGGCTGCCTCCCTCCACAGACACAGTTGAACTCTGGTCTCCCCCTGTAAATAAAAAAATATATATATTACGGTGCTGACAATATGCAAAGTAACCCACGGACCTTTAGTAAATAACCTACCTGCTTCAGCGTCGCATTTTTCAGAGGGATCGTGTCCAGTGGCGTCCCTAGGCTAAAACATCCGGGGCTAAAGCCCCGGATGTTTTTTAATTAGCCCCGAATATTAATTTTCAAAAAAAAAAAAAATACGTCATTCACCCAAAACAGCGGCGTCAGGCAGCAGGCGCACTTGCAGTGTGCGCCCCCCTATTATACAAGTCGTCATTTAAGTTTCTCTTTCCTATAGAACAGGTCTACACCTTGTTCTGTTATTAAACAAACTAAACGGACGTATTTTATTGATCTTATCCGTCATTTCTGTCTCTAAATGGTCGCGTTAACACTTCTCCTCTGCTCTGCGATGCGCACAGACACGTGCGCGCGCACACACAGGTGAGCACTGAGCACACAACAGCGGACAGAGAGCGTCGAAAAATATGTCGCGTGAAAAGCAGACCGCTATATCGGAGTTTTAAACGCTCCCAGGGTGAAGATGGCAACAGCAGCTCTCCTGTGAGGAACAACCGGAGTTCTCCTCGCACCGGAGCAGCTCTCCTGCTCCAGGTGAAAGAGACAAAGTGCTCTTGTCTTCTACGAACAATGAGCTGCTGGCTTCACATATTACAAAAGTACAAAGTACACGGACATAAAACTAAGTCATTAATAAATACATGGAGAAATGTCTGTACTTTCGGGTAAATGGTTACGCCGTTAACAGGTTACGCTTGCGCATGCGCGACTCGCTCGCTTATTTTTTGGCGTTTTGCCAGAAGTCTCCCTGACGTCCTTTCTGCTGCTGCGTGTCTCAAAACAGAAAACAGATCTCAACGTTGAACATGAATTGTATCAAATCTACAACCCTGTTTTATAAAGATGTGTAGAGGAAAGCAGCTCACTGCTCCACTAATACTGATGCAACCTGATGCTCACATATCTGCACTCATTCTGTTTTGTTTGGCAACAAAATAAATAGCTTATTGTTTTCCACAATGAGCTATTTAGTAGTAACTAAATATTAGTATTTTTTTTTGCACAGATACAACTTCCTGTTCATTGATCTAAGTGATTGCAATTAAAACATAAAAAAAAAATTCTGATGGAGCAATCTGATTTACTTGAAACTTTAAGTGATTGCAATTTTCTTTATTCTGTTATTTATAAAAGCACAGATGGAATCACAAAATGAAGTTATTTACAGAAAACATTTGAGAACCACTACTTTAAGTGTTTGTGTTGGTGGAGCACTATTAGCATTATTAGCATCTTATGTCTAAATATTATGTTAAAGAGTATGTTATGTTAAATAATGTTAAAGAATATGTAAAGAATAAATACATATGAGTATGTAAAGAGCATTAAATGTACAATGTAAACACTGTACATGACAAGATGCATGGTTCATTAAACATCTCAATGTTTACTGTTGCTGAATGGTTGCTGTTGGTATGTTCAACATGATGAATGGGGCATTTTTGTGCCTGGGCTATTGAGGGAAGTTTGTGAAAATTGCTAGCCTATTTGGTATTAACTGGTAACCATGAAATGCCTCAATTCAATTCAGTCCAGAAGAGCAGGTACCTGTAGGGTATGTGGAGAGTGTTTCTATGTCTAAAAATGTCGCTGCTTCACTCTTCTGGGCTAAGCCCCAGATGTGTCAAAATCCTAGAGACGCCCCTGATCGTGTCCCTACCCACGACCACCTTCTTCACAGCAGATACCTGAACACGGTGGATTTGTGTGTTAATTTTCACATTTCATTAACAAATATCTTTAATAACATTTTTATTCTCCAAGAATATACTATACATTTGTTTACACATCGCATTCCTGTCGGACAGAAAATGACTTACTTCTACCACCTCCCCCTCCACCGTCAGGAGGCCCACGGACTCCCGGCAGGTGCTGAGGGGGGTCAGAGGCGAGCGGGGATGGAGCAGGCGTTCGGCCTCTTCTTTCAGCTCTGCTGACACGTTAATGTCAGCAGAGCGGTAGAAGGCGGTGTCTTTTGTTATGTTTATTTGGTACGGGGGAGACGGGCCCCGCAACCCGTACCCCCTAGCCACATAGCACCCTCCCTCCTTCACTTTGACCTTCAGGTCCTCAAAAAGTGTTACTTTTGCGACGGACTTGCCATCGCTAATGGCCATTATGGCGTTGTTCTGTGTGGCTCTAGCTTGAGCACCGGCGGTGAAGTCCCAGCTCACCACCCTGGGCTGGGACTTCACCGCGACTACACATATGTGCAGAGGTGGAGGTTTGCTGTATGGCACCTGGGGCCTTGTCGATATCACTGCTCGAAGTGCCATTCTGAAATAAAAAATAAATAGACAACATTACAGAAAGCCTTCACTATGTAGACATTTCTTTATTTTCTGTATGTATTATTCAATAGGTCCATGTATTCATTGACTGTAGATTTTAGGCTATACATTTATTTATGACGGTAGGGTGACCCTGAACGAACGACAAAACCACTTTTTGCCTTGTCAATCTTAAAATGGATCTCTTCGCAACACTTTAAAATCCTTGTAGGTTTCTTTATAGACATTTACGTCTCTTCACTTAACCCAAGCTTAATTAATTTGTACCAAATTTGATTTTAAAAGGGTTTTAAAAAAGTAAGGTAAGTAAAATAGTTGAAATTAGCAATAAACTGCTTTATGAATGGTATTATCACATTCTCATAAGAACAGCAGAACTTACCTTTCTTCATGTAGGTCAGAAAAATGTTTTCCCGCCGCTGGAAGCTTTTTATCTGTGTGTGAAAAAAAAAAAACTGGCCGGCCGTGTGACGTCATCAACTCCTCTGCCGGTCCAATTACGTACTGTGTCCAAACTCCAAAGACACAAGTATATATAAATGTAAATATTTGCTTACATTTTCAACTGTAAAACGTTTTCAACTGTAAAACTTCCATAAAGCATAGAGATGTTGTAACTAGAAGCCCTATAACGCACACATGCGGAGCGGTTTCTGGAAGATGGCAGAATTTCTGAGAGTCCATGAAGGCATCAATCAAATCTCACCGGCAACACCGTGACTGGTCACTCACTCCGTATTGTCCTCAAGTCTTGTCTGGTAAGTAACTAGCTACTAACGTTTTGAACTGCAGAAATACAGGTTTAATGTTTGAAATTGGAATAAAAGGGAATTGTAAGTCAAACAGAATCCAAAGATGAGTGCGAGGGCGAAAGTCTATTGTTAGCGTGTTAATCTTAATGCTTTATTTGTGTACATGACATGCTGGCTAGTTAGCGTTAGCTGTTGAATGTTCCTCACGTTCACATAGTACTATCTACTTCCATACTGCCCTCAAATGTAGAGGCTTTATCCTAATCCATCAGTGGCATTCAAGCATACAGGGTGACAGGTGATGACAGGTGATCATATATTTAGTGTATATTTAAGCAATAAGGTACGAGAGGCAGTACTGTATCGTCAATAAGGGTATTGTTAGGCCCGACGCGCAGCGGAGGCCCGGCAAACCCTTTAACACTACATCTACCCGTATTATAATAAATGATATATATATATATTCATTGTGACTGCTCACAATGAATATACTGTAATGCTCCTCTCACAGACGTGAGAGGAGCAGTACAGCTTCCCACTGTCCCAGTATTTCATACATATTGATAAATGCAGCCTCTGCTCCAAGGAGATTAATTACAGTAAAAAGGGCTCACATTTGAGCTAACACTAAAAACATACACATGTATGCTTTACATCTGTACAGCATACATGTGTATGTTTCTAGTGTTAGTCCATTTTTATTAATCTTTTTTAATTAACAGCTCAGGGATGTTCAAGGAGCAACCTGTTCTTTCTGAAGAGCTTTTGCACTGTCACTTCTGTTTTTGAATAAAGGGTTGGAAATTAATGCCTTTTTGTTTTTTATCCAATTCATTGATTAATCGAAAAAATAATCAAACGATTAATCTATTATTAAAATAATCATTAGTTGCAGCCCTAATATATATATATATATATATATATATATATATATATATATATATATATATATATATATATACATACACACACACACACACAATATATTCATTGTATATTAATTCCGTGATATTTGCAAACTGTAACTCACAGCCAGACTACCTGTTAGAGCAGACTTTTGCTATTTACTATTTTTTTGTTGTTTGGTTTGGTTTTGTATGCCTGCAAGCGTGAACCCACAAACTCAGTTTGTCATTTATTAATTTTTTCTCAGACAACAGAAAAATTCATCCAGAGCTGCGCATAAGTTGGTAAGTAAAGAAATATAAAAACTGAAATTGATAGGATATGACATAACTTGGCTGTGGATCACTGTACAACATTCTACACTTTTCATGTTGTTTTGGGAAAAAAAGCCATTTACGCACAGTTTACGCCAGACAATACTTTATGTTGTGTACTGGGCTGATTCACGTGAATTGTGTCCGATCCAAAGAGGTTTTTTTGGGGGGGGTCAACTGGCCGCCCAGCGTTTCTGAGATTCGAGTGAGACATGGAGAAAAGCTGATGTTGTGATCTTCGCAATAAAACATCTTTGATGTGACGTGTCGAGTCTTGGCCAATCAGCGTTAAGATGGCTACAGCGCCCTTCCAACTTTTTATCCTTTCACACTCCAAGTTGAAGTTACCGCCAATACGAACGAAGGTAACTTGTCGTAATATTTTTGTCACGTTACCCCATTAAATCTTTCCCAACTTGTTTTTTGATGGAACGCTAGTCAGCTTGATGTCACGCTAGCTAACGTTTTTGGGTTGTGTATTGGCGACTTGCTTGGAAAAATACGTAACGTGATGAAACATGCCGTAACCCGTAAAAAGGGCTCACATGCCCTCTCTTCACACTTAATACAATCAAGGTATGAGTACAGAACAGGGGTATTCAATTAACATTTTAGCGATAGCGATTAACCTTTTAGAGAGAATTTAGTCACGCAGCATTATATACATGATAATCATTTATTGTATTATAGAATATATTCTATTCTATAATATTATAGAATAAAACATATAGTCTTAGAATTTCCTCAACAGTGTTATCACAATAATGTTTAACTTGTGCTATGATTAAGTCCCATATATATTGGGGTCAATGACAAAAACGGCTTCTAAAAATGAAAATTCTAAATTGGTTTCAAGTCCCATTTGTTACATTTAAAAAAAAAGTGGTTCAATGTATTTTTAATAATAATACAAAAAGAGAAATTAAAAACACTCAATATATACAAAGAAATTAAAAATAAGAATAATGCAAAGTATATACAACAATATTTAATTAAATAACAAAACAAAACAGTAGTGCTAAGATGTAGCCAAACAAACAGTTTGGCTGCAGTAACATGCCTGCATGATCCACAGTATTGAAGGAGCTCGGAAGTTACTGGTTTTCTGAAATTAAACTGAACATGTGTCTCTCTCTCTCCCCTACCCAGCCTCACTACCTTCCAGTCCTTCTGGACTCCTCCTTCCTGTGTCCAGCTGCAGACCATCAGCCTTGGACTCCTCCTTCCTGTGTCCAGCTGCAGACCATCAGCCTTGGACTCCTCCTTCCTGTGTCCAGCTGCAGACCATCAGCCTTGGACTCCTCCTTCCTGTGTCCAGCTGCAGACCATCAGCCTTGGACTCCTCCTTCCTGTGTCCAGCTGCAGACCATCAGCCTTGGACTCCTCCTTCCTGTGTCCAGCTGAAGACCATCAGCCTTGGACTCCTCCTTCCTGTGTCCAGCTGAAGACCATCAGCCTTGGACTCCTCCTTCCTGTGTCCAGCTGAAGACCATCAGCCTCACTACCTTCCAGTCCTTCTGGACTCCTCCTTCCTGTGTCCAGCTGCAGACCATCAGCCTTGGACTCCTCCTTCCTGTGTCCAGCTGAAGACCATCAGCCTCACTACCTTCCAGTCCTTCTGGACTCCTCCTCCCTGTGTCCAGGCTGCAGACCATCACTGGTGACTCAACAGTAAGTTCACAAGCATGAATGACTTGTTCAGATAAATCAACACAGTGTGTCATGATTTCCTCAAATGTCTTGTTTTAGCGACAAATCAGAGATATTCAGTTTACTGTCGTAGAGGAGACACAATTATGTCTTGTTGACAACACAGTCAGTATTACCACACAACTCAGTCACACTGCAATATACATTTTAACTTCCAAAAAAATTACGAGTTTTGATTAAGACTTTGTTAATAAATATGGAAATAAATTGTCCACCTGAAAGTACTTATAATTCAAATAAGCTATGAGGTGGATTTTTTTTAACTAAAATGTCTTTTTTTTCTCCCTCTCTTCATCCTCACCCTCCTTCCACTTCTCCTGGACTCCTCCTGTCTGTCTTTAACTACAGACTATCACTGTTGGTGATAGTGTAAGTTCACACATTAATTATAGTTTTACTATATCTAACACAGATACTTATAAAAATAGCCCACTGAGTAGATACATTTAATGACGCCAGTATGTTTTACATAAAAATAGCAGCAACTGGAAAATGCAGCATTAATAGGGATATTTGGTAGAAGTCTTTACGCACGACATTCCAATCAGACACGTTTTAATGGCATTTTAGCTTTTGCTAAGCTTTTTAATATTCAAACAACTGTCTAATGTATGTTTTTATTTTTTTGTCTTACAGGTGTCCTGCTGTGCAGCATCTCTCCTCCTCTATACATACTGGCTCTCTGACTTTCCTGTCAAATCTACTGCTCTGTCTTTGATTTTGGCCATCACACCTTTGTATCCCTCTTCTATCCTGCTCTGATCTATTTTTGGCTTTATGGAATTTTGGCTTTTTGGTGAACTTGGTGAAACGATTTTGGTGAAACATTCTTGGTAAAACGATTTTGGTGAAACATTCTTGGTAAAACGATTTTGGTGAAACATTCTTGGCTTCAGGGTTATTGGTACCTGGTCTGACTTTTGTATTGGTCCTGAGAGTCTCTCTCTCTCACGCTCTACCTGTTCTATCTCTCTCGCACAGATCCTTTGATCTTTCCAATTTGAAATAAATATTACAAAATTTGATATTTATAATTATTTTTTTACAAAGTACACACATGTTTGAAATGTACTATTTGGAAGCAAAGGACACATCCAATTATTAAGTGAAACTGTTACAAAACTAGTTTGAACATAAGATTGAAAAAATTCCTAAATACTTACAAATTGATTGATATTGAAATACATAAACCTTAACTAATTTCTGTGTTAATTTACCATTTCTAAGTATTTTGATTAATAGAAGCTGACAGATTTGACCTATCTTTACATCGTCCTTTGTTAACCGTAATCTTTTATCATTAATATCATTTGTGGTTTTGAAACGCGACAACAATGCCAAGGAAGGGTAAGAGGTCACAAGCTCAGAGCCTGCGCAGGCAGAGGTCCAAAGAGAATCACTGTGCAACTACTGAAGAAGCAGAATGTGTTGGTCCTCAGAGCAGTGGAGAGATAAAGATGTCTGCAGCGTCTCATGCTGGAAGTGTGAAACCGGGAGGTCAGCCTGATGCTGCATGTGTACCACAGGTATCTTATGCAGATGCTGTAAAGAGAGGACAACACTGTGATGATCCAAGTGCAGCAGGGCCTTCTAATGTGAAGCAGGTGAACCCCAGAGGTCAAAGTGATGCTGCATGCGTACCACAGGTATCATATGCAGATGCTGTAAAGAGAGGACAACACAGTAAAGATCCAAGTGCAGCAGGGCCTTCTAATGCAGACTGTGTGAACCTGGAAGAGCAGCCTTCTGAACAACATGTCCGTGCATCCCGCAGCCAGGCTTCTAAGAAATACGGTAAATTCAGAAATCAGCAGTGCACCTGTAACTCACTAACCTTTCTTGCATTCCTTCATGAGAATGAAAACATCACCAGACCAGACCTCAACCTTGTTTTGGATAAAGGTAACACGATGTATAGAGGGATCAGGAAACAAGTCCACCACAACCATTTGACTACAGATGAGCTCACTGATGAAGTTCCTGCACGCTGGTCTACACACTATGCGGACATGACTCAACTTTCAAGGTATGGCACATTAGGAGAACCTTTAACTCGTACTGTAGACAGTTTTCTGGACCTGGAGTCAGGACTGAGCTGCTTGTTATCTGATGTGAAGTATGCTTTGCTGTTGATGACACGGTTATGTATTGCAGTATTCAGAACCAGGTCAGGCAGATATGGTTTCTTTGACCCACACTCCAGAACAACCAGCGGTTTACCCCTAACACTTGGTACTGCTGTCATGGTGACATTCTCACGTCTCAGTGATATGATTGACAGGATCATGGAGTTCCACAGAATGATGGAAACACCGTCCTCCTGTAACTATGAGTTGAAGCCTGTGGAGTTTTACAGTGTGAACACAGTCAACCTGAATGAAGCTCTCCCAAACACAGACTGCAGACCTCCAGCTATCACCGTGAATGAACCGCCTCTGTTGGATGAAGCTGTTAATGAATCACCTACTCTAAAGAAAAACACAGCCGCTAATCATCCTCAGACTGTTTTACCTACAGTGTTCCCTCAGACCACAGCTGTGAAACAACCAGAGGTCCTCATTGCGTCAGTGCCATCACATGATGCTCCTCACAGCAAATCAGAGTTGACTGCTCATGCGATAAACCCAGTTCTCAGTGATCCGACTGATAACATATTGACAGCAGTGTCCAGTGACATCACGTTCACATCATCTGTGAGACAACAAGAGGTCATCTTCCTTGGTACCCAAAATGAACCAGAACCCTCAAGTGAGTTGAGTTTCCTTCCATCACATGATTCTTCTCTCAGTGAATCAACCGGTTCTTCTTCAATGATAAATACTGTTGCCAGTGCTTTATCTGATCCTGTATTACAGGGAATCTCCTGCAAATTGACCAAATATAGTAAACAGCAAAGGAAAAAAATTAAGAGAAGACTTCTGCTCTCAGAAAAACCTCTACAAAGAAAAGAGAATCAGAAAAGTCAAGAAAGGAAAAAGTATGCATCAAATAAAGCATATAAAGCAAAAAAAATAGCTGACGCAAGCAGGAAATATCAAAACAATCCAGAATTTAGACAAAAGAAAAGAAATAATACAAGAGACAGTGTTAACTATCGTCAAAAACGGAAAGAGTACATTTCCTCCCAGTACAAGGAAAATGCAGATTTTAGACACAAAAAAAAAGAAATCTTGGTCTCTCGTTACAGAAACGATGCTGAATTCAGACAGAAACGGAAACAAATCTTGGTCTCTCGTTACAGAGATGATGCTGAATTCAGACAGAAACGGAAACAAATCTTGGTCTCTCGTTACAGAGATGATGCTGAATTCAGACGGAAACGGAAACAAATCTTGGTCTCTCGTTACAGAAACGATGCTGCATTCAGACAGAAACAGAAACAAATCTTGGTCTCTCGTTACAGAGATGATGCTGAATTCAGACAGAAACGGAAACAAATCTTGGTCTCTCGTTACAGAGATGATGCTGAATTCAGACGGAAACGGAAACAAATCTTGGTCTCTCGTTACAGAGATGATGCTGAATTCAGACAGAAACAGAAACAAATCTTGGTCTCTCGTTACAGAGATGATGCTGAATTCAGACAGAAACAGAAACAAATCTTGGTCTTTCGTTACAAAAAAGATATTGCATTTAGAGATAAACAAAAACAACACTTTACAGCCCGTTACCGAGGTAATGTTGATTTTAGACGCACAAAAAAACTGTATTTCAATGCTCTTTATAAAGACAGCATAGAGTTCAGACAGAGGAAGAGAGCTCATATCACTCAGCGTTATGCTCATGACCAAGCATTCAGGCAAAGACACAAACAACTAATGAGACAACGAATGCAAGACAGAAATAAAAACAATCCTATATTTAGGAGTTTGCATAACATAAGATGTGCCATGAAAATAAAAAGGAAATACAGACGGATAAATAGACAAACAGAAGAAAGTGACAACAGTTTGATCAAAGAGGCCATATCTGTTTTCAGATCACAAATAAAAGCCGGTCCCACTTATGTCTGCACTGTCTGTCATAAGGCATCATTTCCAAACCAAGTGCGACCCTGTAAACGGTCAAACTATGTAAAAAATCCAGTCATGGTTGCAGCATGCCTAACAGGAAAGTACCTTCATGTTTGTGATGATGAGTGCAGAAATGAACAACAGTGCAATGTGCCAGATGAGAGGAAGGAAGAGTGGATTTGTCACACCTGCTACAATCATCTTAAAGATGGAGTCATGCCAACACTCGCTGTAGCTAACAACTTGGAGCTCGCTGACATTCCACCTGAACTGTGTGACCTCAACATACTGGAGCGACATCTCATAGCTAAGTGCATAGCGTTTGCCAAAATTATTCCTCTTCCCAAAGGAAGACAGAGAGCCATACATGGTAACGTGGTTTGTGTCCCGTCTGAGGTGCAGGAAACGGTGGAAGCGTTACCCAGACTGAGAAGTGAGTCTCAAGTGATGAGAGTAAAACTGAAGAGACGATTGTGTTACAAAGGTCATCAGCTGTTCCAGACTGTCACCTGGTCTAAACTCGTGCAGGCGCTGCATAAACTCAAACGCATTCATCCACAATATCAGGACATAACCATCAGAGATGAGGCTGAGCTTTGTGACCCAACACTTCCTGATGACGATGATGATGATGATGATGATGATGATGCAGCCATGGAGGAGGATGAATATGATGAAGCTGATTTAATGGACATTGACATGTGTGAGAAAAGTGCACTGTGTGATGCAGAAAATGAGACTGAAGGTGACCAGGATATGGAAATATCATCTTGTGATGGTGAACAACCTGAGAAGCGGAGAGATGATGCAGAACAGGAAGGTGACATGCCTAACGGTGGTTTTGCTCTAGAATCATGCCTTCAGCCGTGTGATGTTTCAGAGGAGATCTTATGTTTCACTGAAGGAATCTACTCTGTTGCCCCAGCTGAAAGAAACAGTCCTGTTGGTTTCTTCAAAACCCCTAAACTTGAGGCGATGGCTTTCCCTGTGCAGTTCCCTACAGGCCAAAACACACTGGATGAAATGAGACGCATTAAACTAACACCCAGCAGTTATTTCAAAGCGAGGCTTTTCTGTATTGATGATCGTTTTGCCAGAGACACAAACTATTTGTTCTTTGCACAGTTTGTGACTGAAATCCACTTGGCCACATCCAGCATGTCAATACAGTTAAGGAAAGGAAAGCCTCTGACCAGAGATGGACGAAAAATAACTTCTGGTATGCTGCAAGATAAACGGGAGGTTGAGAAGCTGGTGAGAAATAAAGATGCAGTCCGATTCATGCAGCCGCTGAGAGGAACACCTGCTTATTGGGAGAAAACCACAAAAGATCTTTTTGCCATGATCAGACAGCTGGGAACTCCCACATTCTTCTGTACATTTTCTGCAGCTGAGATGCGTTGGCCTGAAGTGATTGAAGCAATTAAAAGACAGCAAGGCGAGGAGGTCAATTTTGAAGAGCTCGACTGGTCAGCAAAGTGTGACGTACTGAGAAGCAACCCTGTGACAACAATGCGCATGTTTGATAAGCGTGTTGAGGCGTTATTCAGAGATTTGATCTTATCTCCTGCACAGCCTCTCGGCAACGTTGTTGACTTCTTTTACCGAGTTGAGTTTCAGCACAGAGGAAGCCCACACATTCACTGTCTGATATGGGCAGAAGGTGCACCCGTGTTTGAGGAGGATTCTGATCAGACTGTGTCAGATTTTGTGTCCAAATACATCACAGCTCAGCTGCCTGACCCAGATTCACAACCGGAACTCTACAAGAAGGTCACAGAAGTACAAATACACAGCAAAAACCATTCTAGGACATGTTTCAGAAGTGCCAACTCTGGTTGCAGATTTGGATTTCCCAAACCACCTTCCAGAAACACCTTCATAACGAGACCTGATGAGACCGTTGATCCACTCCAAGTGCAAACCGCAAAGGAAAAGCTCCAACCACTGAACTTGTTGCTGAATGAACCTGAAACGGCCTCACTCAGTTTGCAGCAGCTCCTCGATAAATGCAACTTAACAATCGATGAGTATGAACACTGCCTCAATACGATCAACAAATCCAGTGCGGTGATCCTAAAACGTGAGCCAAAAGACTGCCGGGTAAATGGATATAATCCACATCTACTTGAAGCCTGGGATGCCAATATTGATGTAAGTTATATTCTCAATGCATATTCGTGCATCATGTATCTCACCAGCTACATAACCAAACAAGAATCTGGACTTTCAGAGTACCTCAAAACAGTCATTGCAAACTCCACCAGAGACAACGTCAATGAATGTGATGAAATGAGGGAAATCATGCAGGCGTACTCTAAAAAGAGAGAGGTCAGTGCTCAGGAGTGTGTGACTCGTGCATGTGGCATTAACATGAAGAAGTGTTCACGTGGTGTCATATTCATACCGACAGATGACAACGCATTGAAAATGAGTCGTCCCATGTCTTACCTGGAGAACACGACATCAGAAAGTCTAAATGTGTGGATGACATCTTTGACTGACAAATACAAAGCCAGACCTGAAACACCAGAGTTTGAGGAGATGTGTTTGGCTGATTTTGCAGCAACTTGCAGAATTGTCTATGGACAACAGAAAAAAGGCAAAGATGTGTTGCCCCTCCTCAATGAGATGGGATTTGTGCAAAAGCGGAAAAACAATAAGCCTGCCATCATCAGATTTTACCGCTGCTCACAGGAAAAATACCCTGAGAAGTTCTATGGCACATTAGTGAAACTCTACCTTCCTTACCGATCAGACCAGGAACTGAAAAGACCGCATTTCCCCACGTACGAGTCCTTCTACAAAGATTGCTATGTTCAACTACGAGGTGCTGAACATCCGGAGTATGTCATAGACATTGTGAAACGAAACAGAGACAAATATGAGAAAAACAGTGATGAGATTGACAATGCAGTCGAAGAATTTGATCAGAACAGAGGCGTGATTGATGAATGGTGTAATCTGGCTCCAGAATCTGAGGTGGTCCGGTTGGAATGTGTCGAAGAACTGCAGGCAAGAGAGCCAAATCATGAAAATGTTCAAGAGAATGTCCCAGAATACAGTAATCAGGCTGATGCTGTAACAGAAGCCAGAGCCGTCAGAGAGCCCCCTGCATTAGACCCCACACTGTTACGGCAGATGTATCAGAACCTGAACCAGAAACAAGCATGTGTATTCTATGCAGTTAGAGACTGGTGCTTAAAGCGCGTCTGTGGCCCAAATCCTGAGCAGTTTTTCTTTTACATCAATGGTGGTGCTGGAACAGGAAAGTCACATCTCATCAAATGCATCTACTCCGAGGCATCGAAGATACTGTGCAAACTGCCGAGACAGTCTGAGGAGGCCGACATCTCAAACCCCACTGTCCTGTTGACTGCTTTCACTGGAACTGCAGCCTTTAATATATCAGGCACAACACTGCACTCTCTGCTCAAGCTCCCACGAAGTCTGAAACCTCCATTTCAAGGACTTGGCAACAAACTGGATGAAGTCCGATCAGAACTTGTAAATGCTGAAATCCTCATCATTGATGAAGTGTCCATGGTGTCAAAGCCCCTGTTTGCTTATGTGGATGCGAGACTGAAACAGATCAAAGGCAGTCACAGACCCTTTGGAGGAATGTCCGTATTAGCTGTTGGAGACTTTTATCAACTACCACCAGTGCGACAGCCCAAGACCCTCTGTGTGTATCAGCCATGTGAGATTGACCTATGGCAGGAAAACTTTCAGATGATCACTCTCACTGAGATTATGCGCCAGAAGGATGATGTTGCCTTTGCAGAGATGTTGAACCGGATCCGTGTGAAAGGAAAGTCAGATGAGTTGTCTGAAGCAGACAGAGCCTTGTTGTCACAGACCATCACTGAACCTGCACTTTGTCCAGCTGAAGTCCTGCACATCTTTGCAACTAATAAACAGGTTGATTCCCACAACTCTGCAACTTTAGCCCTGCTCCATTCTCATATCACCAAGATTGATGCAGATGACTACAAGAAGGACCCACGAACTGGAAGAATGGCTCGACAAGACAAACCATATAAAGGCAACAGAAATGAGCTCCCAGATACACTAAACGTAGCTGAAGGGGCTCGAGTCATGCTCACCAGAAACATAGACGTGTCTCAAGGATTGGTGAATGGATCGTTCGCTACTCTCGTCAGGGTAGTAACCGCAGAACAAAGTGGTGTTGCACACGTCACTATGCTTGGACTCAAGATGGATGATGAAACCGCTGGAAGAAATCACGGAAACGGGCCACCAGGCAGACCTGACGATCTAGTGTACATAGAGAGAGCAGAGGAGAATCTGAAACAGAAAGGAGTGGTACGCAGACAGTTTCCTGTTAGACTTGCTTTTGCTTGTACAATACACAAGGTTCAAGGTATGACACGGACATCAGCTGTAGTCTCACTAAAACACATTTTTGAACCTGGCATGGCTTATGTAGCTCTCAGTAGAGTGACCTCTCTCAGTGGACTGCACATGCTGGATCTGGATGAGAGTAAAATCTATGCCAACCCAGAAATCACTGGAGCCCTCGAGACCATGAGACAAGTCAGCTTGGACGACATGATGCCTCTTCTTCATCTCCAACAGACATTGAGCAGACATGACACTCTGACCATTGTTCACCATAACACCGAAGGTTTGCCATCTCATGTCAATGACATCAGGAGTCATCATGAACTGTGTCTTGCAGATGTTTTGTGTCTCACTGAAACTCACCTTCAAGGCTCTTTTGTTGCAGACAGTCTCCAGTTAGAGGGCTACAAGATGTTCAAACGCAACAGACACCTCTCCTACACAAATGTTCCACAAATGGCCGACAGAGGTGGTGGTGGAGTTGCTGTTTATGTGAAAAGTAATATTCAAGTGCGTGAAAAACAGTATATACATAATGTAACTGACCTTGAGTTTGTGGTTTTAAAGGTTGAAGCCCCAGTGAGTGCACTGATTGCAGTTGTATACAGGCCTCCAAACTACAGTGTGACATCATTCCTGTCAAACCTGGGAAGCCTTCTGGACTCATTGGAGATCATGGACTGTCAGCCCATCATTGTGTGTGGTGATTTCAACGAGAATCTCTTCTCCAACATTGGTAAGCCAATACTTGATCTGTTTCAGTCCAGGGGATACGCGCAAGTCATCACTGCTGCAACCACAGAGAAGAACACACTGCTGGACCTCATCTTCATCTCTCAACCACAGCGTTGTCTCCACTCAGGTGTGATGAAAACCTATTACAGTTATCATAACCCTGTCTACTGTGTCATGTCCTGGAGCAGTCCATAAATATATCAGTTGAGAAGAAAAAATACTAGGTCACATGATATTGTTGCACTTTTTATAGTAAGTACGATGGCTATTTGTTTGGCAATTTTTCATTTTCACAGTATTGAATAATATTATTGTTCATATTTTTTCCCCAGGTTCCCTTTCTGACACATTTTGGCCTGTGCATTTATCAGGGTGGGTTTGGGTCAGGGTTGATAAATGCCCAGGCCAAAACTGTTTCAGCAGCTGTGTACAATGCTGAAACAGACATACATCAGAAAGTATTTGTTCTAGATGTAACACACTTTCTGGTCTATTGATGCCTACCAGCTGAAACCCCACATTTCCACCCCACCCAATTTCACACTATACACTCTAGCAGGTCGGGTGGCCATGCTAGAGACTCTTACTCATAAGTCTCCTTTCTCCTGGACCGGAAACAGTTCTCCTGTGTCCTCTGTAATGTTAAGTTTCCTTTCCCCTGGACCGGAGACACAGCCTTGGCCTCACCTCCTTCAGCACTGTGAGGATCAGTAATGCTACAACAGACCAGATGCTGCAGCACCAGCTTAACTATCCATCAATGGTGGAACCACCATTGCTGGACCCCAGAGTTCTCCTTCTCCCTGCCAGTGTCAAGGTTTCTTCACAGCAGAGCACAAGGTATTGCTTTCTTATTTCATATGTGCTTTACAATGTTTAGCTGTATTGTGTGTTCATTATTAATATATTCACTTTTTAACAGTTGTAATAACACTGATGTTATAGTTATTATAATATTGTAATGTATATCAACCTCTTACTTCAGGTCTTCCTCCACTGTCATCCCTCCACTTCACAGTGAAGACACTCAGGACTGCATAGAGAGCTCCACACATAAAAGAAGCTGAACATCATGCAGCCCTCCCAAACTTCTGTGAGAAATGGCACTGGGCATACATGCTGTTCTGTCCTGCAGCAGAGTTCGAGGTATTTGTTTTATTGTGAATTATGTAACTATTTAACATGTTTTGTTTCAGTCTTCAGTTTATTACAATAACTTTTCTCTTGTCAGGACCAGCTCCATCGTCCTACCTCAACATCACCATCGGTGCATCCATTACTGTGCTCAGTTCTGTTCAGCAGAGACTAACTACAGTTGATTCTGAAGCAAGTGATCAGGTGTACGGCTGCAGGGAACCAAACTGCTGCAGATCAGGCATCAGTCAGTCATCACTGACCGTTTCAAGCTCCTCCCTAAACAAGCTGTAAAGGTAACCTTTCTTCTTTACTACCTTAGTTCAATATCTCTCTTTGACCACAACAACTAAAACACTGTGGGACTTACTGCTTGCATGCTATTTACATGTACAACTACAGGAATAGGAATAACGTTTCTCCCTGTTGTTCTCTTTAAAAAGTAGGATGGGGGCCAAAACCTTCAGTTATCAAGCTCCTCTTCTGTGGAACCAGCTTCCACTTTCAGTCCGGGGGCAGACAGTCACCTCATTTAATTAAGAGTAAACTTAAGACTTTTCTCTTTGATCGCACTTATAGTTAGGGCTGTTTCAGGCTTATAGTTAGGGCTGGTTCAGGTTTGCCCTGGTCCAGCCCCTAGATATGCTGCTATAGGCCTAGACTGCTGGGGGACATCTTAGGATACACTGAGCTCCTCTCTCCTCTTCTCTCTCTCCTTCTGGATGAATTCATGTCTCTTCAATGCACATTACTAACTCTATTTCTTTCCCGGGAGCCTCTGTGCTTCCTCTCCTCAAGTTTCCATGGATCGTGGCTGTCTGGAGCCGGTTCCTACCTCCTGTCTCCTACCTCCTGCTGATGCCCCTCCTCTCTACCGCCTTCTGCTGACATGGATCGTGGATTATCTGGATCATGGACCATGCCTACTACTCATTATATGAATAATTTCTGTCATATTCATTGCATGTGCTGTAACTCTGTTACGTTGTTCATTCTGGTCACATGACATCTATTGCTTCTGTCCATCCGGGGAGAGGGATCCTCCTCTGTTGCTCTCCCTCAGGTTTCTTCCTTTTTTCCATGTGAAAGGGTTTTTACTATCTTTATTTGGGGAGTTTTTCCTGCTCCAATGTGAGGTCCTGGGACAGGAATGTGCCTCCGAGGCAAATTTGTGATTTTGGGCTATCCAAAATAAACTGAATTGAATGTACAGAAAGCTCAGTATTGACAAATGTGCCACTATCAAATTTGCCCTTAATGTTTCCTTCTGGTTGGCCAAAGTGTGTCTATGTTGTGAGATGGGGGAAATTAAGCCCTAAGGCTTTTTGCAGAGAGGGTTTTAATTACATACAAATTGTTGACAAATTGGTAATCTAAATGTAAACAAATAAAAAATATTCATAATCAGGTCATTGTCTGGTTCATACTTGCAACAGCATTGAAACTACTACTGTGTTTATGACTATCTCTGCTGCTACTACTTACTGACACTAATACTACTCCAGTTGGTATTACTACTGCTACTATTGGTATTGCTGCTAGTACCTCATATCTTGCTTCTACTACTGCTACAGCTGCTGCTCTGGCTTCTGCCACTACTACCACTACCAATACTGTTTCTGCTGCTAGTACTTCAACTACGATCTCTGATGGAACTGTTTATTCTACTACACCACTGATACTTCGGCTGCTACTGGTACCACTATTAAAATTTCAGCTATCTTTTCAAATATTTAAGCTTTAAGCTTCGGCTTTTAGCATTTTCCATCTCTTCTCCTTCTTCATATATTCAGCTACAGAAACCGCTCAGCTATTAAAATGTTCAGCTCCTTAGGACACAATGGCAATGACCTTTTCATGTTTCTGACTTTTCCAATTTTTGAATTATTAATCTTTTCATGAAAATTTAAATGAACGGATCCGATGGAGGAAATTTAAAAATCCTCTTCAACTTCTAAAGCGTACAGGTTCTGCATACGTTCAGCTACAGACACCTTTTAAACATTCAAATGTTGACAAAAAATTCAGCTATTATTCTATAATTTCATATTTTTTATATTCAGCTATTTTCTGCTATTTTCTGCTAAATTCAACTATATTCTGCTATTTTCAGCTATCCTTTCAAATATTTCAGCTTTAAGCTTCAGCTTTTAGCATTCCAACGCATTTTCAGCAGGAAATGCAATTTCTAGTTATTAGTTGGAATGCTTCAGCAGTCCAACTATTGTTATCCTCTTCTTTATTAGTTGGAATGCTTCAGCAGTCCAACTATTGTTATCCTCTTCTTTATTCAACTTATTAGTTGGAATGCTTCAGCAGTCCAACTATTGTTATCCTCTTCTTTATTCAACTTCTTCTTCTTCTTCATCTTATTCTATTTCTTCCGTACGTATTTTGAATATCATCTCCTCCTTCATATATTAAGCTATTTAAACCATTCAAATATTAAAATATTCAGCTCATTAAGGAGACGATGGCTATGACCTTTCATATTTCTGACTTTTCAAATTTTTGAATTATTAAGCTTTTTATGAAAATTCAAATGAATGGCAGCGGATGGGGGAAATCTTCAAATCCTCTTCAACTTCAAACGCTTACAGGTTCTGCATACGTTCAGCTAAATACACCATTTAAACTTTCAAATGTTGACAAAACCTTCAGCTATTATTCTGCAATTTCATATTTTTGATATTTTTTCAAATATTCAAATTATTAAGCTTTTTCTGAAAAAAAAAATGAATGGATTCCAATGAAGAAAGTCTTCAAAGCCGCTTAAACTTCTTCAACTTCAAAAGCTAAAGGGTTCGCCATGCTTTCAGGTAGAGACACCATTTAAACTTTCAAATGTTGACAAAACCTTCAACTGTTACCGTATGACTCAGCTTTTTGATATCTGTAATAGTCTCTTAACTGTCAGCGTTTTTGTTTTATGTTTTTTCCCAACCTTTTCAGAGTTTACAATGGGTGTGTATTGCGCTGCTTAGAGTGCGTGATGTCACAGCTTGAGTGAACAGAGCCTTCCAGATTTGGTCACAAACGTATTTGCTTTTTGCCATCTACTCCACAATACTAACTTTTTGGGCATAATTTATACATCAAAACGTAGGAAATCTTGTCGTGCTTCGTAAAATTGGGTCGATTTGAATCCAACAGATTCAGACGTGTTTAAATCAGACTATAAGTGAGAGGGAGTCACCCTCCTTCCTCCATTGCCTCCCATGTTATATCTCTCTAAAAAATGGCTCGCCCCTGACGGTCTCACCTGATTTGGAAACTGCAACTAGAGACACATTGTGGGTTTTTAGGTTACACAAACAACATTGACGCGTTCGCAAAAGTCTTATCTCTCAGAAAATATAATTATTTTGGCATGTTGCCTTTGAAGTTCTTGAGATATTAAGCTTTTTCTGAAAACAAATAATGCATTGAAGCCTATGGAGGTCATCTTCAAAGCAGTCTCACTCATGACACAGGTGCTTCAAGTTAACTAATCAGTGCAGCTTCACACTCATTCTTGTTTTAACTACCTTGTGGGGACACACAGAGGCTGTTGGTGGAGGAAGTGAATGATTGCTAGCATGAGCTTTGTGTTGGACTAAGATCACTTGTGTGTCTATGTGCGCGTGAACGGCCGCTCGTGCGCACGTAAACGGCCGCGTGCTATTTCGCGTGCGCGCGCGTGAACGGCCGCGCGCGTGCACGTGGTTATATGGTCTCATGCCCTTTTTTTTTTTTTTTTTTTTTTTTTAAATCAAGGAGTTGCTGATTCTTTAGAGATCAAGGACAATAGGGGCTGGTATACATATCAAGGTCATATGAGCTGTAGAACACCTGAAGAAGCCCTAGGGTTCATTCAGCTACAGACACTTTTTAAATGTTCAAATGTTGACAAAATCTTCAGCTATTATTCTATAATTTCTTATTTTTTATATTCAGCTATCTTTTCAAATATTTAAGCTTTAAGCTTCAGCTTTTAGCATTTTCCGTCTCTTCTCCTTCTTCATATATTCAGCTACAGAAACCGCTCAGCTATTAAAATGTCCAGCTCCTTAGGACACAATGGCAATGACCTTTTCATGTTTCTGACTTTTCCAATTTTTTAATTATTAATCTTTTCATGAAAATTTAAATGAACGGATCCGATGGAGGAAATTTAAAAATCCTCTTCAACTTCTAAAGCGTACAGGTTCTGCATACGTTCAGCTACAGACACCTTTTAAACATTCAAATGTTGACAAAAAATTCAGCTATTATTCTATAATTTCATATTTTTTATATTCAGCTATTTTCTGCTATTTTCTGCTAAATTCAACTATATTCCGCTATTTTCAGCTATCCTTTCAAATATTTCAGCTTTAAGCTTCAGCTTTTAGCATTCCAACGCATTTTCAGCAGGAAATGCAATTTCTAGTTATTATTATTCTATTTCTTCCGTACGTTTTTCAAACCTCTTCTCCTCCTTCATATATTAAGCTATTTAAACCATTCAAATATTAAAATATTCAGCTCATTAAGGAGACGATGGCAATGACCATTTCATATTTCTGACTTTTCAAATTTTTGAATTATTAAGCTTTTTATGAAAATTCAAATGAATGGCAGCGGATGGGGGAAATCTTCAAATCCTCTTCAACTTCAAACGCTTACAGGTTCTGCATACGTTCAGCTAAATACACCATTTAAACTTTCAAATGTTGACAAAACCTTCAGCTATTATTCTGCAATTTCAAATTTTTTCATATTTTTTCAAATATTCAAATTATTAAGCTTTTTCTGAAAAAAAAAATGAATGGATTCCAATGAAGAAAGTCTTCAAAGCCGCTTAAACTTCTCCAACTTCAAAAGCTAAAGGGTTCGCCATGCTTTCAGGTAGAGACACCATTTAAACTTTCAAATGTTGACAAAACCTTCAGCTGTTACCGTATGACTCAGCTTTTTGATATCTGTAATAGTCTTTTAACTGTCAGCGTTTATACTTTATGTTTTTTTCAGACCATTTCTGTGTTTAACATGGGTGTGTATTGCGCTGCTTAGAGTGAGTGATGTCACAACCAGAGGGGACAGAGAAAAATATTTAAGCTTTAAAAAGTATTTGCTTTTTGCCATCTACTCCACAATACTAACTTTTTGGGCATAATGTATACATCAAAACGTAGGAAATCTTGTCGTGCTTCGTAAAATTGGGTCGATTTGAATCCAACAGATTCAGACGTGTTTAAATCAGACTATAAGTGAGAGGGAGTCACCCTCCTTCCTCCATTGCCTCCCATGTTATATCTCTCTAAAAAATGGCTCGCCCCTGACGGTCTCACCTGATTTGGAAACTGCAACTAGAGACACATTGTGGGTTTTTAGGTTACACAAACAACATTGACGCGTTCGCAAAAGTCTTATCTCTCAGAAAATATAATTATTTTGGCATGTTGCCTTTGAAGTTCTTGAGATATTAAGCTTTTTCTGAAAACAAATAATGCATTGAAGCCTATGGAGGTCATCTTCAAAGCAGTCTCACTCATGACACAGGTGCTTCAAGTTAACTAATCAGTGCAGCTTCACACTCATTCTTGTTTTAACGACCTTGTGGGGACACACACAGGCTGTTGGTGGAGGAAGTGAATGATTGCTAGCATGAGCTTTGTGTTGGACTAAGATCACTTGTGTGTCTATGTGCGCGTGAACGGCCGCTCGTGCGCACGTAAACGGCCGCGTGCTATTTCGCGTGCGCGCGCGTGAACGGCCGCGCGCGTGCACGTGGTAATACAGTCTCATGCACTTTTTTTTTTTTTTTTTTTTTTTAAGTCAAGGAGTTGCTGATTCTTTAGAGATCAAGGACAATAGGGGCTGGTATACATATCAAGGTCATATAAGCTGTAGAACACCTGAAGAAGCCCTAGGGTTCATTCAGCTACAGACACTTTTTGAATGTTCAAATGTTGACAAAACCTTCAGCTATTATTCTATAATTTCTTATTTTTTATATTCAGCTATCTTTTCAAATATTTAAGCTTTAAGCTTCAGCTTTTAGCATTTTCCATCTCTTCTCCTTCTTCATATATTCAGCTACAGAAACCGCTCAGCTATTAAAATGTCCAGCTCCTTAGGACACAATGGCAATGACCTTTTCATGTTTCTGACTTTTCCAATTTTTGAATTATTAATCTTTTCATGAAAATTTAAATGAACGGATCCGATGGAGGAAATTTAAAAATCCTCTTCAACTTCTAAAGCGTACAGGTTCTGCATACGTTCAGCTACAGAAACCTTTTAAACATTCAAATGTTGACAAAAAATTCAGCTATTATTCTATAATTTCATATTTTTTATATTCAGCTATTTTCTGCTAAATTCAACTATATTCTGCTATTTTCAGCTATCCTTTCAAATATTTCAGCTTTAAGCTTCAGCTTTTAGCATTCCAACGCATTTTCAGCAGGAAATGCAATTTCTAGTTATTATTATTCTATTTCTTCCGTACGTTTTTCAAACCTCTTCTCCTCCTTCATATATTAAGCTATTTAAACCATTCAAATATTAAAATATTCAGCTCATTAAGGAGACGATGGCTATGACCTTTCATATTTCTGACTTTTCAAATTTTTGAATTATTAAGCTTTTTATGAAAATTCAAATGAATGGCAGCGGATGGGGGAAATCTTCAAATCCTCTTCAACTTCAAACGCTTACAGGTTCTGCATACGTTCAGCTAAATACACCATTTAAACTTTCAAATGTTGACAAAACCTTCAGCTATTATTCTGCAATTTCATATTTTTGATATTTTTTCAAATATTCAAATTATTAAGCTTTTTCTGAAAAAAAAAATGAATGGATTCCAATGAAGAAAGTCTTCAAAGCCGCTTAAACTTCTTCAACTTCAAAAGCTAAAGGGTTCGCCATGCTTTCAGGTAGAGACACCATTTAAACTTTCAAATGTTGACAAAACCTTCAACTGTTACCGTATGACTCAGCTTTTTGATATCTGTAATAGTCTGTTAACTGTCAGCGTTTATGTTTTATGTTTTTTTCAGACCATTTCTGTCTTTAACATGGGTGTGTATTGCGAACCTTAGAGCACGTGATGTCACAGCTTGAGTGAACAGAGCCTTCCAGATTTGGTCACAAACGTATTTGCTTTTTGCCATCTACTCCACAATACTAACTTTTTGGGCATAATTTATACATCAAAACGTAGGAAATCTTGTCGTGCTTCGTAAAATTGGGTCGATTTGAATCCAACAGATTCAGACGTGTTTAAATCAGACTATAAGTGAGAGGTGGTCCTCTCCTTCCTCCATTAACCGCCATGTTACATCTCCCTCCAAAATGTCTCCCCGCTGATGGTCGTACCTGATTTAGAAACTGCAACTACAGACACATTGTGGGTCTGTAGGTTACACAAACAACATTGACGCGTTCACAAAAGTCTTATCTCTCAGAAAATATAATTATTTTGGCATGTTGCCTTTGAAGTTCTTGAGATATTAAGCTTTTTCTGAAAACAAATAATGCATTGAAGCCTATGGAGGTCATCTTCAAAGCAGTCTCACTCATGACACAGGTGCTTCAAGTTAACTAATCAGTGCAGCTTCACACTCATTCTTGTTTTAACGACCTTGTGGGGACACACACACAGGCTGTTGGTGGAGGAAGTGAATGATTGCTAGCATGAGCTTTGTGTTGGACTAAGATCACTTGTGTGTCTATGTGCGCGTGAACGGCCGCTCGTGCGCACGTAAACGGCCGCGTGCTATTTCGCGTGCGCGCGCGTGAACGGCCGCGCGCGTGCACGTGGTTATATGGTCTCATGCACTTTTTTTTTTTTTAAATCAAGGAGTTGCTGATTCTTTAGAGATCAAGGACAATAGGGGCTGGTATACATATCAAGGTCATATGAGCTGTAGAACACCTGAAGAAGCCCTAGGGTTCATTCAGCTACAGACACCTTTTTAAATGTTCAAATGTTGACAAAATCTTCAGCTATTATTCTATAATTTCTTATTTTTTATATTCAGCTATCTTTTCAAATATTTAAGCTTTAAGCTTCAGCTTTTAGCATTTTCCATCTCTTCTCCTTCTTCATATATTCAGCTACAGAAACCGCTCAGCTATTAAAATGTCCAGCTCCTTAGGACACAATGGCAATGACCTTTTCATGTTTCTGACTTTTCCAATTTTTGAATTATTAATCTTTTCATGAAAATTTAAATGAACGGATCCGATGGATGAAATTTAAAAATCCTCTTCAACTTCTAAAGCGTACAGGTTCTGCATACGTTCAGCTACAGACACCTTTTAAACATTCAAATGTTGACAAAAAATTCAGCTATTATTCTATAATTTCATATTTTTTATATTCAGCTATTTTCTGCTATTTTCTGCTAAATTCAACTATATTCCGCTATTTTCAGCTATCCTTTCAAATATTTCAGCTTTAAGCTTCAGCTTTTAGCATTCCAACGCATTTTCAGCAGGAAATGCAATTTCTAGTTAGTTGGAATGCTTCAGCAGTCCAACTATTGTTATCCTCTTCTTTATTCAACTTATTATTATTATTATTCTATTTCTTCCGTACGTTTTTCAAACCTCTTCTCCTCCTTCATATATTAAGCTATTTAAACCATTCAAATATTAAAATATTCAGCTCATTAAGGAGACGATGGCAATGACCATTTCATATTTCTGACTTTTCAAATTTTTGAATTATTAAGCTTTTTATGAAAATTCAAATGAATGGCAGCGGATGGGGGAAATCTTCAAATCCTCTTCAACTTCAAACGCTTACAGGTTCTGCATACGTTCAGCTAAATACACCATTTAAACTTTCAAATGTTGACAAAACCTTCAGCTATTATTCTGCAATTTCATATTTTTGATATTTTTTCAAATATTCAAATTATTAAGCTTTTTCTGAAAAAAAAAATGAATGGATTCCAATGAAGAAAGTCTTCAAAGCCGCTTAAACTTCTTCAACTTCAAAAGCTAAAGGGTTCGCCATGCTTTCAGGTAGAGACACCATTTAAACTTTTAAATGTTGACAAAACCTTCAACTGTTACCGTATGACTCAGCTTTTTGATATCTGTAATAGTCTCTTAACTGTCAGCGTTTTTGTTTTATGTTTTTTCCCAACCTTTTCAGAGTTTACAATGGGTGTGTATTGCGCTGCTTAGAGTGCGTGATGTCACAGCTTGAGTGAACAGAGCCTTCCAGATTTGGTCACAAACGTATTTGCTTTTTGCCATCTACTCCACAATACTAACTTTTTGGGCATAATTTATACATCAAAACGTAGGAAATCTTGTCGTGCTTCGTAAAATTGGGTCGATTTGAATCCAACAGATTCAGACGTGTTTAAATCAGACTATAAGTGAGAGGTGGTCCTCCTTCTTCCTCCATACACCGCCATGTTAAATCTCTCTCAGAAATGTATCCCCCCTGACGGTCTCACCTGATTTCGAAACTGCAACTACAGACACATTGTGGGTCTGTAGGTTACACAAACAACATTGACGCGTTCACAAAAGTCTTATCTCTCAGAAAATATAATTATTTTGGCATGTTGCCTTTGAAGTTCTTGAGATATTAAGCTTTTTATGGAAACAAATAATGCATTGAAGCCTATGGAGGTCATCTTCAAAGCAGTCTCACTCATGACACAGGTGCTTCAAGTTAACTAATCAGTGCAGCTTCACACTCATTCTTGTTTTAACGACCTTGTGGGGACACACACACAGGCTGTTGGTGGAGGAAGTGAATGATTGCTAGCATGAGCTTTGTGTTGGACTAAGATCACTTGTGTGTCTATGTGCGCGTGAACGGCCGCTCGTGCGCACGTAAACGGCCGCGTGCTATTTCGCGTGCGCGCGCGTGAACGGCCGCGCGCGTGCACGTGGTTATACGGTCTCATGCACTTTTTTTTTTTTTTTTTTTTTTTTTTTTTAAGTCAAGGAGTTGCTGATTCTTTAGAGATCAAGGACAATAGGGTCTGGTATACATATCAAGGTCATATGAGCTGTAGAACACCTGAAGAAGCCCTAGGGTTCATTCAGCTACAGACACTTTTTAAATGTTCAAATGTTGACAAAATCTTCAGCTATTATTCTATAATTTCTTATTTTTTATATTCAGCTATCTTTTCAAATATTTAAGCTTTAAGCTTCAGCTTTTAGCATTTTCCATCTCTTCTCCTTCTTCATATATTCAGCTACAGAAACCGCTCAGCTATTAAAATGTTCAGCTCCTTAGGACACAATGGCAATGACCTTTTCATGTTTCTGACTTTTCCAATTTTTTAATTATTAATCTTTTCATGAAAATTTAAATGAACGGATCCGATGGAGGAAATTTAAAAATCCTCTTCAACTTCTAAAGCGTACAGGTTCTGCATACGTTCAGCTACAGACACCTTTTAAACATTCAAATGTTGACAAAAAATGCAGCTATTATTCTATAATTTCATATTTTTTATATTCAGCTATTTTCTGCTATTTTCTGCTAAATTCAACTATATTCTGCTATTTTCAGCTATCCTTTCAAATATTTCAGCTTTAAGCTTCAGCTTTTAGCATTCCAACGCATTTTCAGCAGGAAATGCAATTTCTAGTTCAACTTATTATTCTATTTCTTCCGTACGTTTTTCAAACCTCTTCTCCTCCTTCATATATTAAGCTATTTAAACCATTCAAATATTAAAATATTCAGCTCATTAAGGAGACGATGGCTATGACCTTTCATATTTCTGACTTTTCAAATTTTTGAATTATTAAGCTTTTTATGAAAATTCAAATGAATGGCAGCGGATGGGGGAAATCTTCAAATCCTCTTCAACTTCAAACGCTTACAGGTTCTGCATACGTTCAGCTAAATACACCATTTAAACTTTCAAATGTTGACAAAACCTTCAGCTATTATTCTGCAATTTCATATTTTTGATATTTTTTCAAATATTCAAATTATTAAGCTTTTTCTGAAAAAAAAAATGAATGGATTCCAATGAAGAAAGTCTTCAAAGCCGCTTAAACTTCTTCAACTTCAAAAGCTAAAGGGTTCGCCATGCTTTCAGGTAGAGACACCATTTAAACTTTCAAATGTTGACAAAACCTTCAACTGTTACCGTATGACTCAGCTTTTTGATATCTGTAATAGTCTCTTAACTGTCAGCGTTTTTGTTTTATGTTTTTTCCCAACCTTTTCAGAGTTTACAATGGGTGTGTATTGCGCTGCTTAGAGTGCGTGATGTCACAGCTTGAGTGAACAGAGCCTTCCAGATTTGGTCACAAACGTATTTGCTTTTTGCCATCTACTCCACAATACTAACTTTTTGGGCATAATTTATACATCAAAACGTAGGAAATCTTGTCTGTCTTCGTAAAATTGGGTCGATTTGAATCCAACAGATTCAGACGTGTTTAAATCAGACTATAAGTGAGAGGTGGTCCTCCTTCTTCCTCCACTCACTGCCATGTTAAATCTCCCTCCAAAATGTCTCCCCCCTGACGGTCGTACCTGATTTCGAAACTGCAACTACAGACACATTGTGGGTCTGTAGGTTACACAAACAACATCGACGCGTTCGCAAAAGTCTTATCTCTCAGAAAATATAATTATTTTGGCATGTTGCCTTTGAAGTTCTTGAGATATTAAGCTTTTTATGAAAAATAATAATGCATTGAAGGCTATGGAGGTCTTCTCAAAGCAAAAACTCAGTCTCACTCATGACACAGGTGCTTCAAGTTAGCTAATCAGTGGAGCTTCACACTCATTCTTGTTTTAACGACCTTGTGGGGACACAGACATACACACAGATAAGCAGCTGTTTGTGGAGAGGAGGTGAATTTCATTGCTAGCAGGAAGTTAGCTTTGTGTTTGACTAAGCTAACTCACTGTGTTTGTCTATGTGCGCGTGTGTGTGCGCGCGCGTGAGCGGCCGCGTGCACGTGTTACGGTCGCGTTTACGTTCGCGCGCGCGCGTGAACGGCCGTGCGCGTGCACGTGGTAATACGGTCTCGTGCACTTTTTTTTTTTTTTTTTTTTTTTAAGTCAAGGAGTTGCTGATTCTTTAGAGATCAAGGACAATAGGGGCTGGTATACATATCAAGGTCATATGAGCTGTAGAACACCTGAAGAAGCCCTAGGGTTCATTCAGCTACAGACACTTTTTAAATGTTCAAATGTTGACAAAACCTTCAGCTATTATTCTATAATTTCTTATTTTTTATATTCAGCTATCTTTTCAAATATTTAAGCTTTAAGCTTCAGCTTTTAGCATTTTCCATCTCTTCTCCTTCTTCATATATTCAGCTACAGAAACCGCTCAGCTATTAAAATGTTCAGCTCCTTAGGACACAATGGCAATGACCTTTTCATGTTTCTGACTTTTCCAATTTTTGAATTATTAATCTTTTCATGAAAATTTAAATGAACGGATCCGATGGAGGAAATTTAAAAATCCTCTTCAACTTCTAAAGCGTACAGGTTCTGCATACGTTCAGCTACAGACACCTTTTAAACATTCAAATGTTGACAAAAAATTCAGCTATTATTCTATAATTTCATATTTTTTATATTCAGCTATTTTCTGCTAAATTCAACTATATTCTGCTATTTTCAGCTATCCTTTCAAATATTTCAGCTTTAAGCTTCAGCTTTTAGCATTCCAACGCATTTTCAGCAGGAAATGCAATTTCTAGTTCAACTTATTATTCTATTTCTTCCGTACGTTTTTCAAACCTCTTCTCCTCCTTCATATATTAAGCTATTTAAACCATTCAAATATTAAAATATTCAGCTCATTAAGGAGACGATGGCTATGACTTTTCATATTTCTGACTTTTCAAATTTTCAAATTATTAAGCTTTTTATGAAAATTAAAATGAATGGCCGCGGATGGGGGAAATCTTCAAATCCTCTTCAACTTCAAACGCTTACAGGTTCTGCATACGTTCAGCTAAATACACCATTTAAACTTTCAAATGTTGACAAAACCTTCAGCTATTATTCTGCAATTTCAAATTTTTTGATATTTTTTCAAATATTCAAATTATTAAGCTTTTTCTGAAAAAAAAAAAGAATGGATTCCAATGAAGAAAGTCTTCAAAGCCGCTTAAACTTCTCCAACTTCAAAAGCTAAAGGGTTCGCCATGCTTTCAGGTAGAGACACCATTTAAACTTTCAAATGTTGACAAAACCTTCAGCTGTTACCGTATGACTCAGCTTTTTGATATCTGTAATAGTCTTTTAACTGTCAGCGTTTATACTTTATGTTTTTTTCAGACCATTTCTGTGTTTAACATGGGTGTGTATTGCGCTGCTTAGAGTGAGTGATGTCACAACCAGAGGGGACAGAGAAAAATATTTAAGCTTTAAAAAGTATTTGCTTTTTGCCATCTACTCCACAATACTAACTTTTTGGGCATAATTTATACATCAAAACGTAGGAAATCTTGTCGTGCTTCGTAAAATTGGGTCGATTTGAATCCAACAGATTCAGACGTGTTTAAATCAGACTATAAGTGAGAGGGAGTCACCCTCCTTCCTCCATTGCCTCCCATGTTATATCTCTCTAAAAAATGGCTCGCCCCTGACGGTCTCACCTGATTTGGAAACTGCAACTAGAGACACATTGTGGGTTTTTAGGTTACACAAACAACATTGACGCGTTCGCAAAAGTCTTATCTCTCAGAAAATATAATTATTTTGGCATGTTGCCTTTGAAGTTCTTGAGATATTAAGCTTTTTCTGAAAACAAATAATGCATTGAAGCCTATGGAGGTCATCTTCAAAGCAGTCTCACTCATGACACAGGTGCTTCAAGTTAACTAATCAGTGCAGCTTCACACTCATTCTTGTTTTAACGACCTTGTGGGGACACACACAGGCTGTTGGTGGAGGAAGTGAATGATTGCTACCATGAGCTTTGTGTTGGACTAAGATCACTTGTGTGTCTATGTGCGTGTGAACGGCCGCTCGTGCGCACGTAAACGGCCGCGTGCTATTTCGCGTGCGCGCGCGTGAACGGCCGCGCGCGTGCACGTGGTAATACAGTCTCATGCACTTTTTTTTTTTTTTTTTTTTTTTTTAAGTCAAGGAGTTGCTGATTCTTTAGAGATCAAGGACAATAGGGGCTGGTATACATATCAAGGTCATATGAGCTGTAGAACACCTGAAGAAGCCCTAGGGTTCATTCAGCTACAGACACCTTTTAAATGTTCAAATGTTGACAAAATCTTCAGCTATTATTCTATAATTTCTTATTTTTTATATTCAGCTATCTTTTCAAATATTTAAGCTTTAAGCTTCAGCTTTTAGCATTTTCCATCTCTTCTCCTTCTTCATATATTCAGCTACAGAAACCGCTCAGCTATTAAAATGTCCAGCTCCTTAGGACACAATGGCAATGACCTTTTCATGTTTCTGACTTTTCCAATTTTTGAATTATTAATCTTTTCATGAAAATTTAAATGAACGGATCCGATGGAGGAAATTTAAAAATCCTCTTCAACTTCTAAAGCGTACAGGTTCTGCATACGTTCAGCTACAGACACCTTTTAAACATTCAAATGTTGACAAAAAATTCAGCTATTATTCTATAATTTCATATTTTTTATATTCAGCTATTTTCTGCTATTTTCTGCTAAATTCAACTATATTCTGCTATTTTCAGCTATCCTTTCAAATATTTCAGCTTTAAGCTTCAGCTTTTAGCATTCCAACGCATTTTCAGCAGGAAATGCAATTTCTAGTTATTAGTTGGAATGCTTCAGCAGTCCAACTATTGTTATCCTCTTCTTTATTAAACTTATTAGTTGGAATGCTTCAGCAGTCCAACTATTGTTATCCTCTTCTTTATTAAACTTATTATTAGTTGGAATGCTTCAGCAGTCCAACTATTGTTATCCTCTTCTTTATTAAACTTATTATTATTATTCTATTTCTTCCGTACGTATTTTGGACCTCTTAAACTACTTCATATATTCAGCTACCGAAACCGTTCAACTATTAAAATATTCAGCTACTTCAGGACACGATGGCTATATCTTTTCATATTTTTAACTATTAAACTTTTTGAATTATTAAGCTTTTTATGAAAATTAAAATGAATGGTTTCGAATGGGGAAGATCTTCAAATCCTCTTCAACTTCAAAGGCTTACAGGTTCTGCATACGTTCAGCTAAATACAACATTTAAACTGTTAAAATGTTGACAAAACCTTCAGCTATTATTTTATAATTTCAGATTTTTTATATCTTTAATAGTCTTTTAACTGTCAGCGTTTTTGTTTTATGCTTTTTTCCAACCTTTTCTAAATTTAACATGGGTGTGTATTGCGCTGCTTAGAGTGCGTGATGTCACAGCTTGAGTGCACAGAGCCTTCCAGATTTTGTCATAAAAGTATTTGCTTTTTGCCATCTACTCCACAATACTAACTTTTTGGGCATAATTTATACATCAAAACGTAGGAAATATTGTCGGTCTTCGTAAAATTGGGTCGATTTGAATCCAACAGATTCAGACGTGTTTAAATCAGACTATAAGTGAGAGGTGGTCCTCCTCCTTCCTCCATCCACCGCCATGTTACATCTCCCTCCAAAATGTCTCCCCGCTGATGGTCGTACCTGATTTAGAAACTGCAACTACAGACACATTGTGGGTCTGTAGGTTACACAAACAACATTGACGCGTTCACAAAAGTCTTATCTCTCAGAAAATATAATTATTTTGGCATGTTGCCTTTGAAGTTCTTGAGATATTAAGCTTTTTCTGAAAACAAATAATGCATTGAAGCCTATGGAGGTCATCTTCAAAGCAAAAACGCAGTCTCACTCATGACACAGGTGCTTCAAGTTAACTAATCAGTGGAGCTTCACACTCATTCTTGTTTTAACGACCTTGTGGGGACACACAAACACACAGGCTGTTGGTGGAGGAAGTGAATGATTGCTAGCATGAGCTTTGTGTTGGACTAAGATCACTTGTGTGTCTATGTGCGCGTGAACGGCCGCTCGTGCGCACGTAAACGGCCGCGTGCTATTTCGCGTGCGCGCGCGTGAACGGCCGGGCGCGTGCACGTGGTTATACGGTCTCATGCACTTTTTTTTTTTTTTTTTTTTTTTTAAGTCAAGGAGTTGCTGATTCTTTAGAGATCAAGGACAATAGGGGCTGGTATACATATCAAGGTCATATGAGCTGTAGAACACCTGAAGGAGCCCTAGGGTTCATTCAGCTACAGACACTTTTTAAATGTTCAAATGTTGACAAAACCTTCAGCTATTATTCTATAATTTCTTATTTTTTATATTCAGCTATCTTTTCAAATATTTAAGCTTTAAGCTTCAGCTTTTAGCATTTTCCATCTCTTCTCCTTCTTCATATATTCAGCTACAGAAACCGCTCAGCTATTAAAATGTCCAGCTCCTTAGGACACAATGGCAATGACCTTTTCATGTTTCTGACTTTTCCAATTTTTGAATTATTAATCTTTTCATGAAAATTTAAATGAACGGATCCGATGGAGGAAATTTAAAAATCCTCTTCAACTTCTAAAGCGTACAGGTTCTGCATACGTTCAGCTACAGACACCTTTTAAACATTCAAATGTTGACAAAAAAATCAGCTATTATTCTATGATTTCATATTTTTTATATTCAGCTATTTTCTGCTATTTTCTGCTAAATTCAACTATATTCTGCTAAATTCAACTATATTCTGCTATTTTCAGCTATCCTTTCAAATATTTCAGCTTTAAGCTTCAGCTTTTAGCATTCCAACGCATTTTCAGCAGGAAATGCAATTTCTAGTTATTATTCTATTTCTTCCGTACGTATTTTGGACCTCTTAAACTACTTCATATATTCAGCTACCGAAACCGTTCAACTATTAAAATATTCAGCTACTTCAGGACACGATGGCTATATCTTTTCATATTTTTAACTATTCAACTTTTTGAATTATTAAGCTTTTTATGAAAATTAAAATGAATGGTTTCGAATGGGGAAGATCTTCAAATCCTCTTCAACTTCAAAGGCTTACAGGTTCTGCATACGTTCAGCTAAAGACAACATTTAAACTGTTAAAATGTTGACAAAACCTTCAGCTATTATTCTATAATTTCAGATTTTTTATATCTTTAATAGTCTTTTAACTGTCAGCGTTTTTGTTTTATGCTTTTTTCCAACCTTTTCTAAGTTTAACATTGGTGTGTATTGCGCTGCTTAGAGTGCGTGATGTCACAGCTTGAGTGCACAGAGCCTTCCAGATTTTGTCATAAAAGTATTTGCTTTTTGCCATCTACTCCACAATACTAACTTTTTGGGCATAATTTATACATCAAAACGTAGGAAATATTGTCGGTCTTCGTAAAATTGGGTCGATTTGAATCCAACAGATTCAGACGTGTTTAAATCAGACTATAAGTGAGAGGTGGTCCTCTCCTTCCTCCATCCACCGCCATGTTACATCTCCCTCCAAAATGTCTCCCCGCTGATGGTCGTACCTGATTTCGAAACTGCAACTACAGACACATTGTGGGTCTGTAGGTTACACAAACAACATCGACGCGTTCGCAAAAGTCTTATCTCTCAGAAAATATAATTATTTTGGCATGTTGCCTTTGAAGTTCTTGAGATATTAAGCTTTTTCTGAAAACAAATAATGCATTGAAGCCTATGGAGGTCATCTTCAAAGCAGTCTCACTCATGACACAGGTGCTTCAAGTTAACTAATCAGTGGAGCTTCACACTCATTCTTGTTTTAACGACCTTGTGGGGACACACACACAGGCTGTTGGTGGAGGAAGTGAATGATTGCTAGCATGAGCTTTGTGTTGGACTAAGATCACTTGTGTGTCTATGTGCGCGTGAACGGCCGCTCGTGCGCACGTAAACG
This sequence comes from Myoxocephalus aenaeus, assembly GCA_038501785.1. Taxonomy (NCBI): domain Eukaryota; kingdom Metazoa; phylum Chordata; class Actinopteri; order Perciformes; family Cottidae; genus Myoxocephalus; species Myoxocephalus aenaeus. The sequence goes on from JBAMJR010000070.1 coordinate 2,160,356, forward strand.
GCCGCGTGCCATTTCGCGTGCGCGCGCGTGAACGGCCGCGCGCGTGCACGTGGTAATACGGTCTCATGCACTTTTTTTTTTTTTTTTTTTTTTTTAAGTCAAGGAGTTGCTGATTCTTTAGAGATCAAGGACAATAGGGGCTGGTATTCATATCAAGGTCATATGAGCTGTAGAACACCTGAAGAAGCCCTAGGGTTCATTCAGCTACAGACACTTTTTAAATGTTCAAATGTTGACAAAATCTTCAGCTATTATTCTATAATTTCTTATTTTTTATATTCAGCTATCTTTTCAAATATTTAAGCTTTAAGCTTCAGCTTTTAGCATTTTCCGTCTCTTCTCCTTCTTCATATATTCAGCTACAGAAACCGCTCAGCTATTAAAATGTCCAGCTCCTTAGGACACAATGGCAATGACCTTTTCATGTTTCTGACTTTTCCAATTTTTGAATTATTAATCTTTTCATGAAAATTTAAATGAACGGATCCGATGGAGGAAATTTAAAAATCCTCTTCAACTTCTAAAGCGTACAGGTTCTGCATACGTTCAGCTACAGACACCTTTTAAACATTCAAATGTTGACAAAAAATTCAGCTATTATTCTATAATTTCATATTTTTTATATTCAGCTATTTTCTGCTATTTTCTGCTGAATTCAACTATATTCTGCTATTTTCAGCTATCCTTTCAAATATTTCAGCTTTAAGCTTCAGCTTTTAGCATTCCAACGCATTTTCAGCAGGAAATGCAATTTCTAGTTATTATTATTATTCTATTTCTTCCGTACGTATTTTGGACCTCTTAAACTACTTCATATATTCAGCTACCGAAACCGTTCAACTATTAAAATATTCAGCTACTTCAGGACACGATGGCTATATCTTTTCATATTTTTAACTATTAAACTTTTTGAATTATTAAGCTTTTTATGAAAATTAAAATGAATGGTTTCGAATGGGGAAGATCTTCAAATCCTCTTCAACTTCAAAGGCTTACAGGTTCTGCATACGTTCAGCTAAATACACCATTTGAACTTTCAAATGTTGACAAAACCTTCAGCTATTATTCTATAATTTCAGATTTTTTATATCTTTAATAGTCTTTTAACTGTCAGCGTTTCTGTTTTATGCTTTTTTCCAACCTTTTCTAAGTTTAACATTGGTGTGTATTGCGCTGCTTAGAGCACGTGATGTCACAGCTTGAGTGAACAGAGCCTTCCAGATTTGGTCACAAACATATTTGCTTTTTGCCATCTACTCCACAATACTAACTTTTTGGGCATGATTTATACATCAAAACGTAGGAAATCTTGTCGGTCTTCGTAAAATTGGGTCGATTTGAATCCAACAGATTCAGACGTGTTTAAATCAGACTATAAGTGAGAGGTGGTCCTCCTTCTTCCTCTATTCACCGCCATGTTAAATCTCTCTCAGAAATGTATCCCCCCTGACGGTCTCACCTGATTTAGAAACTGCAACTACAGACACATTGTGGGTCTGTAGGTTACACAAACAACATCGACGCGTTCGCAAAAGTCTTATCTCTCAGAAAATATAATTATTTTGGCATGTTGCCTTTGAAGTTCTTGAGATATTAAGCTTTTTATGAAAACAAATAATGCATTGAAGCCTATGGAGGTCATCTTCAAAGCAGTCTCACTCATGACACAGGTGCTTCAAGTTAACTAATCAGCAGCTTCACACTCATTCTTGTTTTAACGACCTTGTGGGGACACACACACAGGCTGTTGGTGGAGGAAGTGAATGATTGCTAGCATGAGCTTTGTGTTGGACTAAGATCACTTGTGTGTCTATGTGCGCGTGAACGGCCGCTCGTGCGCACGTAAACGGCCGCGTGCTATTTCGCGTGCGCGCGCGTGAACGGCCGCGCGCGTGCACGTGGTTATACGGTCTCATGCACTTTTTTTTTTTTTTTTTTTTTTTAAGTCAAGGAGTTGCTGATTCTTTAGAGATCAAGGACAATAGGGGCTGGTATACATATCAAGGTCATATGAGCTGTAGAACACCTGAAGGAGCCCTAGGGTTCATTCAGCTACAGACACTTTTTAAATGTTCAAATGTTGACAAAACCTTCAGCTATTATTCTATAATTTCTTATTTTTTATATTCAGCTATCTTTTCAAATATTTAAGCTTTAAGCTTCAGCTTTTAGCATTTTCCATCTCTTCTCCTTCTTCATATATTCAGCTACAGAAACCGCTCAGCTATTAAAATGTCCAGCTCCTTAGGACACAATGGCAATGACCTTTTCATGTTTCTGACTTTTCCAATTTTTGAATTATTAATCTTTTCATGAAAATTTAAATGAACGGATCCGATGGAGGAAATTTAAAAATCCTCTTCAACTTCTAAAGCGTACAGGTTCTGCATACGTTCAGCTACAGACACCTTTTAAACATTCAAATGTTGACAAAAAATTCTGCTATTATTCTATAATTTCATATTTTTTATATTCAGCTATTTTCTGCTATTTTCTGCTAAATTCAACTATATTCTGCTATTTTCAGCTATCCTTTCAAATATTTCAGCTTTAAGCTTCAGCTTTTAGCATTCCAACGCATTTTCAGCAGGAAATGCAATTTCTAGTTATTATTCTTCTTATTCCGCAAAACTTTGGACCGTATCTCCTCCCGCAGCGTTGCCAGCACATGCGTCAAACATACATCAAAACGTGCGGCCTGATCGGGAATCGCCTGGAATGACTCATTTTTTTGATTCGACCGGCCGTTTTCCCGAAAAACGCGAAAAACGGCGAGAAATTGTCCCATTCACTTGAATGGAGTTTCGGCAAAAAAAACACTGATCTTTGTGCCCACAGTGACTCGCCATAATTTAACGTAGAGAAATGATTTGAAGTTTAAAACGTTGACAAAAGTCTGCAGTATATTTGCCCAATTGGGCATTTTTTGATAGCTAGCACAGTTTTCATGTAATTATTGTTCAAGTTTAGGAAAATTCTGGGACCATTTCAGAGTTTACAATGGGTGTGTATGGGGCAGGTTAGAGTGGTGATGTCATCGCTAGAGTGAGAATGATTTTTTTACTAACTCCTGTATTTGTATTTGTATTTTGCCATTCACTCCACAATATTTACTTTTGAGGCATAATTTATACATCAAAACGTAGGAAATATTGTGCTTGTGGTACACATGCGTCGTGGAATCCAACAAACTTATACTTTTTTGTCAGCAAGCCTGAAAGCGACATGAAGTCCGGCCAACTGCTCCATCAACCGCCATGTTAATTCCAACCACAATTTTCTCTCATGACACAAACGTGAGCACTTTATAAACTGGATTTACGATCTCATTTCTAAATCCTTACAAATATTTAAGTAGACGGAAACGTTCTCAGAAGTCTTGTGCTTCTCATGATGACGTTATTTTCGCGATGGGATTCACGGTTGTCTGTCAAATACAATAGTTTGAAAGGTTGTTTTGTCATTAAATCAGCAGTCAAGTCTCCTCTCCTCTCCTCCATGACACAGGTGTCTCAAGTTAGCTAATCAAGACTGCTACCATGGCAACAAGACACGCGCCCACAGACGCAGGAGGAACTGTCAGTTGGTCAGCTGACATCCTGACTGTGTGTGTGTCTAAGTGCGCGCGCGTGTGTGTGTGTGTCCTAGCAAGAAGTTAGCTTCTGTGTGTCTATGTGCGTGTGAACGGCCGCGCGTGCGCACGTAAACGGCCGCATGCAATTTCGCGTGCGCGCGCGTGAACGACCGTGCGCGCGCACGCGGTAATACGGTCACGTGCACTTTTTTTTTTTTTTTCTTTTTTTTTTTCTTTTAAGTCAAGGAGTTGCTGATTCTTTAGAGATCAAGGACAATAGGACTTTTTTTTATAAACTTTTTTTTACTTTGTTATTATTACACATACACACACGCAGACACACACACACAATAACACATCTCACTACCGGTAATGTATATATATTGCGACGTCTTACGGCAGTAGTAGCCACACTTTCAAAATTTCTTGCGAAATTTTCTAGTTAAACTTTATTGTGCCGATGTTTCAGAGTCGAGTCCTCGGGGCACACAGAAATCATATTTCCAGGCACCAAGCAGCACCTTGAAGGTTAGAGGAAGCCTGCTATGATTGAAGTGTCAATCTGTGATCTTTATTAACCTTTTGGATCAACTCGAATAATAAAATATGTCTTGGAGGGGTTTTAAAATATTACCTACTGCAGGTTTGTGAGGTATTGGAAGGATGTGTTTTGCACTTTCTATCCCTCTCACTCGCTGAGCCAGTGAGGATGGGCGAATTTTTAAGGCTTTGTTTGCAAAATAACAACCGACACTATAACTACATATTATAACTTTGAGCCATTTTGCATGCTATCTCAACGCCTTTCTTTTTTTGTTGCGTCATTTCGCGGCATGTTGTCTGTACTCTGCAATGCAAACCCATCCATGTGTATAAGCTGAGGAAGAGCTTGTGATATAGAATACCAGGAGACGGTCAGAGCAAGTGACGTAAAAGAAATAGAAAACAGGATCAATAAGATGATCAGAACGGACTCACTAGAGGTCACTATGGAAAAGAGATCAAGGGCCAAGTTGAAAACAATTGTTTCTTTTGAAGACCCTAATCATGTAAAAGTACCAAAACCGTTTCACATTATCAACGTGGCAATAAATGACTAGGCATGAGCCGATATGGAATATTTTTTTTACGATTTTATTCCAACAATCATTTATAAAATGCTTAAAAGTCTTAAAATGGAACTAAAGCAAGCTGAAATCACTTATCCTGAGGATTTTCAGGTCACCAGTGAAGATCACCCCTGTTCATAACCCCGTGGTGTGAAGTGACATGTGAAAAGCTTAAAATGTGCATCATGACACTTTGAATGACCTTGAAAGTGTTGAGCTATTTATACGCCTTCCCGTGAGATCAAGTCGCCATAGCGGCTCCGGTCTGCCCTCAAATCACAACAACAAAGACCGCAGCGGCTCAAAGATACCACATTGTTGGTGTTTGACTGAATTTTCAAAAGAAAATGCCTTGTATTGGTGGTATTGGTGGTATTGAGTACACTGCCTTCAGTGCAGAGGAGGATTTGTTTGTTTATTATCTCAGCCCAGAACATCGACTGTAAGTGGTGGTTCGATGGCTGCTCTGTGCTCAGAAATAATGCTGTAATCCAGGGAAGGACAAACCAAGTGACCCCGCAGCATACATTGTACAATACCCTTTGAAAAACATCTATTAAGCCGCTGCAGCATTTACTCAATTTCATATTTTGAGAGGCAGCTAAATGGTATTTACATGTTTACATCCTCCTCTAAAATCCTTAACAACAACGCTGTGAAGCAACATCCCCATCTGTTTGTCTACATGAGACACGTTAACACATGAAGTTACAGTTTTCCCAGATAAGTAGCTGAATAATACGATAGTCATTTACATATATTCTAGTGACAAATAACGTCCCGCAACATACAGCTTGATTCTATGCAATTCAGTAAAAAGAAAATCTAATTTTATATCAGTAAAGTACGTATGAGTATGTGAAGATACAAGGGAAAACAACGTGAAATTAAGGAATAAGTATAGGAACAATCTTGGAACTTGAAAATATATGATATGTTTTTAGCTTGCGAGTACTTTTCTGTTGTTTCAGAAAAATTTGATTTTTTACGTGGGAAAATTACACTGTAAATTTGGAAGAATTATGCTGTTTGTTGTGGGTCTTAATCTAAATCATTACACTTCTTTGCGTTTTTTATTATAGGTTTATCAATAGACGTAATAATTATATTTATTGATGCGTAAATAAGTAAATAATTTGTTACAAATAGGCTAAGTTTGGATTCACAAAGAGTGCAAATAACTTCAATATGGTGGAATAAAAACAGTCCTAATTATTGTTAAGTGCACTTGCTCAGAGCAGAATGTTTCTCACTTCTTCAAATCCAGTCATTATTGTGAGATGGATTTTCTGTTTTTTGCCAGTGCAAAATAAGAAAAAAAAAGCTTAATTATTCAAACATACAGAAATCTGAATTATTCAAAGCCTGGCTGATTGGCTCACTGCCGGTCTATTTGAACATGGATTTACCAGACAAATATCTCAATCAACAGTGCATTATTTATTTGTTGCTGATGAAAAACTCATCAGACGATGAAAGAGAAGCACAGTCTCCAACGGCTGATTTACAGTAATACAGAACATTGCTTTTTCCTCTACACTGTGCTTTTATCTTTGTCGCCCCAGAGGTCATGAGCAGAGTACAGAAAAATCCCATTTACTGTATACATTTTCCTACTAAATTGTGTTGTCCCTGAAGGCCACAGTGTGCTCTGGAAGAATAACTTCACTGGGTAATTGGTTACATCTTTACGGACACAAGGGACAACCACCCAGAATCTACCTGGAAAATCCTTTTTGCAGAAGTTAAAACATTTGTTCCAAAGCGTAAACGTTTTTTTATATCAGATCAATAAAGTGTGTTCTGGCTTTCTCTTTCACACTGTTTTAATGACATCATCTCCATCCGGTCCTCTCCTGGGCTCCATGGGATCAAAGTCAGAAGCTGTCAGTTATTTTCTGTCAGCTCATTTGGAAGTGATTGAAGCCGACATCCTCGGTGTTCTGGACCAATTGCCCTTTCCCTCGCACAGCGGAGAGGAAAAACAAATAGTGCCACGGTGCAGGAAGAAAGAGGAAGGTTTCAAACTGATCCAATAACTGCATGTCAGCTCAAAAGACCGTATTCATCATCAGACATCAGGAGTGATTGAAAGGTTAATTAGAAGCCTTTTAGTGAAGAGAGGATGCTTTGATGATAATCACCCAATTGCTCATAATCCTGCAACCTTTGATGAAAAAAAAACAAAAAAACGATGGGCTCAAATCAAATCAACCACAATATGTACATTAAAGATTTACCAAATAAAATATGCAAGTTCATACTGATACTGAAACTTCCTGGATAACTTAGAGGGCGCAGTGTATGATGTATTTATACACATCCTGAGACAACCGTTCATAGTGATATCTTATGAAAACTCCTTGTTTTTCATGCATTTTCTGCTGGTTACATGCATTCAGTCTTTTGACAAATAAACTCAACTCAATCAGGTTTAAGCAATAAAACTAATTAGTTAGCTTGAGGAAAATATCGTTGTTTGGGTTAAAATAAGTAAGAAAGTGCTGTTACTGACGTACGCAAGTTACGTGACAAATGAATCCACGTTGACTTCTCGTTTCACGCGTGGAACGAACATCTTCTGGCTGAAGGTCGCTGTTTACTCATCCACTTCCCTTTCCGCCTGCGAAAGGATTTTTTAGTATATCAAGAATTACAGCACATACATATACGTAGGAATAGCTAGAAATGCTGGATGAGATCAGCCAGGTTATCAGCACTTTGTCTGCTGCTGGAAATACGGCTGATGAACCAAACCGAACCAAAGCAGTAAAACAGAAAGTGATCATTTCTGTGGCATTGTCTCTTTTTACCTATTGTTCATATACAAATATCAATAAGTTAAGCTTTAAAGTAAAATTACTCTTTGAATTATTAAATAAAGCAACTATTTTCATGTTATTCATTCGTGTCAGCAGTCTCTAATGTCCCACCACGTATTACAGGTCAACCAAACAAAGAAAATAGGGAAATGATTTTGGTGTGTGCACCGGGTGAGAAGCTCTCATTGGAGTTTATGGCCCAGCAAGTTTGGATTTCTAGTCCCAGTTTTATATTAAACTTGGGTCATGAAACAGGAAACAAATGGCCGTCTAAAAACTGAACAAAAAGACTTTGTGAGCTAACTACATTGAGATAAGACTACAGGCGTGATAAATTGGGTGATTGTTTCTCGAGGTGGTAAATATTTTAAACGGCTCTCCCCCTCACGGCACATTTGCTCGCTCTCTTCCACCATCGCTTCAGCGAGGTGAATATGTGTGAAGTCGAGTGTTCGCCAATTTAAAAAAACTCCTCTTTGCCTTTTTCGTCACTTCCACACACGTCCACACTGCAAACTACAAAACAGCATTAAAACGGAACCCTGCTGTCATTTTGCATAGTGTCCCAAAAATATTTGAACAAGTCATAGATGGTAAATTCAATTTTAGCTCAAGCAGATACCATTAACGTTACCAGACATTTCTTGGAAGTCCCACCCACCCTTTCTGTTCCCAACATGGCTGCTATTATTTTTCTACTTTGATCTAAATCATTTTTAGATGTGCCTGCCTGCTGTTGGATTTGATTGGAGGACAAGGCAGTGAGAGTGAGTTAAGTGTCCGAGCATTCAAAGGGAGAGACTGGAGGATCTTTTTGATGTGACTCACCACCTGGAAATGATGTGGGACAAAACTCAACGCATCAGAGTCAAGAGAGATGCCTGGTTTAGCTCATCAAAGCAAACGCATGAAACAGATTCCAATGACAGAAATGACTCCGAACCACGAATACAAAAAAACAACAACGTGCAACATGGAATAATATTTCAATGTGAAAAAATATATTTCTCTTCAGTTAAAGTTTGATATTTTTTGCATTACGCTTACTCACATTTTTGTTGAGAGTTAGAAGACAAGATCGATAACTCCCTCATACCTCATATCGCATGGAGCTAAAGTTAGGCGACAGTTAGCTTAGCTTAGCATAAAGACTGGAAACAGCCTCTGTCCAAAGGGAAACGCTGCCTCCAGCATCTCTAAAGCTCTCTTATATTACACGTTATATATATATCTCCCTCGTTTAGTCTGCAGTGTAAAAACACTCTTTTGCGGTTTTAACGTTGGATTGCGTGCCACATTACTTCTTGACTCGGCGCAGTGACTTCCTAACATCTTTTTGTAATTGTTCGCTGCTTTTTGACAAGTACAAATCAGACAAACAAAACATGTTGTTTCTGTTATGTTTCTTTCCCCTCTTCTTTGTGCTTATCTTCACCTTGTTCTGATTGATGTCTGATGGATTTTTTTTCTCTTTTATAATATTCAATGGGAACATGGAAACGGTGTTAAAAGGATTTTGTGTAATAAATGATGAAATCTAACATTATTTTTGCTCTGCTTTCTGGGCTTGACTAAGAGAAAAGGCTATTTTTGATTGACACTTTATTAATGTGAATGACAAATGCTACTTTATTATGCTGCTTCTACTTCTTCATCTGTTTTTGCATTATTTTACCTTTTCCAATGTATTTTCATGAATGAACAGTGAAAGAAAATGCAACTCACGCACACTGTCAATCAAATTTCAAGACAATACACAGACAGACACATACATGCTGATTTAATAATGGTCATACACAATTTCTCCTGGGAAGCTGAAACCTATAAAACCAGCATGGTGCCCTATACAGTAGCTGTGAGAATCTCATTCAATTCTCCTCAATTTTGTTATAGCACAAACTAAACCAAGAGCAGTAAAATCAGTGAGTGGATACAATATTTTCCGCATTCCAACACTAACGTCCCCTCTGGCTGTTGCAGCATGAATCCAGGCTGCACTCGGTCCAAACAGGTGTACAGTCAAACAGAGTTGACAGCTCTCAGATCAGATCAGCTCTGACAGCTTCTCAGATTAATTTCCCAGGTGTGCTTATTTATTACAGGCTGGACTTGGCTTATTGCTCACATTTGTTACCGGGTCGAGGGGTTTGCCGACAACTCTGACCAACGGGACAGATTCATTCAAACTTCCTGTGACTGCAGGTCGGTTCAGTCCAAGCTAAATTGATTACATCTAGGAAAATAAATTCAATTTATATAAACAATATTAGTTATTTGTTGATATTCAGTGTGTTTGCCTAAGGCCTACTGTGCAGAGCTAAGCCTGAATAATGTGAAGGGATTCCCTATTAAATTCCTTAATGTCATGACATGCTCACCATCATGGTCTTGCATATTAGCATGCTAGTTTTTTTTCTAATTATCACAAAACTTTGGAAATGTTGTCCTGATGATGGCGTTAGATGAATAATTAAGAAATCACCAGAGCGATTATAATGCATCCTCTGGATACCATGAATGTTTGTTAAAAACTAAATGGAAATCTATCCAATATCTGTTGAGACTGACCAACAAACAGTTCATTTCTAGAGCAGCGTCGCTAGCATGGCTAAAGGTTGAAGACACAAAAAGAATCAGGGGTCACTTGTTTTCTATTGTCCAGCCCGGTGTCATGATTGTTACACAGAAACTACCATCAGGTGATGATTATACCTGCTGCCCCACATGTTTGTCAGTGGATTGTGAGGTGAAAACCTTAAAAAATCTCACATTTTTATCATGAGAAAATTCGCTTTAGTCTCAGTTTAACTAGACCTTTTGAAAAAAGTAGGAATAATAGATGTTTCTATAACCTCAGAAAGGAGTACTTTAAACTGCATGGACATTATTGCTTTATATGCTTTGCATTGCCCTGAATAATGACTAATTCAAAGTAAAATAACCATAACCATAACCGTAAAATTAAGATGAAGGCAGAGAGAGAGAACGAAACAGAGAAGAGAGGGTAGTGTTCATGCCTCAGTCGTTCATGAATATCAATAGGTCCTGGGATTGAACCAGCAAGCTCTTACTGGAAAACATTGCAACAATAAAAAACATGTTCGCTTGTCCATAAAAGTGAATTATATTATTCTTATATTGTATTATTTTTGGACACGATTTTTGGCAAAATGTCTCAGCTTTAGTCACACTGCACACTATAAACACGAGAAAATACTTTGAAACAGACCCTGTGGAAGCAGACATCTTGGTTATATAGATATTTAAAAAACAATCCACCTCCGGTGTTTCTCAATAATCTTACTTTACATTGAAATACCTTTGTTATTTGCGTATAGCTCCTGCTAATTAAACATATTGTTGTGCTAGCAGCAACATGACCTTTGACCTTTACATCAATGTGCACAGCTTTGTGTTTGAACATGAAAAAATTGTCTTCTCTTCGTAACACCTTAAATAATAGATAGGCAGCCTCCTCCAGGGGGTTCTGCATTGCACTTCATGAACCACTTTTCATTATTTTCATATTCATTTGGTTGCTTTGAATAGAGCTAATTGGAAGGCCCAAGACCAAGACAGGATTAATAAAAAAACAAACAAACAAAGAAAACAGTTTGAAGTATCTGCTTCAACCAATTTGTTTGATCCCTCCTCGCCTTTCTATCTTGAGCAGCTCCGACTGAGACAAAGGTCACTGATTCTCAATCACAGCTCAATGAGAAGGTTATTCAACTGAGCAGAGACTGAGCAGGCGGAGGATTTAATAAAGGACAGGTCTCACCTCAGTGGCTGCACCTTGTTATTATTGTACTGCAAAACAAAGTTGTATTTAATGCTATTTTCAATCCTACTTATGAATGGTTTAATTGGCGATGACTGCTTTGTGAGACAGAATTATCTTGTATCTTGTATCTTCTATAATTTGCCTTCAGGTAGCTTTTGAAAACAAGAGCTTGAGGTCTATAATACTTACTGAATAAAGATAAGATATACTTTTATTAGTCCCGCAGTGGGGAAATTGCAGGATTGCAGCAGCAGAAAGGTACTTTTTTGTGTCTCTTGTGTGCACTACACAAGAGACACAAAAAAGTAATATAAATAAACAGTAAAACAGTAATAAAACAGTAATGATTTCCACAATAGCAATATTATATAAGCAGAATAAAATGTATTACAAAATGTATTATAAATAAATGAAGCACAACTGTAAGTGAATCATCTCTTTATCTCTGAAGTGGCTTTTTATGTGATTAGTCACAGAAAATCAATCTCTACAAATGGAATCATTATTATTCAGTAAAGAAAAATGTGGAAAATAGTAATCAACCGTAAACAACAGAGATCTCGGATGACATATAAGTCTTACGGTTCTGCATCCAACAGAGTGAAAGTGTGCCTCGAGAAATAAACAGCCTATTTCAGCAATTAGAATCAAAAATCTGAAAAATGCTTTTTCCAAAGTGAATCCCCATGACTCACTGTGGTGATAAGAAACACTACAAACGACTAAAAAATCATGACGTTGGACTTCTGAATGCATAAACGCAGCGTTTTCTTCTTCTGAGCAGCTGCTAAGTTATCCATACGCCACATTGCTGCCTCGTATCATTCTGCAAACATGCAGCTAAACAACTTGTTCCACTCCACCGCCTTCAGCCAGACACTTTGCCTCTATTAAGAATAACTCATTTACTTCTTAAAGCTTTCCAGGAAAATGAATGGAGGTTAACGGATTTAAACAGAACCGACTCCTCTTTGAGGAGCTTTTAAACTGTCCTTTTTGGTGCAAAACTATTAGCTGCAATTCAAAGGGGTTTTGCAGAGCTATAGGAAGGAAAACTACTACCTTTACCTCAATGATATATTGATAAAAACGGCAGTTCCATCATTGAAGTTGGATGCTGTGGTTATGTAGAGGCGATGAGCCGTCGAGGACTAAATGACCCATTGCATGTGTGTGGGCACCTATCAGCCACCCGGAGTCCTTCTGCTGCTCTTGTCACAAACAAACTGCTGAAAATAAAAAAACTAAATGACAATGGTGTTAGCTGTTAATCGCCTACTGTGCTGTGGGTGCTGAAGATGATGCAACAAGGCAGCTCTCCAGGCGGAAGAATAAAGGACCACAGAGCGTTCGAGTGCAGGAAGGACTCGCTCAGCTTTAAGGGAAGATGCTCGCTCTACTGCCCTATGAAGCCAAAACACACAAAGAAGAATATTTGGGGGAAATCTGACTCAACTTTTCCATAAAGCTATACAAATACTGTACCATAGAGATTCCTTGAAAACAGGATGATGAATTTGCAGCGTGGGCCGAGCCTAGCTTCTGTGTTTATAGACTGACGAATTGTATCATTAAAATGTAATAACAAACTGAACTACATGATTTCAGCACAAATATTAACAGTAGGTGGACAGATAGCGAAACAAAGAAACATTAGTTATACTATTGGCTGTAAATAATTACAATAAAGTGGATTTCCTATGTAACAAATGGACAATAAATATCCCGGGTGTGAGTGTGAGGCATAAATTATGACCCAAAAGCAGACAGGAATAGTTGAGGGATTTTAGTTTACTGGCATGAAAAGGTCCTAAGAGTCTACAGATGAACAGGAAGGAGGGCAAAACAAAACCACGGTGCAGGAAGACACAGATTGTGATGGTTCAGCCTTCCGGGAGAGCAAGCTCACAAGCAAGACTAAAAAAAAATCAATATTCAAACATTATTCAGGTTCAACGGCCCTGACTTTCGTGGTAAAATAATCGGCATACAGGCATAACATGAAGGCATTTATATCTGCTCTCCCTTTGTAGTGCATATATATATATATATATATATATATATATATATATATATATATATATATATATATATATATATATATATATATATATGTAGCTCACCATATAACACTTCTGATAATATATAAGGCTACTTTAGGATGGATGGATCCTTGACAAATCCTAAAATATGAGCACAACTGCATGAAGGAGGTGAAAGGAGACACCCGGTCTTTTTCACTGCGTGCAGCGGTACATCTGCAAGCCATCGACTGAGTCCAATTATTTTGGAGGAGCGTGTTCCATTTCTCCCAACCTTCATTTTATTCCTGAGAGATCTCTAATTAGTTGCCATCTTTTTCAAGTCGCTGTCCTCGAGGAGACGGGTTAAGCCTTGAAACAGAGCAATGGACGCGGAGCGACATTAAACCCTCACAGGCTTCAGGGCGGACGTGGAAGACAGCCACCTGACAGCATGCGAGACGTATGGCGGTTATGGGATGTGTGAGCAGCAAGGGACTGAGAGGAGGTGACACATCAGCTTTATCAGCCACACTCCAGAAACCAGAGGGCGATCCACTCAGTGACTCCAGTTCCCCAGGTGCACAAAGAGAAACCCATCAGAAGAAGAAGAAGAAGTTTTGATGTCTTATTTTTTTTGCCTTTCGACTTCCTGTGGACATCATTGCTGTCTGGCAGCGGATGAACCGTGAATGTAAATCTCAACCTCAACCTCATCACTTCATTACCTTCTCTCAATGCTTCTCATTACAGACGCTCACGAACCACTAACTTCAGGGCTATTGTGTTGGATTAAGGTGGCTCTCGATGGGGTCAGGGGCTGCTGTTGCGGTTTTATTTCTGTATTTATAATAAAGTTATTAGATTAAAGTTAGATTATTGAATATGTGGTGATTCATTTTGTGCTTTCTGTGCTGAATCAAAAGAAAGATTTGAATGATATATATATATATAATTCAAATCTTTCAGAAAGCACGAAATGAATCATACAGAAATCATTGTCTAATAATGGTCCCAACTCATGACGAGTTTATGACCTCATGGGCAGTTCCCCCAAATCATATTTTTTCTTTCTTTTGCGGATTGTTTTGCCTGAAGAAGTAAAAGTTACCAAAGCTTAAATAAGAGATGAGTCTAAAAAAATGAAATGTTACAGAAAGTTTTGACACTTTGAGGGTCTAGGCTGGCCGACCTCCACATCCAACATCTCCTAGGTGAAAAGGGACGCCAGCAGGATTTATCACCCAACATCAGAGGCCGCCCTCACCCGTGGGGCTGAAACTAAAGTCACTATACATGCATGAGCTGAACAACGTCAGGAAACATACATTTTTAAATAAAGCCCTGAATAAAAGACAAATGTTTGACTGTGAACCCTAAGGAGGTAATATTCACCATTGTGCTTCCACCTCCCCGCTGCAAAGGACCATGGGTGATGTTCCCTCGGAGTGCCTGTCAAAGCACACCGCAAACAAACAACTCTGAAAATGACAACCGTAACCAACACTTTAGACATCTACGAGGAGCCCGAAGGGAAACAAATTATGACACTTCTCAAATCGTTATTTTATCAAAATGGAAGTGAATTAAGATAAATGACGTCACCCCTCTGTTGAGCTCTCTCTCTCTCTCTCTCTCTCTCGCTGTGTGTCTGTGTCACGAGAAAAAGAAAAAAAAAATCCTCCAGAACGGCACGTCGCTCCGAGTTCAATTAGAAAACTGAGCTGCAATACACTGGAAATCGCTTGTGTGCATTGACCTTTGAATTGTAAAAATGTCCGGTCTTGATCAATTATGATGAGCTCATTCTTATTCTAGAGAAGGCGCGATTTAATTCAATGCTAAATTCAATTTTAATTAGACTTTTGTTTGACCATTTTGCATACAGAGTAAAAGGTTAGTTCAGAGCCCAGACTCAAAACGCAGCACATCTATTTTAGGAAACCTTAACCCAGTGGTTCTCAAACTCACGCTCCACTTTAGAGGACGAACAATGTTCATGCCCCACCACAATTAACTGCAATTAACCTGTTTTGCAATGAATATATTTTTCAGATAATAACAATAACGTTCAACCTGTGCAAAACACAATGAGTGCAGATATATGCAATGAGCTGCGTGTGTGGAATTTGCACCGCAATCAGAGTTCTATTTTTTTAATATTTTAATTTTATTTTAAAAAAAAAATGCAAATGTGATAGATCCAGGGAAGCCAGAGTACTCAGAGGCCAGAAGTTTGTCTTTTTTGTTTATTCCGTCTTCTAGTAGTATAACCTATTCAAAGAACTAATACACAACAGAACCAACACCTAAGTTATACATTCACATATATAACTATTGTCTGACTTGGTAGCCGGGTGGAATGGGCGCTTCCCTGGCACACGAGAGCTCCGGGTTCGAAACCCGGGTTGGTACAACTGAGTGTGAACGACTAGACTGAGCTAGGCCTCCCTCTCGGGGGACCGCTGCTCCATAGCTAGTGTGGAGCTTTGTTCACTGGGATCTGATAGCGCCAGGCATGGTGCTGGGACCCCAGTGAGACGGCTGCAACTCAGTTGCGTCTAGTATAGTAGTAGTACAGCTCACGTGTGGGCAAGGGATAGCTAGCCATTAGCGTAGCGAGTAATTCCAAGACAGACGGGGTCCATAACAACATGTTGTGGGCAAACATTTTCTTAAAATAAAATATATTTTAAATAAAAAAAGTACATTTGAATAACATACGATTAAACTAAAATAGAAAAAAAGTAACCTTTGCGCCCCACATTTATAGATTAACACTTTAACAATATTCAATGTTTTTATGATAGCAATTTACAATAAGAGTCGGCAACTGTTGTGATATGATGTACCGTTTTATAATTTTGAGTGTGGCAGATATCAAAGTGCACATATCAACATTAAGATTAACATTTATTATTACACCACATTACAATGTATATCCCCAACGTATCTATAACTTTCATTCCATCCGTATGAGTACATGTACAGCAACATACTTTTTTTTAAAGCCTCTCCTAAAATCAGGTCATTGTAATTATGAGAGCATAAAGAAGAAGAAGGCTGCCATCCTGCAAAGAAGGAAACAAGTACCAACCAACCAGAGGTAGAGCATGATGGGTCTTCGGCGAAAAAAAATCCAACGACCTTAAATTACTTTGTACGACTGCTAATGGCTGTTTTGGCATGCGGCTCAGAGGGCACTTCAACATTTCAAAAAGCTCTTGTCCACTTATTGCTTGTGTGCGCTTGATTTAAGGTTGATCCCCCCCGAAGTACACTGTATATATATATATATATATATATATATATATATATATATATATATATATATATATATACACCGCGTTCCACATTATTATGCAAATTACACTTTGCTCAGATTTTCCTAAATAGTAATGCACAGTCAGTCAGTATCATTTTCAAGTCATCAACTGTTAGAGTATAAGTCAAATTCTATTGAACAAACCTCCTAATGATAACAGTATTTTTTTCAAAATTAAAAAACTCAAAATGCAGTGTTCCAAATTATTATGCAGAATTTCAGAGTTTCAAGATATTTTATAGGTTGTAAAGAACAAAAAATTGTCATTTGTTGAATTTGCAGCATTAGGAGGTCATATTTACTGAAATCAAGAAACGTTTGAATCAAAAACATCTTAACAGGTCAAGTTACATGTTAACATAGGACCCCTTCTTTGATATCAACTTCACAATTCTTGCATCCATTGAACTTGTGAGTTCTTTGATAGTTTCTGCTTTAATGTCTTTGCAGGATGCCATAATAGCCTCCCAGAGCACCTACTTGGATGTGAACTGCCTTCCACCCACATAGATCTTTTGCTTGATGATGCTCCAACGGTTCTCAATAGGGTTAAGGTCAGGGGAAGATGGGGGCCACACCATGAGTTTCTCTCCTTTTATGCCCATAGCAGCCAATGCCCCAGACGTATTCTTTGCAGCATGACATGGTGCATTGTCATGCATGAATATGATTTTGCTACGGAAGGCACGGTTCTTCTTTTTGTACCACAGAAGAAAGTGGTCAGTCAGAAACTCTACATACTTTGCCGAGGTCATTTTCACACCGTCAGGGACCCTGAAGGGGCCTACCAGCTCTCTCCCCATGATTCCGGCCCAAAACATGACTCCGCCACCTCCTTGTTGACGTCTCAGCCTTGTTGGGACATGGTGGCCATTCACCAACCATCCACTACTCCATCCATCAGGACCATCAAGGGTTGCACGGCACTCATCCGTAAACAAAACAGTTTGAAAGTTAGTCTTCATGTAGTCCTGAGCCCACTGCAACCTTGTTTTGCTTGTGAGCTTGGTTTAGGGGTGGCCGAAAAACAGGTTTAAGGACACTTGCAAACCTCTTGAGCATCCTACATCTTGAAGTTCGCGAGACTCCAGAGGCACCAGCGGCTTCAAACACCTGTTTGCTGCTATTCAATGGCATTTTAGTGGCTGCTCTCTTAACCCTACGCATTTGTTTGGCAGAAATCTTCCTTATTTTGCCTTTGTCTGAACGAACCCGCTTGTGCTGTGAATCGGTGACAAATTTATTCACTGTCCGATGATCACGCGCAATTCTTTTGGAAATATCCAATGTTGTGATACCTTGACCAAGGTATTGCACTATTTGCCGCTTTTCAGCAGCAGAGAGATCCTTTTTCTTCCCCATTTTGCCTGAAACATGTAGCTTGCTTAATAATGTGGAACATCCTTCTTAAGTAGTTTTCCTTTGATTGGGCTCACCTGGCAAACTAATTATTATTATTATTATTATTATTATTATTATTATTAGCCCTGAGACACAATACCATCCATGAGTTTCATTGAAAAACCAAAAAATGAATGTTTATGACCCTTAAATACAATTTGCCTAATAATGTGGAACGCGGTGTATATATATATATATATATATATATATATATATATATATATATATATATGGCTGCAACTTTAATGTTCTGCCATCGCTTTCATGTTGTTTTGGGCAGCTGTTCTCTAAAATCGCACGATACACGTGTATGAAACTATACCTGCTCATCACCAAACAGCAGACAGGCACAGTTAGAGTAGCTGGTGAGCATAGCGTTTAGCATTTAGCGGCTAATAAAAAGAGATATCTCCCTCTGAAGCTGGTGGAGACCAAAAACCGAGCTAAAAGAGAGTGAATGTTGTAAAATGTAAAAAGAAAATACAAAAAGAAATGTATATACGTATGAAAGAATGTTCTTCCCATTTTCAATGATGCACATTACATTTCCTAACAACAACGTTTTCTTCTCTTCACGTGCTTACTAATTAGCTGCTTATGAGTCAGGTTGATCAAATGAAATCAAGTCGAACCTGTCATGTGATTTTATCTGAGGACTCTTCCAGGTATCCGCACCTTTCTATTACTGGTGCTGCGCAGCAGAGCCAGTCCAGAAGGGAACGGCATCTAATCAGCGGGGAGAGGAGGATAGGAGTCATTACAGCGGAAACCTCTGCGGCTCTGAGATAAAACTCTGCAGCCAGTAACTCAACTTTATATTTCAAAGCGACTTTTGAGGCATTAAAAGATTTTGACTCCATGCAAAAGAATAATGACTTGTAATGAATCGGGGTCCCGGCTTGTAAATTGGGAAACATAATAACCAGAGTGAATGTAACTGCAGATTTGAGTTGTAAAGCACCTCAGGGAACAGCTCACAGGTTGATTTACTGGATGTGTTTTGGAAAGATGGGTCGTTTGAATGCAACCTTATTGAATTTAGAGATAATACGCGTACCGTATAGAGCTCGATCTGCTGACAGTTTAAATGTGCTCACACCCGTGTGGCAGGAGGAAAATACTCACACGTGTGCTTCGCTCCAGCTATAGATCACAGTGAGAGTTATCTCATCAGAGAGCAAGGGCCATTTAAGAGGCCGTTCTTCTCCGCTACAGGATGTGTGATTTATTACGAGGCTTAGTGAGAGACTTCTGTACTTAGAATGTGTTTTATAGCTGCGTCACACACACACACACAAAGTGGAAGCGGATGGATATTGCTCCTCTGCTGCAATCACCATTTAGCATATTTCCAATTTCACATTTGAAACTTCAGCAGCAGCGGATAATCTCATTCCACAATATGTGCTGTGCAATGACGAAAATGCATTGGATTTGATTGGTTTTCCTCCTCCTACAGTATGTGACTGTACCACAGGAAGATACATTCTGTTTTGGTCAGATTATGCAGCAGTAAAAGATTTAAGGGCTCATTCATGAAAGGACAGCTGCTGTCAATAACACTACAAACAAACAGCACCTTGTATTTGATCATATTTGGACCTTTTAATTAGGGTCTATACGTTACATTTACTGGGAATGCAGAGGGGGTTGGTATCATTTCTCAGAATTTGGGAATTCAGGAGTTTTACTTTCTACAAATAAACAGATATTATGATGGGTTATAATGGGCTCATTCTGACAGTTTGGACTCAATGTTCAAAAACATGTTTTTTTCTGGCAGTAAACAAGAAAAAGTACCAATTCCAAAATCTAAAAATACTCTGTTGTAAGTAGTACTTACAGTACTCAAAATCCAAGTGCAGAGAAAAATGCAGAAGCATCAGCAAAAACACTTGACGTATCTTATATAAAAGAACTGGTTCTGCAGAAAAATGCCTTGTGACGGAAACACAGTAAATATATTGCATAATTACATTGTAGCCGTTTACTGTTGTAGCTAAAGTGTTGGGCTCCTCCAAAGGCTCATGAGATGATTCATCTGGTAGGAAATTAGTGATGCACATGATTCGGTTGTATTTGTGTTTTTTGGGGTAATGGAAGAAGAAAAACTGAACCATTTCAATTCCAATTTGTTTAAACTCCAAAAATTATGAGTTGATTGACTGATCGATAGTAATGAATGATATTTCTATATATTGTGAGACTATAACACTGATTCAATACATGAAAGGCAGTCGACTAAAGTGGGCCTGTGTTCAGATAATTGCCTCGTCTATTTCTCTGTCATCTCATCAAATAATTATAATAATAATGATCAGGCCTGTATTTAATAGTAGTGCAACGGTTCAACAAGCCCACATTTGGTTTGTTCATCATTGAAGGGTCCTCTTTGGCCGGTAACACTTATATGAAGCCATGTGAGCGGTGTTATTAGTCAAATGTCTCTTTGGCTAATAACTCATACACATCTGAAATGTGGGACCTCTTTGGCAATTCATTGTGCTTTATTAAGCTTTATCACATGCTATTTTGGGCAAGATAGAATAACTGAAAGTAGCTACTAAACTAGAGCTGTTAGAAAGTAAAACTTTCATAACGTTCCTCTGAAATGGAGTTTTAAAAAGTATTAAAAAAGGCATACAATGGAAATACTCATTCCCAGGCAATTTGCACCACCACAGCATTTAGATTGTGTAGGCAGATATAACTGACCAGCAAGATAAGTAAAAAAAAAAACACATTGACACATGAGAATTTAAAGACATCAGTATTTTTGCGTAAACTCGGTTTTAACACTCTTTAATCAGTTGTTTTGTTACATGCTCTCCAGGCTGAACGAACCACTGCTGTCCTCTGGTGGACACACGCGGTATCGCGCCTCCTGGCCGCACCAGGAGAAGGGAAGTTGCAGATGTGGTATTTGGGGTTTCCAGGTGTTTAATTGAATTATTCAGGACCTTGGCGTCCATATTTTTTTCTTTTTTCCATCTACACATATCCACTAGTTTAAGAGGCATACATCTCCAAACTGACAGCTGGACAGCCAGGAGTCAAGAATGTTCCTTGCAATATTTATAAATCCTTCTATTTTCATGCATACTTTATAAACGATCTATCATGGGGGTTCAGTTATGCAGGAAGAAAGAGGAATATGCATGTCTTCGCTAGACGTGATCCCCGTATCAGGACGTGTATTACAGATCAGTAGTGAATCATTTGAAGTATAAATGTGATCTGTGCAGCCCCGGTCGGTCCCGAAGAAGCCATTGCTGTAGCAGACATCGCACATTCAGGTCTGGCCGTTAATGCACGGGGCGCAGAACAATCTTTTTACACTTGCAGCAGGAAACGCATGCGCGCAGAGGAAAAGCAACCAGTCCGAGTCAAGTCGAGGCAGACGGATGTGATCGAGCCCAAACAAAAAAAATCACCTGTATTCTGGCATTCATGGTGACACAGTGAGTAGACATTTATATTTGACTTTTGGCATCAAAACCCCTCGTGTTGGTGCACGTCTTTTTCGGGGGCAAAAAAAAAAACAAGGCGGATAAATGTGAGGATCCAGTGAAGCTGAAGCATCTTTATGTGGATATTCCAGCAAGCATACATAACAGAACTCGTTTACGATTCGTGCATTTGTTGTGATCTGACCTAAAATGATAATAGTCGCTTATCAACATGTAAATGTCTGCAGATATCCTGCTTTTTCTTTTTGCCTAGAAAGAAAAATCCTGACTGTAAATTTATCAGCTTTTCTGATCAAATAATATCATTATGTTTCTATAAATGGCTGCACGACTATCGACCATCATGCATGTGTGCATGTATGTATGTATGTGTGTGCGTGCGTCCTCCCGAGGATGCGACTGATGGGTGCGATTACTGCGGTCCAAGAGTAACGCCTGGTCGCTATCATTATCTTCTGCTCATCCCTCACACACGCAGAGGATGAGAGACTATAGAGCAAGGCGGTTGTTGCTCATCACAATCATTTTTGTTTTGTTGTTGTTTGTTGTTGCATTCAGCATGATCCAACACACATGTATAGGACATTTGGAGCTGTTTGCATCGCGATATCTGCACCTAAACGCACCACACGCATTGTTTAATGACGATTGTTGAGGTTGCGCACGCGTCATGATCATGTAGTGGTCGTGCATTCCGCCAGACACGTCCCCCTCTATATTGTTGTTTAATTTCTCAAATGTAACCGGGTGAAGCGGACCATGTTTCTTTCTGGCCGCCTGGCCAGATCTGTTCATCTCGTGTGATGTTTATGTGCGTGGCGCTCCATCTCAATGGCGCTAACAATCCTCCATGTATAACTCTCACTGTGGTCTCTGCGTGTCTTCTCCTCCTCGCAGTACATGGGCTCAGAGCGGGTGGAGATGCGCAAGAGACAGATGCAGGTTCATCAGGAAGCAGCTGCCAGTGTCCTCCACGCGCGCCACAGAATGGGAAACACCCCCACCAACGCCTCCAACGCCTGCTGCTTCTGCTGGTGCTGCTGCTGTAGCTGCTCCTGGTAATGACGCGGCCTGCCTCCCTCCCACGCAGCCGGCTGCAGGGGGCCGCGCGTGGGGTCGTCCTCTGGCTCGCGCTAAGACCACGCAGTTGCTTTTACTGAGAGCTCCAGAGCGGGTTCACTGTGGTGTGACGTGTGCAGAAGAGCTGCAACAATCAGCTGATTTAGCAATTAGGCAATACTCAGGAAATGGTCAGGCAACTGATTCATCCAACAAAAAAAAAAAAAATTCTCTTGAGTATGGAAGCCCGTTTCTCAGAATCAGAATCAGAATCAGCTTTAATGGCCATGTAAATTTGCACATACATGGAATTTGACTCCGGTTTCACTTGCTCTTCGTACTTTTTTCACACACAATATACAAGATAAATATAAAAAATATAAAAAGGACATTAAAGACAGTAGTAAAACATATAAAAAGGACATTAAAGACAGTAGTAAAACAACAAAAAAGTGCAGATAGTGCAGATGAAGAGTCTGTTTAACTGTTCATTAGAGTGACGGCCAGTGGGAAGAAGCTGTTCCTGTGTCTGGTGGTTTTGGCGTACAGTGCTCTGTAGCGCCTTCCAGAGGGGAGGAGTTGGAACAGCTTGTGTCCAGGGTGTGAGGGGTCTGTGGTGATCTTTACAGCCCGCTTCCTGACTGGCGGTGTGCAAGTCCAGGATGGAGGGCAGGCTGGAACCAATGGTTCTCTCTGCAGACCTGACTGTGATACAAAATTGAGATCCTGTAAGTCATAATTATAAAGATACTATCTCATCATTTTGATTTACTAAAATCTCATTATTATGACTTACAGGATCTCAATTTGTTTATCATAGAGTCGGAAACAGGCTTCCATACATGAGGTTATGTCATGTAAATTAATATCGTTTGAGTTTAGCTGAGCTACGGTGTCAGATAATACAATCATTTAAAATAAAAATGAATTACAGAAAAAAGTGGGCTGTTGCGCAAATCTTTGTTTTATGCGCTCATTTCCTGTCAAGCCTGCATACTTTGTGCATTCAGTAGTCGTACTCACGACACTGTTACTGTGGACCATGTTGCTTAACTGTAATTGAATAGTGAAAAACAGCCCCATCCAACAGTATATTCCTTCTGTCACATGACATCACTGAACCCTTAACTGCTCCCCGGGCGCCTCACAGGGCTGCCCACTGCTCCCTATCCAGGGATGGGTCAAATGCAGAGAAGAATTTCCCCAAGGGGATTAATAAAGTGCATGTTTCTGTTTCTTTTCTTCCTGTTGGCCTGTTGTACCATATGTTGCACTGCATGTTGGTTGTTTCACATTTGAAAATGATGGAACACCTCCAGTAGATTCAGGATGATCCTCTGGGAACGTTTGCGTAAATAATAAAGTGTCCCGTGGGGATGACCAGCGCGTAATAACATGTTTCCAACACCCGAGGCAGCAGCCGGCTGCAGGCTTAATTGGTTCAGGCGCGAGTCCACTGTGAGCCAACCCATCGGGGAACGTGGCCGTCGTAGCTGTGCGACAGTCGGGTGGAATTGATACAGTTGTAGAGACAAAGCGTGACACTCCTCCCCAGTGGAGTGAATTAACGCCGCCGTGTTCTGCACACGACCGGATGGCCTTCCTCAAGACGGAGCACGAGTTAACGGTGGATGATTCCAAAGCAGATTGAAACCCCGGAGGCCTCCATCCGATGAAATCCAGTGTGGGTCACAGGACCCCTGTGTTCCTGGTTTTCTGTGGTGGTGATGATGATGATGGTGTGGGCGGTGGTGTTGGTGAATGGGTGGGAGGACGGAGACAAAAAGGAAGTCGTAGCCACTATTGAGCTGTAAGCTATTAAATGAGGCCGAGAGGGACGTCTTCATGTTGGAGAATGATGCCGCTTGCTGTTGTGTCACGTTACATTTAGAATGTCTCAAGTGCATTATCTGTGATTTACCATCGGCTTTTATAAAAAAAAAACAGATGGGTTAAAACCAAATTTCTGCCAAGAATTCCTGTAATTTTCAGTTTTCAGATACATGGTGTTTTGTTCTGCACCCTTTAACGGAGCTGTTCGGCATTTTGGGAAATAGACTAAATTTGCCTTCTTTCCAAAATCCTAGAGTCTTCTTCCTGGCAACCTCCCGGCGACAACAATATGAAAACGCCAATAAATAATCCGACATGTCCATTGTTCCTGCAAACCACGGATACGTTGAGTGTGGCTGTGTTTGCATTCGGTCAGAGCAAGTGCTAGTATATTAAGCGAGCGTTATTCAAAGTTTTGTGGTATAATAATGGGTGTAAAAGGCAAGGAAGTCCACTAGGGGCAGACGGGAGAGGAGGTGGATGAGTCAAACAAACAAACGTTGGTACGCTTGTTACGTAACGCAGTTGTTATATATTTACAGTCGTAGAGTTACATTGTTTCCTTATTATTTTAAACACAAATCATGATCATTTGTTACTTTAACCAAGTAGTTTTGATGCTGAAACCCAACCAAACGCTTCACAGCGTAAACAACGTGGCATTGTGATATGAAATATATTTTTGGTTTATGTACGTCGTGAAGAAACGCTCAATGCCAGCATTTTTTTGTGACTTGGTTGCTTTATGCTAAGCTAAGATAGCCGTCTGCTGCTTGTACCATCATATTTAAGAGTGTGCCCACATACTTTGTACCATGAAATCAGAGATACTGCTGTTTGACAGGTTGGATTTTACAGTCCAGCCAACGACATTATTTTTAGTCATTAAACTGACTCTAGAGTAATTGTAAATGCTCAGCTGCAGCATCAGATCTGGATGACGAGTCTCATTGTGTTATTCTTTGTTCCAGTTTGACTGTTAGGAGTGAGGACGAGACGATACAGAGGTCCACCTTTGAGCGCAGAACCGAGGGAACCACTAATTGTGAAGAAAGGTAATGGCTGAACACCGCCACCCTTCCGTGTGTCACTACTGAGAGAATGAAATAACAGGAAACCAACGCATCCACGACTCTTTCATCTTTCAGCCCGAAGCCCACGATGGACGACGCTCGCTCCTGGACGATGTCGTTTGAAAAGGTGATGAAGAGTGCGGCGGGTCGCGGCTGCTTCAAGCAGTTCCTGCGGACGGAGTTCAGCGAGGAGAACATGATGTTCTGGCTCACCTGCGAGGAGCTCAAAAAGGAGACCAACAAGACGGTGGTGGAGGATAAAGTCCGTCAGATATACGAGGACTTCATCTCAATCCTTTCCCCAAAAGAGGTGAGCCACTGTTTGATGTTATGGCTGAAATTATTATAGCTCTGATATTTATTTATTTTAAATCATCAGTGTTAATAATCATGGTTACTTTCTTGATGAATCACATAATTTCCTCAGAACACAAGACGACATTGTTAATTGTCCAACCATCTGTTAAAAAAAACTAAAATATCCATTTCGGGAATAATGCTTACCGGTATTTGCCTTGTTGAAAACTATTATTTTAACTATTCAATATAACAGTTATGACAAACCTTCAAGGGCAGCAGGAGCCATATTTTTTACTTAAATAGCAGCAAATAGTTGTTTGCTGCTGTATTAATGCTTACGCTTTGAATATAGCACCTTTAAAGATGATTTTGACTTGTAGCATTATACAGAAACATAAAATGTACTATAGATGTTGCAAAAATATAGTTTTTGTGACTTCTCTCTGACCAAGATAGTCGTGTAGTTACAATCTGATATAATATGGGCCCTTAACACCACGTTTTCTTATTTTTTTGCTGTACATATAATCACATACACTTTATGTATTATGTTAATACAGGGGCTCTTTCCAGCAAATGCTCAAACTAGTACACTCGTACAGCAAGTGTCTCCTTAAAGGGCCAGTAAAGACACATGCTGTGTCCCCTTTAAATTGCAAATTAAAATTGTTTTTGAATGAATTAATAAGAGCCCTTTAGTTTTCTGTTGATCAATGAATCATTGAAGCTCTTTGTCCTGCTCGTCTTCTCCAGGTCAGTTTGGACTCGCGTGTTCGAGAGGTGATAAACCGCAACATGCTGGAGCCGACCTCGCACACGTTCGACGACGCTCAGCAGCAGATCTACACGCTGATGCAGAGAGACTCCTACCCCCGCTTCATAAACTCCTCTGCGTACACGGATCTGATGAAGAGCCTGGAGGAGCCTCCCCCCGAGCCATAGACTCTCCACCGCCGCACACTTATAGCTTTTCACAAATTGGCGCATGCGTCCCAGCCTGAAGGAGTCGTGTGTTCCTGTTGGAGTCCTGCTATTTAGAGAAAGACAGACAGGAAAATGAACACTGCATAAAACCGGTGTTTATCCAGCTGTTAACTGCTGTTTATTTACCCATGATTAGCTTACCCAAATACTCGGAGCAAACAAGAACAAACGCTATCCAGCAGCAGCCACTTGTTCGAAAACATAGCTATATTTTTATATAATCCCTAGCGCTTGACATTGCACTTTTCTACCTTGTTTAATGAGGAAAAGCATGCATCTGTGAGCACTGCATTTGTATTTAGGTATATTGTGGGCCTTAATGCATATCCAGTTCTTGTAGAGTCTAAATAGGTTTTATTTAACAGTAACTTAAGAAGAAGAAAGTGCCTTGGAATAAGATCTTCTACGCGAGCACCTTGAGTCGAACATGAACGGTGCGACCATGACTTCACATGTTGGTGCTTTCAGCTCTTCTCAAAGATAAAGGTTTTTACAACTCGATGAGCTGATACCTGGAAATAGATCGTCTGTGTTTCAATACTGTGATATTAGTCATATTATATTTAGTTTAAACAAAACGTGGTCAAACCGAATACATGACCGTGACCACTGATATATTTGTGTATTTAAAAATAGATTTGTGTGAAATAGTTATTTGGATTCTCACAAATTAAATAAAGCACAATCGGATGTTGTTTTTGCTGTTGTGTTCAATATATATATATATATATATATATATATATATATATATATATATATATATAAATAATGGTATATATTAAATGCTTCATATGTGCATTGCATATTAAGCTGCTTTAAAATGTAGACTTTTTTTGCATATGTTCTTTGTTTGAAAATGTGTAACTAATGTAATGTTCTACAGATTAGGCCTGAAAAATAATTACGTATTCCATTAGAATTAATTGTTGATTATTTAAGTCCTTTTCTGTCTTTTTTTTTTAGCCAATACAAAAAAATGTCCAACACGTCTCACAAAAGCCCAGGTGAATGTATTTAAGTTGTTCTTTTTTTTTTTGTCCAACAACAATCCAAATCCCCAAAATAATATTGACAATAATTCAAAGGTCTAGTCTGTAGGATAAAGCGGCATTTAGCGGTGATCGCAACCAATTTAAACTTCTCCTGCGTGTTTGGTTTGTCTGCTCTGGGCCACGGTAGAAACATGGCGGCCTCCTCCTTAAGTCTCAACGAAAACACAATGATTCTTAGTTTCCGCTAATAATTCAAACCTAAAAAAAATCCTCCTAAATCTTACATACTGGACCTTGAAAGAGAAAAAAAAGAATCAGCAAATTTCAGAAGCTGGAAGCAACAAATGTTCGTCATTTTTGATCAACTAATAACTTGTTTTCGCATTACTACACATCGGCTCGATTAATAAAAAAAGAGCATTAAACAACAGGCCATTTATTGTGAGATAGCAGGTATTAAACCATAAAGTATAGCCCTAGTTATTCAAATACATACGTTTCCTGTAAGAAATGGCTTGTCTCGGTGGCCAGTAGCTTTACAATCAAGCAACTAATGTTACTCTAACACTAAGGGTTTTGTGTGGCTCCAGGTCAGGATACAATAGTGTTTATCGTTATGCTTCTCCGGGTTAACATGAAGCCCGAGTCCTGTCTGGCTTTATAAGTAGCAGCGTGGTATTATTGTCAAGTAAGTCAGTGGTTCCTGGAGTCCACAGAGTCACGCTGGGGTCGAGCCCAGAGGACGCCGATGGCGCTGTGCGGTTGAGCGGCTGCTCCCGAGTTCATACGTCGGTGATGGGAGGAAGCAGCTTCTCTATGAAGCGTTTGACGTCCACCATTTCCTGCACAGAAACAGAAGAAAACAAAAAAATAAAGGTGTGAAACGCGCAACGAAACTGGAGCTCCAGAGTCACACATGAGACGTTCCCCGCGCTGACCTCAGGACAGGAGCTGTGAGGTAGACCCCGGTACGACTTGAAGGTGATGTTGGCTGGATTGACGAGGCTTTTCATCTTCTCCGCTGTCTGGCTGCCGAACACAAAGGGCACCAGGGGGTCGGCATCTCCGTGGCATTGCAGGACATGCATGTCCTTGTTAACGCTGTTGGCAGACGCCTGAGAATAGAAGAGATTAGGATTATTCACATTATCTTGTTGTGACAGATTAGGATTTAGCTATAGGATATTCCTTTACTGTAATTCCATTAAAGGAATAGTTCATAATAAAATGAACATTGGGTACATGTTATGTATTGTATATATATATATATTGGGGGTTGCATATGTATATTAAACACTTAAAAGATGTTTGGATCTACAAAGACGAATTTGAACTTTCAGGTGAACAATTTTTTTCAGCTTCTGTTTTTGTATTTTCTGAACCACGGAAGAATTTGCATTTCAGAGACTAAAAAAAATCTGAATTATATATATATTTTTTTGTCTACCTGAGGGAAGGAATTGCGGAGAGGAAGCCAGCAGCTCAGAGCGACGACTCCAGCTAGCTTCTGCTGAGTCGTCAAAGCCGTGTAGAGAGACAACGCTCCACCCTGGAAGAGACACACACAAAAAAAATCCTAGTCGCATATCTCCCCATCTCTGTTATATACTTTTTCTATTCAGTCTGTATATTTAATATTCTTCTTTACTGTTTATTTATATTACTTATATTACTTTTATTCACTTGTGAGCAATGCTGCTGTACTCCTGTAATGTCCCCACTGCGGGACTAATAAAGCATTATCTGATCTTATCTTATCTTAAAAAGCACAAAAGAATCCTCTTCGTGGCGGCAAAGAATGGAAGTAGTTTCAGATTCCGATCTAAAACTAATTTAAGCTTTGTCTATTTGCATTGTAATTAAACGCTCAGGGACAGAGGACTGTAAATTGCTGTGCGTTGCTGCAGAGCTGGAACCTGCCCGAAGTGATTCTGACAACTCATTTGTTGAATCACAAATCTCTCAAGTTCTCCTCTTGGTGTTGACCTTGTGGTTTTCACAGAAAGGATTAGGGGGGGTTGTACCAGATCTATTTATTGACCAAGCACAGTGACTTCCTGGAGTCTCTTCTGGTTGACTGGCAACTTGTTCGGAGCCAAGAAACAGTCCGATGCACGACCGACCGTAAAATGTTGAAATGTCACGTTTACACCTTGATGCACCATGTTGATAAGTGAGCTTTAGAGCTACTGGTGGGTGGATATCGTTACTTTTGTGCAGTGCAAAGCTAACCAGCTACTGGCTGCAGCTTCATATCTTACTGAGTGATGTGTTCTTCTCATATAACTCTCCACCAGAAAGCAAATTTTCCAACATTTCCCCCCAAAGTTGTTGATTGAATCTTATACACCACTTGCACCAAATCATGTAATCCTACTCTTTTGTTTTATTCATAATTATGTATCAGCATTGCACTGTAATTTCTTCACATTTGACTTTCTTCACTCCAAAGTACAAAGTTCTTGACCTCAGATTTATTCTAAGCATGACTTTGTAAAAGTCTTTTTCAAATGTGTGCATTTATCTGTTTGAGAATTGAGTGCCTTGAGAAGTGCACTTATGTGTCTGTACATTTTGGATTTGGTTATTCAAATACATTAAGCACACTTACACTGACGCACTGTAAAAACAATGTTATGTAACCAATCATTTTCAGTTAAGTCAAACTTACTTGTGAAAATCCCCCCAGGAGAATTCTGTGTGACGGTATTCCATTTTTCACTTCTTGGTCTATCAAGGCCTTAACTGTTGAGAGATTAAAAAAGGAAATAAAACTCTCACAAACATAAACAAGCTCTGTACGCAACTCAAAAATAGCAGCGCATCTCCATCACGAGTTGAAATACAAAATTGTAAAAGACGTACTGTTCTCCGACGCTCTTTTAATACCGGCCTCATCTTCATTGGCATCCGGGCTCAACCCATAGATATCAAACCTTTACAGGAAGGGAACACATGCAAGGTTCATTGTATTTGTGATGACCGCAGTCTCCTCAAATAGGTTCAAATACTGCGATACTGACCAAGAAGGCATGGACATTCTCATGTTCAAAGAAACAGGCATGGTGGGACTGTAGTCAAGAAAGAAAAGACACATCTAGATTCAGCTTAACTGCACAAAACATACACATGTTGCACCATTAATGTATTTTACAATGGAAGATATGCTTTCAGGCATTATATGTTCTTGTGGACAGTCTGTGTGATGTTATAGCTGCTGTGAATACTTACGCATGTGGACAGATGTATTTCACATGTGGCAACCTGATGCCTGCGAAACCTTCTGCCCAGCCATGTCTGTCATATTGGACACAATAAACCAGTTCAGATCAAAGTGGATGTGACAGGAAATCATAATTTTGCCCCAAAGGAGAGAAGAAAAAAAAAACACCTGCCTGCATGTCACTTACCCAGTATCACCAAGACCATGCAGAAATATCACCTGTATAGAACACACAGGTGAGGTAGAGACAGTAGTTTATTTACACATCTAGCTGGGTGGTTGTCGGGTTTACATTGGCTTTTGCTGTAATTTCAACGAGATAAACGTGAACTAGTGTTGTCTGGTGGACTCACCGCTGCAGTAGCTTTCCGGGCAGCAGGCACGATGGCAGGTAAAGGCACTGACATGTTATTGCCGCACATACAGCGCTGAGGCAGCCGGTGGGGACGAGTGAGCTACTGTCGGCTAATACCGATACCCTCCTCCACTGTCAATCTGGGTCGATCTTTGTCCGACTCTGGCCGTCAAATACCAAACGGTTAAAAGACGAATGTCGACCTAAGATGGAGGTCAACGAACCGCCGCCTCGTATCGCCTCTGGCAGCCGTGGATTTCTTTGTAGAAGTTGAATTTTGTTGAAGAATAACACGCTGCCGGATAACAGTATCGGCCACCTGAACTGACACGGTTTGTAGCCCCGCCCCTCGTCTACGTGATTGGCTGTCGCCAGAGGTTTTCCACGGATGCAGAGCACCGATTGGTTCGTTGAAATGTCATTAACCGCTACTTTAATAACGGCGAAACGGCAAAGCTCACTTCGACACCGCTGAAACATAGATTATGCAACAACAAAAGTTTTACATTACACAATATATACTAGATGTATACATTATTATAGCATATTGTCTCGTGACCTTTGACACAGATTTGAAAGGCCACGTGCTTTTTTAAAGGTTTTTATTCTGTTTTCCGCTTAAACGTTAAAACGGTTATTACATTTACTTAGTTGACCTTGACGACACTCATATGTAATGGCAATCACCAATAACGCATCACATCTCAACAGTTTGTAGTACATTTTGATGGTGGTCATGCTTTTATTTTGAAACCTCAGCTAAGAAGAAGTGCATCCGCTCCCCTCGGTCACGTGACCTACATGTCCTTGGGTTTGTCAGTGACATGTGAGCAACAGAAACATGTCTTTCCCCAAAAAAACAGGCAGTAAAGCGTTGAGTGTTTTGCAGAATCTGCCCAGGATAACTTTAGCAAACTTGCGGTCTGAACCCGGAGCCAGAAAGCCGGTAAGTTTTATTGTGACATCTCTATTAAAGATATACTTTGCTCACTCCAGCTGGCATAGCTAGCTAGCTTAGTTAGCACGTTATGTTGGCCAGTGGAGACAAACGATGCCATTTCTGTCTGTTGTTTTGATAGAGTGATACATTAAACAGAAACGTGCTTAATGTTCTGTAACGGCAGGAGACGCGGCGGGGCAGAGGACAACATGGTGGCAACAGAAGCGGACGAGGACACAAAGGAGAGCGGCAGAAAGGCACCCGGCCTCGGCTGGGGTTTGAAGGGGGTCAGAATCCGTTTTATCTCGCGATCCCTAAATATGGCTACAATGAAGGACACAGGTAAAAAGATCGTCACCTAGTTCTCCACCTCTTGGAACTAAAATGCAGTCTCTGCTATAAGTTATACAAACAATACATTACACGTTGTTATTAAAATGCAAGCAGCAAATAGCCTTTCCCTGTTAAACTTGTGCAAAATAGCATTCACCTTCCAAGCATTTACAACTACCGGTAGATAAATCACATTAAGTTTATGTCTT
Organism: Myoxocephalus aenaeus; assembly: GCA_038501785.1. NCBI lineage: Eukaryota > Metazoa > Chordata > Actinopteri > Perciformes > Cottidae > Myoxocephalus > Myoxocephalus aenaeus. Next base: position 2,193,163 of record JBAMJR010000070.1, read on the forward strand.
ATAAATGGGTATTTGTCACTATCTGGTGGTGAAACTATTCATATCACTAAATCCTACACGTTGATTCACATATGTTGGAAGAAATTATTATTGTGCCTTCCCAAAAGATTTTTCCCCCGCTGTTGCTTGGTCAATAATTCAGTCGGCGTAGTTTTTGCACAGATAATTTTTGTATTGAATATTTTTGCTAAACTGAGTGCCAGATCAGAATGACTTTCACACCATTAAGACCAGTGTTTGTGTTCTCCTCCTCAGTCGGCGGCCGCAGTACCAGCCTCTGTCACTGAAACGACTGCAGTACCTGATTGATCTGGGACGAGTGGACCCGACTCAGCCCATAGACCTGACCCAGCTGGTCAATGCCAGAGGAGTGACAGTCCAGCCTCTGAAGAGGGACTATGGAGTCCAGCTCGTTGATGAGGTATGCTTAAAGCATGCTGTTGATTACGGACTTGTTTTTGGACCCAGAATCAGAACCATTTATTTTCTAGGTATGTTACACATATGAGGAATTTGTTTTGGTGGTGCATACATTAGAGAAACAACAATCAACACAGTACAAAGTAGAAACATATTACATTTATAATATAAAAAATAAACCGCACAGACAAACGGATAACAGTACTATAAAGAGTGTACAGTAGGTGTATGTGAAAGTGTAATGGGAAAGTGGCAAGTGTATTTAAATATGACCCATAGCATCAATGAAACAAGAGTTTAAAAAAATTGTAACTGAAATTTGCATTCCTGTGTAAATGGGAGAAACAATATTAGAGAAATAATTTGGTTTCTATTTTGGCTAAAGAAGGATGCAGCATTTTTTTTCAAAGGAAATTAATGTTTCCATATTATATTCTAGAGGCTTAATGTTTGACTACAAAATGTAGGGCACCTGCTGGACACGATACGTCGTTGAAGAAGAGTGGAAGATATATTGATACATTACTTCATGATCAATTATTAGAAGCTGGAGAAATGGATTTACATGTTTTGTCTGGCTCTAAAAACCTCCACCACTCCGTACTACCATGCCAACCGTAGCTGCAGTAAATTACGTGTCAGAGAAAAATACAATGTGGCAATATTTGCAGAAACGTACAGTATTTTTTTATATATCACCAGCAGAGTTCATTGGTGCTGTAAAGGTCACTTCAAGGCAAATACCTAAGACTTCATCACAGTCTAGACACTCTGGTTTTGTTTCCTCTGCTCACTGAGCCATATCATAAGAATGTGGACATACAAACATGGCAAAGTACGTTTTAAAAGGTCCCAAGTCCCAAGTTTTGATTTGCTGAACAATTAAACCGGGGATTGGGGATGCAACACGTCCCTCTGAGGCTCTTCCATCATCTTGTGCCAGTAGGTGGCACCACATAACAATGTTGTCAACAGATCAAGACGCAGTTTTTGACCTCTGTTTTTTCTTTTCACACCGCTCCGCCAGAAGTTCCTCTTTTCATGTGCTTTCTCTGTTCCAGGGTGCCGACATTTTTGCTGCAAAAATCAACATTGAGGTTCAGAGAGCTTCTGAAGGAGTTGTAGCTGCTATTGAGAGGAACGGAGGGGTCATCACGACCAGCTTCTATGATCCTATAAGTCTTGGTAACTAATGACGGATCAGTCTAATACCCTCACTGACGTTATAATGTTCATCTTGTGTATTTTAGATAATAAATACAATCTTTTTTGTCTTTGCAGGGATTCTCATCAAGCCCGTCCCGTTCTTCTTACGTGGGCAGCCCATTCCAAGGCGAATGTTACCAGGCGAGGATATGGTCCCGTATTACACAGATGCTGAAAACCGGGGTTACTTGTCAGACCCAGAGAAAATCCAGCAGGCCCGGCTTGCCCTGGCACAGAAGTATGGATATATTTTGCCAGACATTTCAAAGGATGAACTGTATCACATGCTCTCCATGAGGAAGGATGTTCGACAGATCTTCTTTGGCCTCGCTCCAGGCTGGGTCGTTAGCATGTCAGAGAAGAAGATCCTGAAACCAACTGATGAGAAACTCCTGCAATATTACAGCTCATAGGTGTGAGGAGATGTAAAATAAGTGTTTGTGTACAGTATCTCATGGCAGAAATCAGAAAAATATTGATTTGTGGATGTTGAAAGTCTTGCATGTTTCCATTTTATAATAAAATCTGGGAAAACTGTGTTAGACATTTTTGGTGTCCTGTGTTTTTAAAACAGTATATTTATGACATGGTTTGTTCCACATTTATGAGTCTTTCTTTGAGCTTGGATATCTGACGTCTGACGGCCTCGTGTCAAAGCACAACTGGCTCGTGCAGCATGATGGAAGGAACGTGAACTGTAACAGGTGAGGGGGAAATAAGGAAAATAAGATAACTCAAAGAATGAAAACAGGAAACAGATGCCTGGTGATGTGTGCTACTTGTGAAATGGGTTGCCTAGGCTGTAGAAGGGGAGTTTTAAATTAGTCATAGGCAGCTGTATCCTGGTGTGGACGTTCAAAAGATCCCTCTCCATCCTCTTGGAGTACAATCACAGGCAAACACATACATACAACTTTGCCCCCGTTAAGCCTCCGACATAAAAGTGCCTTTGAAAAAATGTTTATGCTTTGATATCTAAGGGAATTACTGTGAATCTTGATTTGATATGTATCACCCACTTTCCCCAAATCCACACTTTCACTGAGTTTACATATTTCAAGTCTTTTTTTTTTGTCTTGTTCAGTGCTGAGATTCAAAAATGAAAGTCATGTTATTGTAAAGCAGAATCTCATTAAGATTTTGAGATATTGCAATCAACACGTTATGGCACTAAACACCCACTAACACATGTACCAGAATATACTCTCGGAGGTTTGGGCTGTATAATTGTTCTCTTGTGTTTGAACTCTCCATTACGCTAATGTTTATTTTTTTAAAGTCAAAATGGCACACTCGCTATAAATAACTTGGTATTTTACGCAGATATTGTCTTAAGGAGCGCGGCCATAGAGTTTCTGCTGGTTTAAAAACACTTTATCAAAGGAAGCATATGTTTGTGTGTGTGTATATTTGTGTGTGTGTGTGTGCAACACAACCATTGTGTGTCTATACAAAGTCCCCTCTGCCATGTTAGTTACTGGTAGGCAGGTCTCAATTATTATTATAAGAACACAAATAAAGTGACAAGAAAATATGATGCACCAAACTGAGTTAAATATAATTCATTTCATGAAGTTTTATTCAATAAAATAATACAAATGAAGCATTTTAGGGGGGGGGGTTCTTAGTGTATTTGTCCATGTCATAATGTGTTACCATAAGAGACAAAGGTTACACTTTGATGACTTTGCTTGTGGTTCCCTGAGTGTTTTCCTGAATCTCAAGTATCCAATGAACTACACAAGTCCGGCCCTGCCAGGAAAACCAGCCCAAATCCTTACAGCATAATACTTTAAATAAATCACGCCACAGGAAAGAAACAGCACAATCATTGTTTATGGCAGAACTACAGCGCTTATCTTCAAAGCAGCAGATCCTTTTGAATTTGTATCAAGTCTCAGACGAGCAAAAGAGAGAAAAAGAGCGAGCACGGACACCAAGTCTGTGAATGTGTGGCTGCAGAGAGCTTGCCTAAAAGAATAGAGCAATCCAATCAAGTGTTTTCTCCATCAATTACACAGAAAACGACCATTCACTTTGGCTAAAAAGATTTGTTTTAGGGCTCTGGTTTCTGCTGCAAATAATCTAATGTCTGAGTCTAACCAGTTCACACTATTTAATTAAACATTCAAGCATTACTGGAGCCGAGCAGACCAGATCGTTTTGGTTATCTGCTGCCGTGAGTGAGCCGTTTAAGACAGACACAGAAATCACGGTGTCTCACAGGTCTAGTTCCAGTTAATAATGAGGGCTAATTACAGCTAAATGCAGCCGTCTTTCTTCTGTCTGCAGAGGAGAGACGCAATGGCCTGCGTGGTGCTGCATCAAGGTCAGACATACACAATTACTGGAGGGGAAGTTTGTGTCCAGAAACATGGATAAATATATGATATAATATATAATAAACGGCCTGCTGTGGCACAAAGCCAGAATCATCCAAAGCTCGGCTGTCTGGACGATAAAAGAACTCGAAGACTCATTCAATTCTTTGGATAAGACTCTTATCAGTAGAATACAATTCCTAATTTACAAAGAAAGGCACTTTTTTCAGCACGAGTGGAGCTTTGCCTCATTAGCCAGTCTGCATGATAGACAAATGCAATACAATTAGAGGCCAGTGTGACCAGTGGAAGAGCCAGACTGAAGATTGTATGGATGTTTTCTTGAATTAATCAAAATTATACTTCCAACAGTAAGTGCACATTATAATTAACGACTAGATAATCACTTATAATTCTTAATTAGATTTGTTTTATGTTGTGGAGTGCAACTAATAATTATTTTGATTATTAATTAGTCCTTTTTTGGTGTTTGTGTTTAATGTGTTAACTGGCAGTTAATCAAATTTTCTTATTTCTCAGTTTTTTTTAATAACTTACCTCCTATTTATCTCACTTCTTCATTTAATAATTATCCTCATGTTGTTGTAATATTTGACGATGGCTTGTTTGAGCTTTTGCATATAACAAAACTAAAAAGTGACATCTTTAAATTGCTTGTTTAAAGATGTCACACATATAATGAATTTACAAAGACCTGGAACCAAAGAAAAGCAGTAAATCCTCATATTGTGAGACACCGGAAATAGTAAATATTGATGAGTGGTCGACGATGTGAGCTGGATAAAACCAGTGCAAATGTGCAAATCCCCAGTACTCAGGTTTGCTCTTTTGGCTTTGCACCCTGCACATTGCTACACCTGGTAGGTCCGAGGGTGTGTTTGAAGTCTGGCTGAGCCCGGCCTGTTATCTCTGCTCAGAGGTGGGGGCATCATTGTGTTCTGCTAATGAGGCTACATTAAGCCTGTCTACACCAGGGGGGCCATGTAATCCTCTCAGCTGGCCTGACGTAGGGCCGGGCAGGGCGCTGTTTACACGGGGAGTGTGGATGCTAGCACTCAGGACCCCAGCCCTTAGTCTACTGTTGAATCTGCTCAAACACGTGATTAAGAGGTGGAGGTGGGAGCGGGGGAGGGAGAGGGGACACACACGCCACTGCATAGAATGGTGTCTGAGTCTTGTCAGAGTGTATCTTGATGCTGGCCTGCTGTGCCCATACAATACAACACAATGCAATACAGTCCCTCACTGCGAAGATCATGGTCATATACCCGCTTCACACCCTCCAGCGATGAAACAATGTGGCGCTTCATGAATGAGCCACTGTAAGGAAAGTCGGTGGGATGGCACTGGGGACGGTTAGGAATACAGTGCTTCATTACCGGAGGTCGAGACACATGCCTCCTGCTTTACACTCCTGGTGGTTTCTTCTTTGGATGGATGACTTCAGGTCAGCAAATCCTCACAGATCCATGAAAAGAGAGGAGAGTCAAGAGTGCAGCAGCTGTCGGGGCATCTTAATTGACAAAAAAAAAAGCTTTAGTCCGCACCGAGGAAATGTGGTCATGAAAGCATCCTTTTCGTCACCAAATCCTATCACACATGAATAAGTGCTCGAAATCCAGCCAGCATCCAACCCCAAGCTTCATCCAGAGAATCCACGAGGGCCCTTCTTTGTAAATCCTGCTCGACTGTCTGTTACTCTTGCAGGTCTTCAGCTCTACCTGTGCCCGCTTGGCCATCACTGATCCAAAGTGAAGAAGGAGAGGAGTGTCCCATATATGAGTTCTGTCCAATACAATGGCACATTGTGATCAGAAAGCCACTGAGAACAATCCCTATTCAGAAAGCATTGTGTCCATTCTGCTTGTTTGGCTCTGAGACAATGCAGTGATACCCTACTGTCACCTTATAGATTAGGATTCATCAACAGGGCCAGAATAAAGGCCCGATGACTTCTTTTAATAGGAGGAATTACGGATTATTGGGACTGTTTTTGAATTTGTTTTAAACAGCTTTCTTGCAATTAAATGATGTGCCCAACATGATGCATTTATGTAATACTGGAGATGTTATCCATTTGAGGAGGAAAGGAGTTTATATCATATTCCAAAGACCCTTTGACCCAAAACCTCTTTTTTAAACATTGGGTTGATTGGGACAGAACCTCTTATCATTGATTTAAGCATATTTCACTATTTCACTTTTTAGTACATCACATTTATGTTTCCAGCACAGCTTTGTGGAATATATTTGCTTTGTCAATTGTATGACCTTATGAAATATAATTTTCCTCACCTCATGTTTTGCGTGGTAAACTTCCTGTTTAACGTTTGCCCCTCCCACTTACGTGACGTCGCACCAATAAAGACGAGCAATTTTGATTACCCGTATGTCATTTAAAAAAAAGGCGAGGAAATAAACTCGTTCAGTCGTTATTCAATTTGACCAAATACCCAATAATAACCCTGAATTCACCATACAGCCAAATAACGTGAATTAAACTTCCTGCTGGTGAATGAATGCACGAAATAAATCAATGCCATCATAAGATTTGAATCCACATATTAATCCAAAACATTGTCTAATATTTAGCCGACTCAATTCAAGGAGATCGCTCAGCCGAAACTAACGTTATTGTATTCACGCTGAGTCGTTCAAGCTAATTGATTAAATCCATTAGTGCTTTTCACAGCGCGTTGGAGCGTGCGTCCCGTTCAGCACCCCGGATGTGGATTCTACCTCTAATTCTGACACGCGGTGAAGAAAACGAGCTCCCCTCCCCCTCCACCACACACACACACACACACACACACACACACACACACACACACACACACACACACAACTAAACACAACCGTGGTTTATTCAAATGAATGAATATACGTAAAAAAAAGTATATTTCTTACGTTAGTATTTAACATCATCTTCCTCTCAAAGCCACGTGCCACACCATGTAAGTCCAGTTGTCAAAGGGACACTTCTGGTATTAAATGTGCCAATGTCACAGTATTGATCGGGTCTTTTTATTAAGATATCAAGTTCCACTAGGCCTGATTTACTTCATATGCAGAGTCCAGTATGCTTACAACTGGAAAATACTCATCATAAAAAAGTTGGCATACCTGTATGTGTCATTATTTAACAGTTCAACCTTTAAAGTGCAAACTTGGATGTTTTCTGCAAGTTTTCTCCAGCAAAGAAAATGACCAAGCCATACTTTTCCTTGTGTATTAAGCTCTCTGCTCTCCACCATAATACACACATTATTTACAATGTCAAGAGGCCGCTTAAGTGGCTCGTCTGCCGGGACAAAGCCACGCAGGTGGCGGTGTTACTGCGGGACCGTGTATTGCAGATGTAACGTCGCCGCTGTCACCGTAATGCCGTCTATTGTCTGTGTAATGTCAGTCAGCGGTCTCCAAGACAGATATTCATTGAAACCACGCAGAGGAAGCGAGCACCTGTAATGCCATCTTACTATATCCAAGAGGGACCACACGCCTGAAGAGTTTGTGGGATGCACAGAATTCTCATTATTAATGTGTGCATGTTTTTATAGCTAATATTCCTACAATATTCTGCACGTGCTTCTTCAGTAACGTCATTGTACTATTTGTATTCAATAGTGACTTCATGCCTATATGTCTTATGCTTTGTTCCACCACAATAGAGCCATTATGGACCATTCATGTGTGTTTATAGTGCTTGGAAAAATTGTTTATTCCGATATTTTTGCACTACATGACATTATTTTTTAACTAAAATAGTCCGATATAGTTAATTCCCAACAAGTGGGTGTATTCAAAAGTGATTAATATACGATCCTGCTTTTATTTATGATATGGATAAGATCATATCAAGTTTGGATTTTGCCATTTTGAGCTGCATTATTTTTAAATATCATATGAATTGTGCTAAAACCGACAAAATAGTTGCAGCAGGTATATAAGTGAAATGCTGAAAGGCAGAAAAGCTGCAGCCATCCTGTAGTTTCTGTGAGTCTGAATCTCTGCTGAAGTTTTGACTGATTTCAATACACTTCATGTCTTTGATTCAGTGCTAACGCTTCTCTGGGGGGAAGTCACTCAGTCTATTAATTTAAATTAATAAATGTCAGACAGTAAATGCAGTTATTTCTGGGTTCTGAAGTCCTAAATGTGAGCTCATCACGTTTCTTTGTACACACCCTATCAGATGTTGTGTCGAGCAAATATTTGCCAGCCGTAATCGTGTAATAAACACTCCTTGATCATGTGTGTTTCAGTCCTGTAAAATGTTCTTTGATAGAGACAGTGGATGGCCGATAAGAGCTGAGAGCCACAATGTAATTAGTAACCAGCGCTGCCTCCTGGACACTTTGATGTTCACCTATCAATACCTGCTGCCTTCCAGGACTATTGATTAGATTCCACTTCTCTCCGATAGGCATGAGGTGTCATTGGATTTCCCACTAATATGGATTTAATAAATTAATCAAGGGACATATCTATGTTTCTCAAATTATAAGGCAAGACCCACGTGTCATCGACTCTTAATGTACAGATAGGAGCAATCAAACATATGGATTATTGGTGATTCAAGAAGGATGAAACAAACCTAATGCCAGTCTTTTAAACAGCTTTATTTGAAGTCATTATTTTACTTTTTATCAGCTTACTTTATGACGTGCTATATTTCCCATGCATGTGTCTCATAAAGAGTGAAAACGATGTGATCGGGTTCAACGCTTTATCTTTAATGGATAAGCCTGATTGGTTCGTGGCTCTTTTAGATGAATTCCAGCCTTACATGTTGCCCTTTTGTTACATGAAAGCCACATTAAGCCGTATTACTATTACTAGTATTGTCCATCTTAAGTTTCGTGGGATGGTTGATGGGGGCGTCAGATGGGCCTATCACCGACCCGAGAAAACACCTGGAATTCACACCTTAAATCCACTCCTCCAGGCCTCCCATTGGTGGAGCGCCCACATATATCCGTCACGGTGCATCACCAGGAGGATGACAGCGGCCCGCAGCAGAGGCACAACATCATCACCATCTGTAAACATGCACTTCGGACACGACCCCGCTGCTTTCCAGCCTTGCGCAAACAACGCCATGTTCGAGGGCGAGGACTCGGGCTCCGTGGACGGGGAGCAGATGACCGAGGTGCGCTCCCCGAGTTCACTGCCCTCCAGCCCGCTGTCCGTGAACTCGGACTCCAGCTGCGCCAGCCCCGAAGTCAAGTCCGCGTCAACGCCGCAGAGAGTCAGGAGGCCCCTGAACGCCTTCATCATCTGGACCAAAGAGGAGCGCAGGCGGCTGGCGCAGCTCAACCCAGACCTGGAGAACACGGACCTGAGCAAAATACTAGGTAAGAAATGGTGTGGGGAAATGTGATTGATGAGCCCAGTGGTTAAAGTGAAAGTGCCCCCTTGGAAATGTTTAAGTGTTCCTTAAGAATATTGGATATGTTTAATGTCTGTAGTTCTCTTATGGGGAAACCCACTCAAATATTGCTTTAAATGGGTCTTATAAGAGCTCAGTAGCATAAAATGTTGATTTGCATTTCACATTTAAGTCAGTTTTGCTAAACCAATGAGGATGCAGGTCATTAACCCTATGTGTTCCTGCAGGGAAAACTTGGAAGGCCATGTCTCTGGTGGAGAAGCGTCCATACATGCAGGAAGCAGAGCGCCTGAGAGTCCAGCACACCATCGACTACCCCAACTACAAGTACCGGCCCCGCAGGAGGAGGCAGCTGAAGAAGAGCGCCAAACCCCAGGGAGCGGAGGTGTATCACTCCTCGCTCTGCAGCTCCGGCTTCCCCGTGCCTTTCAACCTCACCTACCTGCTCCAGAACCAGCAGCAATCCTACCCAAGCGGCACCGCTTTCACCAGCTCCCCGGCTAACTTTGCCCCTTTGCGCAGCAGCTACCCACAAACTCAAGTGTTTCCAGACACAGCAGCAGCAGCAGCAGCGGGGGTCTTATCAAACAAGCACGTGGTGTACCCAAACCCTCCTGTGTACCCTGCAGAGCCCCAGGTGTATTTCGGCAGTCAGCACGGGCGCATGCAGCCCGGCTACTCCAACGCTGCAGGGCCCCATGTGGACCAGGGGGAGTCCAGCAGGGTTTACGGGGGCCTGCTGGGCCCCGGGCCCTCCTTTGAGTTCTACCTGGAACAGGTCCAGCTGGACATGCTGTACGATCTGGATCGCAGCGAGTTCGAACAGTACCTGGGCCCGAGCCCTCACAGGCCGGACTCAGTGGACCCCGGCAGCTACCAGGGCAGCCACAGAGAGGGCCGCTCTGTCTCATGAACGTACGAAACATGGTGTATTTATTTATATCATCTCAGTGGGTCATTTGATGATGACTGCTGAAGGTGTGTATTGTGTTTGTGGTAAATGACTACTGTACTGTCTTCCAATGTGAATGTAATCAATAAATAAATAAACAATTCACCTTACAATGATCATGTCTTTATTCATATTTAAAATCAATATCACAAAAAGGTAAGATCAACTGACATAACCATTTAAAAATAAAACTATTATTCATTATAGATGGTGTTAAAAGGAACTGCATATTTATAATCTTTTTGTCAAAATTAAATATTAATATATTTTTACAGACACACACATACAATACATTTTCAGATGAGTAAAAACCCTTTAAAAGCCTGTATTTTGCATTTACACGCAGCATAAAAACATGAACAAATATTTTTACCACATTATAATGTAGTTGTAAGCAAATATACATATATATATATATATATGTTAAAACATGTATTGATACATTGATGTATTAATTGGTTTGTAACAAGAAATTATAATTGTTGACAAGTATAATAATTAACAGTTAACAACGGCCTTACAACATACATTATTTTGTGTTACAGACTATTTAGTAATGCATATAAACTTCTGATAAACGCTATAAGGGGGAATGAAAGTGAATCCCTATCTTTCCATGAATTGTGATGCTTTTATAGTAAGGTAGTTCAAACAAACACAGTACTTTTGTCCAGGAGTCAACTGTTTGTGTCGCATGCAAAACTAAAAGTTAACAATAACTCTTTGTCACATGTCATTAGTCATGTGACTCGTTTGTCTCTCTTCAAGCAAACTCTTTCCCCTAAACCTAACTAAGTGGTTTGGTTGCCTCAACCTTACTTCCTGTGAAGACAGAAGTTTATTTTGAAAAGACACTATGCCTGTAAAGAGCGTATATTGACCGACACACGCGTCCGAAACTGACGCTAGAGGCGTACGTAGAGCGTCATAGTTTGAAGAACACAAAGCTGGTATTTGACGCAGTGGAGTGGGAATGTTTGCACTCTTCATCTGGTCTCGATGTGTAAAACGTGTGAAGTTTCCCTTTAAGAGGACTGCGAACGACTTTAAATATCTGTCACATTAAACAATGTCGCAGCTATACTGCCCGCCCTTTGGCAGAAGCCAAACTGTTGACACGCGGTTTTATCTCCATCCTCACGTCTTTCTTGGCTCACAGAGGGAAGCAGGGTGGGCGCCAGGGGCATAAACTTCCCAACTTCCTGTTTCATTTTAAAACATCTCACAAAGGCTCTAAAAATATGCCCCCAAAATTGACATATCTCCGAACTCGTTCGACTCTGGCTGCCAAATGTTTACTCATTTAGTAAAATGTTTACTTCCCTGACCCGTGTTTTCTGTGTCAGAGCCTCGAGGTCGAGCTCAGGCGGATGTAAGATCCAGGTCGTCCAACATGTCAGGTGCTGCATCGATGAAACCCTTTCAGGCTCCCACAATAAAGAGAAATGGATTCACATTCACTTTGAAAAAACATTAGATCTTTTTCAAATATACAAAAGTACACATTTAGAAATTTGCATTGATCTGTTTCCCTTAAAGGTAAGACATTTTTACTTCATTTATCTTTTCTATGAACAAGAGCAATGACTAAAACCCAAACTTACATACAACATAAATATGAAAACAAAATTCAGATACCTTAATGAACAAAAGAAATCCTGCACATTGTCGATCTGCTTTACTCCTTAAAATAAGATTATAAATAAACATATTAAATAGAAATAACTAAGGGTTAGATAACAACAAGAAACAGTCTGATATAGACAATCTAGATCAGATGTGCTCGGCAGCATATCCACTGATCATAGTGAAGTGGTCCATGTCCACATCTGCTAATGTGCTTGAATCTGTCTTTTTTTCAACCAGTCATAGCAAATATTACAAGTATCTCTCTGGATTTACCTCATTAATGACTGTACGCTCATTGAAAACATCTAAATATTCAAACAAATTATGCTGATATGTTAATTTCAGCATCTTAATTTACAATTAAATGGCATTTGTGTTTTTGTATGGACAAATATTAATGATTAGAGAACTTTGATAATATAAGATATTTTAGGAAAATATTGTCAATATTGATGGACATTTTTAAAATGCTAATTTCAGCCTCTGAAACTAAACTAAATCCAAACTCATGAACCTCGTTGAAGGAAGCCACCTGAAGACAGCAGCCACTCTTGGGATTTTGTTTTGGGCCAAATTCACTTCCGCCGAGAGTCGGAGACGTCTCAGTCAGGTTGAGTCAACCTCAAAACGTGCTCCACTAAACGAAAAGACAGACGGCCGCTGCAGCGTTTGGAAATGCGTCAGTGATGGAAATCCGATGTGCAGTTGTTGGGAGGAAATGGACGGCTGAGGGAAGGATGACCTTACTCGGAGGAGAGAGCAGACGAGCTGATTAGGAAAGTGAAGACCTGCTGCAATCCAACGCCATCTGAATGAGCGGAAGAAATCTGACGTCAGTTCAATTCCCATGACAATATATTACAAAACACACTGCAATGGGGAATGCAGAAATGTGCTCTGATGCAAAGTAATAACGTAGTTTCATAAGATTAAAATATTCCCGCTTCATGTGCAATCAGTCCTTGTTTTCCCTCTTTTGAGTCACTTGAACTCAAAGCTGTTAGTTCAACTTGTTTTTCTCAACCGTCGGCCCCTCAGCAACAATTAATGACCAGTTGCAGGAACTTCCTGAAGGAAAAACAACGGGATGATATCAGTGTTTCAGGTGAAAATATCATCAACAATAAACAGCGATGGAAATGGAAGCTGGACAAATCAGATATCTTTGTCAAATATTTACGAGGCTGTGTTTTTAATATCACATCATATAAAACAACTGAAAAGTGAATCTGGAGGAGGTGAAACTGGAACATTAATGGAAAGAAATGTGTTTCTTCTATAAAAGTAAACTTGTGTTTTGACTGAATTAAGTAACGCTAAAACTTTTTTTCATCCTTTAACTTTCATTCAGTATTACTAGAGGTACATTTTCTCAAGATGTCATACAAAACCACATATTCTCAGGTCGTTCCCCAGTTGTTTTAACGGCTAAAGAGTGCAACAAAAATATAAACTGTTCAGAGATCAAATTAGTTTCTTCCATCCATCAAACATTTATGTCGTCTCCCTGTAGAGTTATTTATTCCAGGAGTGGACGCTTACATCAGAAATGTGCTGGAAAGCTCATGTTTGATCTTATCACCTGTGAGGAATGTGAGGAATCTGTCAAACATGCTGCATTCAGATTCCTCAACCATAAAATACTTTCCTCGTTAGAGATTAAATATGTAAATATGCCAACTCTGTGTGTCCCATATCGACAGGCCAAATAGCTGGAGTTTATATTAAACCTAAAAATAGACATAAGCTCTCTTACCTGTTATTTTTTTATTTATTTTGTGAGCCATTATAAGGTTTTTCTTGCCTTACCTCCTGCATGAAGGTCAACAATAGTTTCCTTTGGGTAAATATGAGGCTGCAGTCTGCAGATAATGCTCATCCGAGTATTACCCTGCAGGGACGCCTGAGGAACTCAAACAGGAAGTGAGATAGTCCACTTTTTTTATCCAAAAGGAATAACGTAGTCAAGAGAAGGGTTACTTGTTTACAACTGGAAATTGTAATTTGATCAAAACAAACCTGCAGAAGTTCCCAAGAGCTCAGAAGAACAGGAATTTCTGGTTGAATTTAAGCGTCTGATCACTTCATTATGTCAGTCGGCTCCCATCATGCACTAATTGGGCCGATCAGATTACTATAACTTCATCAGGCCTCTGCTTTGGAGTTCCAGCAGCCTTTCACCTGCGTGTCTGACAGGTTTGCATCGTGTGTTACTTCAGACGTGTGCAGAGCTCACTGACACATTTAAAGTGTCCACAGAGATAGTTCTGCTTGTACCTCCCCACATCTTGAGGTATCTGTTTCAAACTATTTACATCCACTTCTCGTTCGTTGGAACTACTTTCTTAAGAAGATGTTGGTGTTGAATCTCTTAAAATGTGATTTCATATTTGAATGCTGTGAGCATCATGAAGAAAATGTGATTATTAATCCCAGATATTTTAGTATTTAATAATGTATTTAATTAAGTACCACAACATTCCAGACAGTAAAAACACTCCATTAAAAGTCCTGCACTGAAAATGTGTCTCAAGTAAAAGTAAGTAATTATTATATTGAAAATAAATTACTTAATGTAGCAAAAACACCCCTGTGCATTCATATATAAGTATATATATATATATATATATATATATATATATATATATATATATATATATATATATATATATATATATATATATATATTTAATGTATTAAATGTAACAACTTTATATGCTGCTTACTTGTTCAATGCATACACATTTATGCACATTTATAAGATGGTTACATGTTTTGTGTGAAATATAACTAACTATTGCTGTCCAATACATAAAGGGTTGTTCTGTTAAAAGTATATATGTTCATCTGCTAATTAGTAGTGAGGTCAAAGTGTAAAGAAAATGGAAATCGTTAAAGTCCAACTGGGTGAACTAACCCTTTCATAAATAATACATGAATCATCTTTGCAGTCATAACGAGGTCTCATTCACGGTGTGCAGAGAGAGAAACCTCTTTTGGGTTTTTCATGACGTCGGCCACAGACAGAGAGATGATTACTGTGACGGGGTCCGACAGACACGCTGGGTGTGTCCCCGTGACCTGCTGGGCCGATACAATACTCACTCTCAGAGTCTCTCAGCAAAGACGCTCACGCCTGTCAACAAACACTCAGGGATGATTAACACAAACACAATCCTCAAACTGTCTGCAAGTGTTTGTTTGTGTCTGGGATGTTTTTGTATATTTATTTATTTATATGCTGTACTTTTTTCACATTTCTTATTCAGTTTTTAACAACACAAAACTGGTATTTTAACATCAAATCCTCAGAATGAAATGTGGCGTGTTGTTCAGAGTAATTCCTGCCAGATTATTTTATGTGGAAATAACGTCACACCTTCTTCCTCAGCGTCCTCTGGTGCTTCATGACTCAGTCAGAGAGTATGTCAATGAGTTTATCTGCATGAGTGTGTGTGTGTGTGTGTGTGTGTGTGTGTGTGTGTGTGTGTGTGTGTGTGTACCAGTGTGAGCATCATTGTTTTCAAATACTGATTAAATGACCATTCCAGATACAGAGGTGAGACGCACCTATCAACACTATTTCAGGACGTGATTGCATCTTATTATCTTATTATTTGGCCACCACCCCCTTTTCACTGGGATAACACAACAGGAACTGTCACCAGAAACTTTTACGTTTCCTTCTCACTCAGTTACATTTTTGAACATGTCAGTTGACAGTTGTCGCTTCGCCTGTCAGGGCAGATTTACTACTCAAAGTTTAAAGCGAATAGAAACTCAAAGATCTGGCACTTTTATTTTCATCCTGATTGAATTGAGTCATGAATTACACACATGGCGTGTGTCAATTCAAAAGGTCATTTTTCAATTCAAGAGAGACTAAACGAAACACCATACTGAAGAAGGCTTGAAACTATAGCAATTAGGACCATGAACCCATGTTTTCTATTTGTAAAATGCTGTTTCCGTTAATTTCATACTATAGTTAAGTGAAATTCGGCATTTATATATGTTTGTGTGTTTGCATGTGCCGAAGACTAATAATGCAGCTATTTCAAATTAACATGTAATGTGAGCGTGTGCATGTTTTATGACTACAAAGCATTTCCATACAATGACAACTCCAGTGACACCGAGCTGAAGTTACAGTCGATCCATCCCCTCAGCTTTGTCAGTGGGCACCTGTATGTTTGTGTTGACGTGGCTTCTTTAACACCTCTGCTGATTGACTTAGCAAGTAAAATCCTGACAGCTCACCAGGCCCCTCAGCAGGTAGCGGACTGTGTGCATACAGCAGCAAGCCGGTAGCACCTGAGGTCAACGCATTGTGTGCTAAGCTGCTGCTGTAAAATCACTTTGGTTATAATGCTCTGATATGGAGGTTACAGCGGAGAAAAAGACGGAATTTAACACCTTGTCTTCACCCTCCAAAAGGTCACAAGATTCATCTGAGGGGTCATGAGGCGACAAGCGTGATGGGAAAGCAGAAAAGAACATATATTTCTATTACCTCCAAGTGTTGCCTTTTTATTGTGAATATTTAGACATATGTGCTTCCCTCGGGCCTCTTTAAACAATCAGAATAAAACAAAGGAAAATATATCTGTCTTTGGTTGAACTGGTCAGAGCCGATGGACGTATTAAACTGGTGATGAAAGGGCACCAGCTTCATTTAAAAGAGTCAAAAGGTCAAAGGGATGTGAACCAGGGGAGTGACGATAAGGTTGCATAACCAGCAGAACTGCTTACAGTAAGTTGACTCAAAGTGACATCTTAAAACCAGGTTCCAGTTCAAGTGTTTGCGATAAAGTAAAGCCAGAGCAAGTAAAATATGTTTTAAACAGTGTACTTTTCTTTCCATTTTCTCTTAATACGTTTATTGTAATCTACCGATTATACCGCAAAGCAAATATACATAGGCTTCGTGAAACCTACTTGACAATAAACCATATTCTGATTCTGATTGAAACCAATTACCACAAAGACTTCTCCCATATAAGTGCAATGTCTACAGGCTCCTTAGTCTGAGATCTCTCTGCAGATATTAAGATCAGCAGGAAAAAGCTGATTCAACACCCAGAAGCGGCAGAGAATGTCAAAATACATACAAGATAACAAGATATGTCAGAAAAGTGGTCTTGATTTGAGGCTTGGCAGGTAACGCAGAGTAAACAGTATTTGCTTTGAGTGGCAGGTTATTGTTGAGTCTGTGTGGGTGTTGAGGAAGGTTGGACCTTCTCTCAGGACGTAGCCTCACTTCCCTCTCTCAGAGGCTCTCAGGAGGAGAGCCGTGTGCCTTTTAACTTTTTATACTGTGTTTGTTAAGGCCACATTCCCTGAGCCCGGCTGCAACTTGTGTTATTCTTCCTGTGCTGTTTGCCCCACTCGCAGCTGGAAGGACAGGAAAACCGATCTGGAAAACTACTTCATGTATGTCATCGGTGATTACGGGACGGCAGCGCCCGCCTGTGCCTGGTATTGGCAGCCTCATGCCGGGGCTCGCGGCGCAGCGACAGGCCTGAATAATGCTGATCCCATGGGGGTCGACGCCGTGCACCCCTCCTCGCTCAAGGCCTCGCTTCTGCTTTCATGCGAGGAACTCTGTGAGTCCATGCAGCCCTGTCAGCACTCTTCCTGTGGAGAAACTGGAGAGGAAGCTCCACCAGGCTGCCCAAGGTGGTCAGAAAACATCCACAACTTTCAATTTCTTTCTTTTATCTTTCCACTTGAGTCTCAGCAAATGACAGACCGCTGCACATGAACCATCAATTAGTGGTGGCGAAATACCACGCTGTAACAAATAATCCATTACAAGTTTAGAGTCCTCCATTCAAAAGCTTGAGTCTTGCAAACAAGACGATGTAACTTGTTCTCATTCAGAGTTTGTACAGCTGTACATGTCCCACGTGACACCAAAATTGTTAACTTATTTGACCTTACTTTCTTTTTTTTTTACCTAACTTGTGTATTTAACTACCTCCAATAATTATGTATTAAACATACTTATTTTAACCCAAACCATGATCTTTTTCAAAATTTAACCAAGTTGTTTTGTTGCCTAAGCAGGTTTCTGCCTGGGCGCACTGATTGGTCGTGCATGATATTATTACAAACCGTTGAATAATAATAATAATATGTGGATATGTTGCAGGCTGAAGTGGAATAGGATTGTGATTATATTGTGTCACTTAAAAACATTCAATCTTAGTTATCACCTTTTTGAGTCCTAAAACACTTTAAAATAAAGGGTGATTAATCTAGTCAAGTCCAATTATTTCAACCAACCACCAACCACCAATTTATTTTTATTTTTTATTTATGAGACTTTTAAAAAGACACCTTATCCAAGAAAATGTATAAAACCTTCTGACTTCTATGGACCAGCTGGATATTATGTCACCGCGTTGTCGCCGCATTAGCAACATTGTCTCTTAATTTAAAGAAAAGAAAACTTTCTTTGACTCAACAAAGACATACAATACTTGATCAAATGGAGAGCTTTGCTGTGTGCAGAAATGTAGTGTAGTAAAAGTATAAAGTATTAGTAGATTGAAATAAAGTCAAGAACAAGTACGTCCAAACTGAACTTGGGAAAATGTACTCGGTTACTTTCCTCCTCTGCTATCAACAAGAGTACGGTGATGATTTTTAATCACGTCAGTCCTCGGGTCGGACTAATTTCTGGGATGCAACACAGTGAGACGTTCCCTCAGATCCCCTTTCGGTTCATTGCTTCATCCTTCCTCTGCTGCCACTTTCCCAGGCAGAGGACCTGGAAGAGCAATCTAGAGGGATCAGGAATGACAAGGCAGTCCGGCCTCCCATTGTATGTGAGCGTTTACTCAGCATGGAAGAGCAAGGACAGTGAGGCTACAAGAAAACAATAGGCTCATATTTATTTACTGCTTAGTGGCAGCCAGGGAGACCCGCCTCCCCTCCTCAATAGCTGATAACAACTTTACAGTAATAGACCTCTAATAAAGTCCTCAGAGGGCAAGTAGAGGCCAGACTCTCTGGCTCTGTCGTGGGTCCGTTTTAAACACAACCGACGAGATGTTAAATCTATTAAGAAAACTCACTTCAACACAAGTTAAAAAACAGTCCGATAAGTTGAGAAAAGACAAATTGTAAATATAATCACACAGTGAATTCAAATTCTCATCAACTTCATACCAGATAAAGATACTGTCTGATGGTCATGCCAAGAAGTGTCTATTGGAAAACTGCAAAGTACAATTATATTTAATACTTTCGTAGGAATTTTCCTTATTCATTTTCTGTCTTACTTCTAAATAAGTATGACTTCTAAATAAATTTATAATCTTTTGGCTCATAGACATGGTCTCGAAAAAGAGATCTTACAGGTTTGAAAGCAGCAGAAATGCTGGAAAAGCCCTCAAAAGTGTTGGAATGTATTTACAGTATTCAGGAAAGTAAAAGGGCAACAAGAAAAAGTCCTTAAGTGGCGGAAAATTGCTTACTTTGTGAGCAAAAAAATATTTTTATTTAATTAACAAATATCCATCCAGTATGCATTTGGATGAGTGTGTATTTGTCTGTGTGTACACGAGGCAGCAAAGTGCAGCGTTAATCTTGTTACTAAGAGTGTCTTGTCTTCTGTGTATTTTATGTGATCAATATTGTCAAGTTGCTCATTATCCCTTTGATGGACTCCCCTTTTGTCTGCAAGCCAAAATAAAAAAAAAGGTTCCTGTTCACCTTTTTGATTATCAGCCAAAAGAAATAAGCAAACAAACAGATGTGAGGAATCTGTAAAGTCAGTCCTCACGCGAGTGGAACCGTGACGCACAAGCGTTGTGCTGTTAAAAAAGAAAAAGAAAAGCAACGCAAAGAGGTGGCTTTGCGATGAGATCTGCCAACAAAGTACTGCTGCTTAGGCTTTTATGAATGGTGCACACCGGGCCCAGGTGTGTCCCATTCAGCTGATTACTGTCCAATCAGCAAAGCCACCAAGCAGAGGGGTTAGCGCCACGCTATCAAAATGTTAACATGAGTGATACTGAGACAAAGCAACATATGCAGATTCATACTGCAGAGTGTGTTATTAGGAGGTATGACAATGAGTAAAAGGGGTTTTAAGGTGTGTGTGTAATGCCTTTGAGTTCCAGTGGAGGGCTCCCTCTGTTGTACTGATTCATAATCCATCTGTAAAACAAAGTAAAGCAGAACATAAACGTTCACTTTGAAATGTCAGACAGGCGGCTTTACCCTTAAAACTCCACATGCAGTGTGAAGATTACACGTTTATATTTTGGATTCAAGGTCGAACCTCCCAATCCAGCTGATCAGCTGTTTTTAAACACAACCTGACTGAGGCTTGACCATTTACACTTGTTTCCTTCCATGTTTTAATCTGATTTAAAAATGCCTCGAAAATGGACCAAACCAGTGCCGACTATCTGACCTACATGACCGAGTCCCAAGCCTGGAAAAAAATTAATTTTCCTAGAGGCATTATGGGAGTGTGATTTATTGGTTGCCTTGATGCCTTGCGGGTGTAATTGTGAGAGCAGGGCTGAAGTTGAGTGGCTTTGATGCCCCCGTCCGTCCCCTCCTCCAATCCCTGAGTTTCAGAGATTAACTCAGACGCTGGATTAAAATCTCAAAATAGAGAAATCCTTTTAGATGAACAGATTGATTAAAAAGGGGAAAAGATGAGGTGGGGTGGCACTGAGCTGCTGATATTCTCACCTGCAGAGAAAGTCCACTTGGAGCTCAATGAAAACGCTGCATGTGTGTTTACCTTTGATGAATTCAAACTGTTTCAAGACAACCAGTTGATCCATTAGAAGTTGCGGTCCTTCTCTGAAACGTTTTTTGACCATCAGCAAATCTAGTTAAAAAAAACTGGGTGGATGGTGTTGTAGAAATCTTTGTGCACACTTACATCTGCTAGCTTGTATGGTATTTCACAATACATTTGCCATTTGCCACTATTTTGGGAAACAGTCTCATTCGCTCATATCTGTTCATTCAATATTAAGTTACAGTCATGAGATCGCTGGTTAGTTTAGCTTAGCTTAGCATAAAGACTGGAAACAGGTGGAAACAGCTAGCCAAGAAGGGTAAAGCACAGCGAGCTGTTTTCCCCGTTTCCACTCACTTAGCTAAGCTAACTGGCTGCTGCCTGCAGCTACATATTTACTGAACAGAAATGAGAGTGGTATCAATCACAGAGAAACTCTCCACGAGAAAGCGAACATGCTTTTTCTTTTCCTCATCTGACATTTTTTTAATAACTTTTGCCTTTTAATGAAATTGGTGCATCTTCAACAGTTCTCCAAGATGCAGTCCGGAAACTATACAGGCGTGGAGATGTAATCAAAATGAAGACCATATTCAAAGATGGGTTAGGAAATAGTGAAGATCCCATTGCCCCCCCCCCCAACCCCAACCCCCCTACACAGTTGCATTTAGATCATGTTTTTGTATTTGCATAGTCACACAAACACACACACAAAACTATCAATGAAACTGAAACAAAAAATATACACAACATCTAAAAAAACTGCCCTTCTTGCACAATTCAGAGAAACCACTTGAGCTCCACTTGCCTCCACCCTTTCAATTTTAACTGTACTTGCAGATTTCAGGGAATGCCGTTTTTCTTCTTGCTGTGCTACTCAGTTTGGCGTTAACAGACAAAAGCCTGATGCTTGATATCGTCGTCATTGTGTGGCCTGTTTGATTGCGGGAAGCAGGTGTACGTTGGTGTGGCCTTTCAGACCAGATTTAGTCATCCACTCACTTCCCCCTGGACCCCAGGTTCCCTCTGCGTTTCCCAGCAGAGCTCGGCCCTCCCTCCCTCCCGCCTGCATGCATGAAACACAGTGCAGAAAGCATTTCCTTCAAACAGCACACACGGTTGCATGCATTTAAGATGTATTGCATTTCCTTAGATAATTTTTCGATTTTTATAGAATGTCTTGTTTTTGCTGCTGCACTCTCTTTTACCCTCATCCTCCGTCTCCACAGCTCCCCTCTCTCCTTCCAGACCTAAGCTCTCTTCCTTCCTGCCCTCTCACAGCTTCCTGCTCCGGCTCTTATCACTCCAGAAAACATGACACGGTCTCAGCCCAGTCAAACCAACACTAACCTAGTCCCCCCTTTCCTTGGCCATCACTGCCTTAAATGGAAGTATTGTGGGCCCCGCTGGGGTCTAGGTGCCTGCAGGGGGTTGAATGGATATCACAGAGGCCATGTCATCCACCTGGGCCAAATCTGTTAATGGACTTATTTATTATAAACAATAAAGCCTCTACTTCACAGCCTACAGAGGAACAATAAATCTGAAGTGGCCAGGCGTGTTTTTATTTATGTATTTATTTATCTCAGAGGAAGCCGTGGGCACATTGGGACTTTATCAACTCATTCTCCTCTGAGGGGTTTTCCTCTGAGCTGAGGAAATAGTCTGCTTTGATTTACTCTGTAAAGCTGTGCCTTATAATACAGCAAGAGGTGACTGCATGAGGACCAGGCTGTGAAATCTGCTTTGTGGTTAAAATGCACAGAATCATGCTTGAGTTGATGTTATCTTGATTTATGTTCACGAATAACCGTTAAAGAATATTTCCTGGGTTTTGGATTTTCAATCATTACACAGTAAAATCATACCAACTCATTTGCCTAAAATCTTTCTCAGTTTGGTGTATTTATCAAATCAGATTCATATATTCTCACGAGCATCTTGAGTAACATTATGTGCATCGCTTGCAGGTCGTATTTATTGTTGTTCTATGACACTGCTGCCAGATACGGGTCTGCTAAGGCATGATAGAGCCTGTGTTATTGTAAGGCCACAAGGCCATCTGATAAGGCCCCATGCTCCACAGCCTGCAGCGATAACACATGTTTTGGATGGTGTCAAGCCAAAAAAGCCGAACCTGTCGCCGAACAGAATGCAACAATTACAGCAAAGTTCAATGTCTGCACTATGGGCATTGATCAGAATATCTGGATGCCATTTTTCAGCTGCGAATAGCGTCCTCTTGGGTCTCCATTGTTTCACACACTGCAGCATGTCAGTGGAGGTAGTGAGCTTTTGTCTGGATGCAGAAACGTGATGATATCAGGAGGGACTTTCCCCTGAGTTTCCTGATATGAGCTTTTCCCATGTTATCATGTAGGAATAATCACTGGGGGGGATGCTGATCAGCTGACAGTGATTGCTTGAATGTTGTAAGGAAAAACATAAGAAGGCTTTTAATCTGTTTTAAAGTAGTTTGACTGGAATGGTTGCCTTTGAACAGGCGGGCGCTAGTTAGCTATAGTTTAAGCTAAGCTAACCAACTGCTAACAGTATAGCTTCATATTTGAGTGGTATACATCTTCTCATCTTGCCAAGAATATGTATATCTACTAAATGGCACATGTAGTAAAATATATTCCTTTAAACTGACGCTGCATGGTGGGCTTTGGTGCAACTGTAGGGAGTGAGTAGATATTGATGATCCGGACCATTGTGTGTAAATGAACTGAGGAGATAATCTCCATCAGGTGAACTCTAACACTGAGAGGTTTAGTCAAACACAGGAGCTCCTTGAAGTGTAAGATAGGCCAGATATGTGAGATAATGTATTGATAAAATGCTCTCATGGCGTACATTTTTCTGTGACTCATTGTGATTGTAACAGCCATGCTTCATCTTAATTATGTGTTAAACATGTTAATGTCAGCTCTAACTTTGCTCTCAAATAGGAAATAAAAAAAGGTGAAAGTTAAATTTTCACGCCTGAGGTTGATTTTAATTCCACCCCACAGTCTCGTCAACTTGACACCAATCCATCTGCCTCGCGATCCACTTGATTTGACGGGACGTTCTTTTGACAAGAGCCTTGAGCGAGAGAAAGAAAGAAGTTGACAGAACATATGTGTGAATCTGATTAAAGGTGGGTCGGCGCTTACTATCAATGCTGCTTGTGTCTATACAGCGTTGGTGTAAAGGGAACAACGTAGGGAGGAAGCCCTCACGCACACACACAGTGCATTTCCTCCATAAAACCACAGCTGTGTGAAAACAACACATTCCTCAGCCTTTTCTCTCACTTTAGCACAATAAAGGACATGAGGGTCTGCAGAGCGCTCACTAATGTTGCTGAAAGATAAAGATTCATGTCCTCAGCTAATTTGGCAACGACAGCACGATAATATAAAAGTGTTGCATCATAAATAGGTAATGTAGAAGATCAGTATTGACGTGGGAAAACAGTTTTAAGGAGCTTTTAACCGCAATCCAATAAAGGAGAAGTTGTTGCGTCTATGAGGAAGTTCCAGCTATGACTTTTTTGAGTATTTGTTCTGTAATCTCCAGAAATGACATTGCATTAGTTCACTATGAGAAAAATATTATAAAAAGTCCAATTTAAACCGAGTCCTATGATTATGTTTCTACCACATCTCAGGATAAGTTCGAGCTGGGATGTTTCCTCTTATCTGCTGTCTCTGCAGCTCCCTTATTGATCCAGATTCTTGCAAGGTGCGATGCCACTGATCACACACGCCATTATTGATCGAAATCGGTCACCCTGGGCCGCCATGGCGTCCTGTTAGCACCCTCGGGGGTATCTGCGTTTTTGTTCTACGCTTTAGCGCCTCGCCAAGGCAAAGGCCACACATGAAAGGATTCAGCGTGTTTGAGCCACTGAGGAATCAATTCACACCCTGATTGTCATATACAAAGGCTTCACTGTCTCTTCCCTTGTTTCCAAAAAGACTAGTCTGGAGAGTTTGATCAGTAATTAACTCATTTCATCCCGAAGGCATCAAACACTGATTTTAAAGTCTCAATATTATTCTGGTGAAGGTGCAATCTCTTCAGCATGCATCATCCTGTTGCTGCAAAACAGATTAGACGAATTGAGGGACTTCTCGGGTGGAGGGGTCAAAGGCAGGTCAAGTTGCGGTGAGTATTATTTATGTGGCTGGTGGCTGTCAGAAAAACAATAATGCAGCTTGCACATTATCTATCATTTGTTTTCTCACCAATACTTGTAAAGCAATTCTTTTTTTGTGTGTGCCACAAAGCAAGAGCAGACATCGTGTGAGAGCTGAACATGAGAAAAATGACTTTGGTGTTTAACTGTTCGGCCGGACAAAAGTATTGTTGGCCCATAAGTTATTGTTTAGGAGTATAACTTCATCCCTTGGATGGTAAAAATGAATTATAAAATGGTTTCCTGATGTTTTCTTATATTTGCAAATATTCACGTGCATGTTGTGTTCAACTAAAATGAGTTATTTCAGGATCATACTCGTGTCAAGGGCAAAAAGAAAAGAAAGACCTAAAATAGACACTGCTTATCAGTTTGGGAATGGTCATAGCACCAGTAGGAACAATGGCGTGGCGAGATGGGAGCTGAGGTTGACCCTAATAATGCGACTGGTCCCGTCAAGGAACCTGGAGAACAGGAAGCCCCCCGTACCTCTGTCTTAATGGATAAAGTCATAAAAATGATAAACACGGGTCTCAATTAGTCCCCGTCAGGACAATGTGGATTTGGGTCGGGCCAGTAAAAGTGAGGAGATGAAAGAGGCTGCTGTCCCGTGTGGCTGACCTTCCTAATCGTTTCACTGAGGAAGCCTTGGTTCTCCCATTCCCCGCTTACTAATGGTGATTCATCAGTCAATCAAGACGTTCTATTAATACTTCCTTCTCCCTGTGCTGTTGGAAGAAAAAAAGTGCAAGCACAGTTACAAATGAGTGAAAGTCACCCTGAGATCAAGAGGTATAAGAGTATAAGTATACATGGAGTTAGAGGATCATTCTTTCCACTGTAACAATCCATCGTAGTTTACAGACTGACTTCCTGGTTGACTTTTGACTCATACTTGTATGCAAAGATATATATATATATATATATATATACATTCATAAATACATAAAGGGATTTTGATGATTAGGATAATCCGTTAGTTTGGTTAAAGCCATTGTTGGACATTTTGGGAATTACTCTAAGTGTAGTTTTTCACTCTCTTGTCTGTGAGCTAAATGTGGAGCTGCAGCCTTTAGACCCTTAGCCTAGCTTAGCATAAAGATAGGAAACAAGTGGAAACTGCTAGCCTCGCTATATTTTCTCACAAAGCATGATTTATGATGATAAAGTGGATTTAGCAGCTTCAAATTATTCCACTTGATTGGTCCCAAATTGGTTCTTATGAGCGGTCGACCTATGATAATAATTTTCTTCTGTATGTACTTTTTATTTTTGTTAAAATGTGGACTGTATCCTCTCAGACATCCCTTTCCCACTTATGATGCCACTGATTCAAAGCCGAACACTTTACCCTTGACTTTATAGTTGTACATTGCGGCATCCTCCAAGTCGCCTGACTGAAACTACAGCACGATGGATGTTCTCAGGAAAGAGACTTTGATTATTTTACTTGTTGCTTCCGCTTTATTGTTGGCTGACCCCTGGCAGCTTGCAAACCCCGAGGTCACCACAACTTGTCGTGAAAAGTTTCCAAACATCCTCATGTTAGCATGACTAAAGGCATATTTAAGATTCGTCTCGGACCTGGGGCTTCAGTTTAGTCAAACAGACGGGAGAATGAGGGCGAGACGAGGAGATAAGGCGGATGTGCTCATCTCCAAACGGAGCAGCAGAGACAAACAAGAAATAGTTTTATCATCAGAGCATCTTCACTTGGCGGGGGCGCCGGATGGTGCTGCAGACGGGCACGGGGTGAAGATATCAAAATGTCCTCTTTGCTCAGCGTGGATGGAGCTGGCCAATAAACACGACAGGGCCGAGTAGATTCCCACCTGATTCCCAGCAGATCCCCGGCAGATTAACGCCTCTAGAACAATGAGACGAGAGTGGAGACAGCTTCCTCTGTGTCCCCGCTCGTCTGAGGCAGACAACATCCCAGCAGTGCTATAGCACTGCTGGGATGTTGTCCCCCCTTTCTGCAGGGTCCGGGTGTGTGTGCTCTCGGGCAAGGAAACTTTCCCAGCAATCCCCTGAGGGAGCGGGAAGACTGGTACCACCAATAACACATCAAGTCTTCTATGTGTGCATGTGAGTGAGAGGCAGCGTAAACGGTTTCTGTCTTGTTTTTATGGTGTCATTCGCTAGAATTTCAAGTCCCCAATTTCTGTGACCAAAGAGGGACCTGGGCAAAAAAAAACATGATCAAACATAGACTCTCATATCCTTTTTGTGAGCATAATTTAACCACCGTCAACCTGTGGATGATCTCTCATATCTGCAATCTCCCTCATGGGACGATTCTCAGGTTACTAAAGATCAACCACCAAGAAAAAGCCATACAGAAGTCACATTTATCCTTGACATAGTTTGACAGCAGAATTTAAATTAATTTGAAATTCCTAAGTGACTTTATTAGTGTTAAAACCTCCAGCTTCGGGAAAAAGTGTGATTTCTATTTGGAGAATCGAGACTTTCTCTCCTCCTTTCTCTTCTGCACACCTGTTATGTGCACCCCCTCCTCATTCTCTCCTCCTGACGAGGACCCTTCCCCCATCCTGAAACACCTCCCGCTCCACAGCAGGTGTTGGAGGAAGTCATAGTCTAATCAGATAATCTAAACAATCCCTATCTCACCATAATGACAATGGTCTGCACACTGACTGTATGGCTTCCAATTTATTTTCCTACAATACACATGACAAAATAACTGTTGATTACAACTTTGATAGCCACATTGTCGGCTACCTTCTCAGCCACATTAAAGACGAGCTAGTGAACAGTGACAGAGTCAGATATTTCCCCAGCAGTTGGTGAAGACAAAAAACAGAGCTAAAAGTAGAGCGACTATATTCAACTGAAACATGACTCCAAATAAATGTTAGTGTTTCTCCGTTTCTTCTGCATGTGTAAATAAGCAACTGTTTGCTAACTGTGAGCCGTTTTATCTTTATAAGCTGATAAAATGACAATGTTGTGGTTCCAGCTTGATGCCAAAGTGCCAAAGCAAATGGACAAAAAATAAATAAATGCAGGTTTAAGTTTTTTTGGTTTTATACTGAAAAGACCAGTGTGAATGGAACATTTGAGTCTAATCTAGCAATAGATATATTACAATTTTAAAGTCATGTTGTATTTCATTGTACTTGCAATACATGACATTTAAATAATGTGTGCTTTCCATAAGAGCAGGATGGTAAATGATTGATAAATTATGTTTTGTCTGGAAAATGTCCGACCAACAACCCACCACCCAAAAACCTTCAATTAACCATGATAAGAGAGAGAGAAAGAGCAACTCTTCTCATACGAGACACAGACACAAACAAATGTTTGGTATTTTTCTTCATGATAAATGACCCAAGTGATTAGCTGATTATCAAAATGCTAATTAATGATCTGTTATTTGACTGCTCCGTGAAGTCACTAAACATCCTTGAAGAAGTGTAAGAACAAGAATAGGGCACGAGTCCCTTAACATTTGCTGCTAATTAGAGTATTGTTCGAACTCAGAGCACTTTTCCCTTCTGTGGCTTTGTCCGGCTCTGGCCTCCAGCGGCTCAGGGGATCAGCGCAGAGTGCTAACACATATATACCTTCCGTCCCTGTGATTTAAACTAACACCACTGCCTCGCAGCGCGGCACAAAGGAGCCAGCAAACACATTGTGCAATTCCCAAGAAAACCACCCACAGACATTTATACAGCGAGACTGGCGACCAGCAGCTCAACCGCGTTTCAGAACTCACTCGGAAGGCGGACAGTTTGTGCTGCTGCGCCAAGGACAGGAAGTGCTTGCAGAGGGACAGGAAGTGCTCACCGCTGCAGTAGCCGAGGCTGGAACTGAGATAATGCCATTGTGTAAGCAAGCCAAGTGACCTCTCCCTTAGCGCTGAGTCGAGAGGCTGGCGTCGAGAGCCCTGGCCCCCACCCAGCCCCAGACTCCCCAGGCACGGGGTGGGGGACTTGGTGGAGGGACAGGGGGAGGAATGGAGGGAGGAAGGGGGGCTATGAGGCGTGTCCCCCCCACCACCACCACTCCTTTGGGTCGACTCTGAACCTCACCTTGTAGAGGAAATGTGGCTACGACTCCAGACTTTATGACTTCTCCCATCAAAAGACAGGATTTTACACTCCCACACAGCAAGAGAGAGAGAGAGAGGTGGCCAGGACACGCTCATGCCCACGCCCATGTCAACACACGCATTCACAGAGACACACATGCAAACACAGAGTCTCTCTTTCTCCACTCTCTTGGAGGGGGGGAAAACCTTATCAGGTCATAAGCAGTAAAATAGACGATGACAGTATTATAGTCCAGATCCTGTCCCATGCAGTGCTTGGCTGGACCCTCCATCCAAAACACCCTCCCACCGACCCCTAGAGGGTCACCCGGCGTGCTCTCTGTGTCCCCGCTGGTGTCTGCACGGGGGCACGAAAAGGTTGCATAAGCATCTCTCATATTTCTGTCAGCCCCTTTAGCCGTGTCACAGGGACCGTATGCCACAACGAGATGGGAACGGGCCGAGAAGAGCTGACAGGTTGAGGTCTGCTGGCTCTGATAAGAACCAGCATCATGCTTGTGGGTGATGTTTGGGTTTCTGACCACACACAGGGGCTTCATGCTATATAAACACTCCAAGTCTGGACATTTGAGGTGCAACAGGTTGCTTTAACCTTTCCCCCACCGAGTCACCGTCCTGGTCGGGCACAGCTGCTCCGAAAACAAGGATACACAGTCCCACACATTTCTGCAGCTTGCACGTGTGTTTCATAGAGTTGATGGAGTTTATATTTGACAATACTGGCTGATAGCATACACATACTCCATGAATGCTGCTCAGTGAAGCGGTCCTCAAGTTTCACCTCAAACTCTCAAATTCAAGTCTCAGTGAGGGATGTCTTAGGGGCAAAATGTATTCTTTGTACAGTGAATAAGTCTTTTTTTACCTTTTTGAACTCAGACAAAGCTTATTAATAATACAATAAAGTGAATAAACATCCACTGAGGTAAACATAACGTAATTGGGACATAATAGTTCAGACATTTTAGGTGAAACATACCTTAAAGCTTTGTATGTGTTGTGGAAAGAAGTAAAATAACTGACCAAAAATAATAAATTACTTTTTGATTCGTTTTGAACATGCTGCTTTATTTTGTACATACTTTGCAGACTTTGCATTATTACCATTATGCACCTTTAGGTCAATAAAAACAAGAAATTTTGGCTTTTTTGTTTTTGTTTAGACATATCTGTTCATAAATGTGATACTGAAAAAGTAATTTAAAGCGTTTTACGCCCACAAGTCAATCAATCAGCTGCTTGTTCGGTTCATTAACATCCCAGACCGACGGTCTAGTCGGATAACGACAGTGTATCCACGGCTGTTTTGACATTTGAGCGTCACAGCCAAAGACAAAAGCGCACCAGTATCACAACATTTTACAGGTTCTTTGTGTCAGAGGCCTCATCACTTAACAAACATGTAATGGGTATTTATTTAAGCTTTCTTATTTAGCTCTATTGATTTCACTTTGAGGAAAGTGAAATACTCAAACGCCCTTTGTCCAGCCCTTCTCATTAGGCTGCAATCAAAGAACGTCTCCATCGAGAGACGATTGTGCGTAAAAGTGGCGAATGAGTGGACCATCAGCTCCACGCGTAAACCTGATATTCAAGACTTAACCCCCTCTCCAATACACAGACGGCCGATCGAGGGTATTGATGTCTGCACATCAGTGTCAGTCTAATACAGTTTAGACTGACACTGATGTGCAGACATCAGTTTCACCTCTTTTATCTCCTAAAGTAGGTAAAATGTCACACATTGCCAACTTTAAAAAAAAAAACGTTGCACTAAAGCCTGGGTTTGTTTGATATCGCAAAAAAACAACATTTTGTGCATATCTTTTTTTTTAAATGTATAATCTAATCTAATAAAAGTCTCACAGCGTCTCTCCTTAGAGGGGCTCAGCGCTTCAAACAAGGGTCGGAGGCGGACTACTCGAACTTTTTTACACCTTTGTAGTAGTGGGCACTCCCACCACATGGTGATTGGCTGCCTGTGAGTTTATAGCGCACCAGCCTTCACATCCAGCACTGAGTATTCGGTTCACTTCAGTCCATGCGACTCCTGCGAATGGCTTATGGATGTGACTAATTATTTTCCAGCTTTTCAGCCAGAAACCGTGTTAAGTTCTTTGTATCGGTGTGTTGCTTCTCAGCCGTAGTGCGCTGCTGCCCGGTGGCTCTCCACGACCTCCCAGCTGGACAGAGATGAGTAGTCCCGATGCGGGTTACGCCAGCGACGATCAGACCCAGGCAAGGTGTACGATGTCAGTCATGATGCCTGGAATGGGACACTGCCAGTGGGCCGACCCGCTCAGTCCTCTCGGGGACGCCAAAGTGAAGAACGAGCCGTGCGCCTCCGGCTCCGGGAGCCAGAATCGCGGCAAGACCGAGCCGCGGATCCGCCGGCCCATGAACGCGTTTATGGTCTGGGCGAAGGATGAGCGCAAGAGACTGGCGCAGCAAAACCCGGACCTGCACAACGCGGAGCTGAGCAAAATGTTGGGTAAGTCATTGTATACTTCATTTAATCAGTCTCATGTATGTGTGCCAGATCTGTACAGGTTATTTTAGAAATTATGCTATATTAGTTTCTGTTATTTACGTGTTTGATGTTTGAAGTCATTTTTCGTTTTTGCTCAAACAACAATGAGGTTATTTCTCAATCGGCGCAGGGATCGTTGAGGCAGCAGGTGAAGTTACCATGTTATTAAAAGTGACTGTGTCTGAGTTAAGCTGCACGTGTAACCTCAAAATCCTGTCCCTGCCCCCTAAAATGGCAACAAGCTATTTCTGTGTGCATCACCAGACTGCATACAGTATCTGCTGACATATCATTGATGTGCACTCTCCTCTTGACCTGCAGGGAAATCATGGAAAGCCCTTCCTGTCACAGAAAAGCAGCCCTTTGTGGAGGAGGCCGAGCGCCTGCGGGTTCAGCACATGCAGGATCACCCCAACTACAAGTACCGGCCCCGGCGGCGGAAGCAGGTGAAGAGGATTAAGAGGCTGGACTCTGGCTTTCTGGTCCACGGCGTGTCCGATCACCAGGGCCCGCCCATGCCCGGGGATGGCAGAGTGTGCGTGGAGAGTCTGGGCATGAGCTACCACGAGCACGGCTTCCAGGTTCCCCCGCAGCCGCTCAGCCACTACCGGGACGCTCAGAATCTTGGGGGCCCCTCTTATGAAACGTACAGCCTCCCCACGCCTGACACCTCTCCTCTGGACGCCGTAGAGTCAGACCTCATGTTCTTCCCCTCACATTCACAAGAGGACTGCCACATGATGCCTGCGTACGCGTACCACTCCCAGGCGGCGGAGTACCAGCCCCAGGACCCCCACGCCAACCACCACGGCAACTCCATCCTGCACCGGCACCCTGCCTCCGCTCCGGAGCAGTCCCCTCAGCCCCCTTCCTACATGGGATGCCCCAACCCTCTGGCCATGTATTACACTCAGCACTGCAGTCCCAGCCACCCCAAACGGCATCCCGGCGGGGCAGGACAGCTCTCCCCTCCACCCGACTCCCACCCTCACTCAGCAGACAGCGTGGAGCAGATGCACCACTCTGAGCTGCTGGCCGAGGTGGACCGCAGCGAGTTTGAGCAGTATTTGAACTCCTCCGCGGCGCGTGCGGACATGACAGGCTTGCCGTACGGCCCACACGAGCCTGGCATGCAAGGATCTGAAAGCCTGATATCATCGGTGCTGTCAGACGCCAGCACAGCTGTGTATTACTGTAGCTACAACAACTCCTAACCTCCTGCCCGCCCCGTTACCCCACTGCAAGGACACATGATCTGACCTCAAATCTCTGTAGCTAAATTTGAACAAAAATGTTTTTTTATTTTTATTTTTGTTATTTGTCATTGCGAGGCCTACACTACTAGGCCCGTGAGGTTTTTAAATGTCGCTTTATTGAAGACTGTTGTACTGTAAGAAAAAGCCATAGAATATTTTAAACACTGGTTTTAACTTTTTCTTCCTCTCTTGCAGGGATTCATTTTGTGATATTAAATATTGAACTGCCACTATTTTAACGTTTATGTATATATTGAAGGTGTTTTTTTTTAACTTTTTGCACTTTTGAGAAATAAATGTTTGCAAAATAGACTCATCCGCTCTTGTATTTATTATTTCACATTCAAACACAGGAAAGAAGCTTTCTTTCACATGTATTTATTATATGTTTTAATGTCTAAATCAAAAGCTGTATTACCTAAAAACAGTCTCTACTGATGAGGTCCGTTACTTTATAACAACAAAACAAAATGCTTTGTGAACAATTTACTTTTCAGAACGTTCATTCAGCGTCGGGTGTATTAAACGGCACTATCTCTGTTGGTTTTTCCCTCTTCCACATGGAGCATAAACGGGCTCCCAGCAGCCCCGGTTGCTCACCTGGAAGCAGGGCAGCGGAGGGCCGCGACCCGGCTTCCTGGCCCGGGCAGAGTGGAGGTAATCTCAGTGTCTGCGTTACACATGGCGCCTTGTTTTCGCAGCATGGGAGCGCAGTTTATGCTCCGGACATCCTGCCTCTGAATGATTCAGTCTCTTCTGATTAATGGAAGGGGCCATTAAAATCCACTACTCTGTTAAACAATGGTGACAACTTTATTTTGTGTATTTTCACAGCTGACTATGAGGTATGATTCAATTACCGTTCTCCAGCTATGCATAATTACACATCCATAACATCAGGTTTTATTTCTGAAGGGCTATGATTTATTTATCCACTAACGGCAGTCTGTCGCTTCATCACACGTCTAATGTATCAGTTGAAAATCTTTAAGAGATCACATCAAACCTTGAGAATGATTCGTGGTATTTATAGCGGACAAAGAGTCCCGTTATATAAATAGAGATTTTCCCTATTTTAAAAGGAAGAGGTTCTTCTCTGAGGGGTCAATCACCCTGACCTTGCGATCCATTTTTAGCACTTCAGAGGAAACATGCTCCAGAGGTGTATATATTAATCTGCTTTGTTCGTGCTGAATGTTTTGAAATATTCTCATATGTATAGAGAAGTAGTGGTTGGACCTCAAGGTAAATATTTCTAGTTCTTCCCATGGTCGTCAGTTCTTGTTAATGTCAAGAAGGAAACTAATCATATTCAGTTTCCAACAGCAACTTGTGTTTTTGCTCCATACATGTTTGTCTGATGTGTGTGAGGCGTTATGTTTTCTAACTTCCCTCCCACACAAACTGACTTATTTCCCTTCGGGCCGTGCTGAACAATCCACTGTAATTGGTGTGAATGTGTTTAAATTCAGTCTGCAGCTGAGTGGCAGGTTTATCCTCCCTGTTGTTACAGCTAATGGGTGCATAACAACAGGCTCAGGCCACGATCCCCGAGGCATCAGCAGAGTGGGTGGGGGTCACCTGTGCAGACTTATAGGAGAGGCAGACCCCCATGTCAGCCACCGTATTATCTCCTCACACAAATTGATCAGGGCTAATTGATGAGGAAGAGCTCACTGGTTATCCTAAAGACACAGGAAGGAGTTGGATAAGAAAATAAAGTAGTTATTAATATGGGACTTTCTTGGGAAAATTCTTATTTTCTTACTTAGTTAGGTTTAATTTATGTTATCTTTTAAATGGAAGGCAAGTATCTAAAGAAGCGGAAATCTTTCAGAAACAATATTTATTCCCATATTCAAAGATTAAAATGTTTAATTGTTCACATACACAAACAATATGTAGTGAAATGCAGTGACAACTAAGAATTAGAAAAACATTTTGTGTAGTATTGAGTGCAAATATAGATATGCAACCATATATAACAAAAGTATATAATAAAGTCTGAATAAAATCAAATGTTCTCATGAACTCATATACATTATGAAATGTGTACAATTTAAGAAATTATAAACAGCGTTTCTTTATTTAAATTATTTTAAAAGTCTGTGTTAGTTCTTATATTATTTACATTTGTTAATTACGTAAGCAGACGGACAGAGATGTTTCTGGGTAAAAGCAAGAAAGTCAGAAGTCAGAGCAGCTCAAAGCTCAGGAAATGTGGGCTGTCATGGTTTCCCCTGCCGCAGTGTGTGTGCGTGTCTGCATGCAGGTGTGTGTGTGTGTGTGTGTGTGTGTGTGTGTGTGTGTGTGTGTGTGTGTGTGTGTGTGTGTGTGTGTGTGTGTGTGTGTGTGTGTGTGTGTGTGTGTCGGGGCCTCGCTGCCAGCAGTCTGCAGACAGCCACTCAGAGATTACATCAGGCCGGCCGGCTACATTAACGCAGCAGCACTTAATCATGGCACTGCCCTAATCTCATCTCAGGTAGCTGCCTTTCACAAACGCAGCTTCATTCACCCACAAAGCCGGCTGCAATGTATTTCATTCAGCCTCCAATAAACCATCAGTATCGACTCTATTTGACCAACTGAGACGCAAACACAGTGACGTTCAGTTCGAGGGTTAGTCATTATAAAGCCACGCTAGCTGGGGCTGAATGCTGAGCAAACACAATGATAATACCCCTCTTCTTCGTGAGCTGAATCTATAGGTGCAAGCGATTATGCCCACTTGGTTTCTGTCTCTTAACTTTACATCTTTAGAAACAAGAAGAGCAAATAAAACTACTTTTTTTTAAAGAATGATTTGTAATTTTGGATTCTGCAGAGATGTGGGTTTTGCGAATAAGAATAGTTCAAAAGCAATTACTTGATTAAACAATTAATAGGCTGAAGTCAGTCATTTTGATAACCCATTAATTCCACTTTCTAATAAGGCTCACTTTGAATAAATTGTAGCCAACGGCCTTATTAATGGTTCATAAAGAGATGTGTTATAAGCCATAAATAAGTGCATATTGTGGGTCACCAGGCTGGGAAAAATCCCTTTGACTGCTTGTGCCACTTTCCTTCTCAAAAAGTATTTCATAATGGCTGAATAAACCAGCCTCAGGGATTTTCTATGTTTTGTAATATTGTAAATGTATATTTCTTTCAGTTTGGACCGCTAGCTGTACAAAACAAGGAACAAAACACACATGCACATCAAACAACCACAAAATATGCATCTGAGTTTGGTTTGATCATAAACGGCAGCCAGTAGAAGATTTAAAATTAAAAACGCTCTCTTCAAACTGGTCGAGGTGAAGATTCCTTTGTCCAGTTTCAGCGACAGACACAGAGGGGCTGCGAGGGCCCAAACTGATTAAGTCATTGATAGTAGATTGCAAATACAGCATGTGAGACAGCTGCAGGAGAGGGTGTGTCTCTTGTCTAAAGCAGGGCTGGTTGCTCATAATCCCAGGCATATGCTGTCCCTCTCTGTCCTGATCGCTTTTATGGTCTCTAGTCACACCACCGTCCAGTTGTGCTCCCACTATATATAGTGGATCCAGTCAATCTCCACTGTGTGACTCAATAGTTTATTTTTCTTCTGATTCCAGCTCAGCGTTTGTCACACATTCAGTTATAAATAGTTGTCTCGTGAGTTAATAGACTGAACAGGTACCCCCCACTTTTCATGCCAAGATGTCAGCTGCTGTGTCAAAATTCACAGGGATTATTCACAAATGGTTTTGGAAGTATTTTTATTGCCTGGCTGCCATGGTTCAGTAACATAAGGTGCAACACGATTTAACAGCTTTGCATCAGTACGTGTTTTATGTTTCTGATTTTTATTTTATTTAAGATTGGGGTCAAGATCGTAAGTTTCCAAATAGCAGTATGTTAGTTCGTTGTATAATTCATTGTGTGACATGCACACAAGTGGCCAGCCTACACGCACATACAAACAGAGAATTTTGTTTTCTCCCACGATTTATAAAAATCTGTCAAGAAAAGGTTGCCTTCTAAAATACAATTCAAATTTTCACCATCCCACCAAAATAATTCTTCAGCAATGTGGCCCCAAAATCATCATAAAATGAGCAATACAACTTGTATCTGAGTTCAGTTGATGTATCTGAACACACAATAACAACATAACACATATGAGACAGAAATATTTGACTTTTTTTGTTAAATTCTGCTTCATATAAAGCTTTACACTGAGCTGCAAGTCAAGTCATATTCATTTATATTGCCACAAATGTGTACAGCATATGACACCCTCTCTCCATGTAGTGGTTTTTAATGAGACAATATGTCATTTAGATTTTTACCAACACACAGGCAGTTATTTAGTAAGCCTATGCCTTCTGAAACACAAGGAAAGTTGTATAAAAGTATGCATTAGATTGATTTATTTAATGTTATGTTGAAGCCAAGCAAATGTGTAAATTAGCTTCAACCATTTAATTCTAACTTTGAAGCTAATAAAGGGGAAATGTACAGGTGATTCATGGTAATAATGGAATTTTAATAAAAGGAAGAAGGATTTCATGGTGTATAAAAGTATAAAATTGCATGCATAGATGATAAACAATTGCCATACATACAATACGACAAAGAGAGGCTATACTGGTGCCAGGGAACATTTTTCAAGCTGGCTGGCACATTTGTTTCACAGTCAGGAATTGACTCAGAGAGCTGAATCAACTGCAGGCCTCTCCTGGTCCGCTCAGCGCTCCCCGTTCTTTTGTTTGAATCCTCTCGTGGCATTCAGGACAATTTTTAGCTCACGTCCAGGCGGGTAGTGAGTATAAGATGACTACATCAGCAGTCAGTTTCCTCTCCACTGTGTTTTTCTTTGGAAGGCAGAAAGGTGTTGGCAGAGCACAGCCACAGTTTGCTCTTTTTAAGTCCCGTGTTCTCTCTGAACAGGATTCCCTGTTGACTCGGCACCTTCCTTTCTGAGTAAATATGTAGACCAAGGAAAGTGAGCAATGATGTTTAGTACCAAACAACGTTCTGACAAACGGAACATTATTCATGACTTACGTCTGTAGCCATGTCCGAGGAAAAAAGAAAGCATTCTCATTTTTTTAAATGAAAAACAATGACATACAGTTAACTTATTTCAGAGTGTACGTGGGCATTTTGGAGAAGAGCTCAATTAATTTAGAAAAAAAAGTGACAAAATACAAATATGTAACCACTAACCGAGCCAGCTGTTAAAGAAAAGAAAAATAGAAATCCTTTTTATTCGTCATAGTACATACATACATGAAATGTGTCCTCTGCATTTAACCCATCCTTAATGTCTTAAGGAGCAGTGGGCAGCCCTGTGAGGCGCCCGGGGAGCAATTTAGGGTTCAGTGTCTTGCTCAGGGACACTTCGACATGTGAGCTATGGGGGAACTGGCTACCTTGTGGTTGCGGGACGACCACTCATCGTCCCGCAACCACTCATCCCCCTGAGCTACAGCCGTCCTAGCTAGTAAAACCTGAACAGTCAATGAAAAACTAGCTATCAAGCGAGCAAAAAAGACGAGACGCACAACGTTAGCTGGTGACAGTGATAGCCTACATAAAAATGGATGAAATGGATCACTAAAAGTAATGGATGAACACATACAATGGTCGTAAAGAAATGGAAAATGGGGAAACGTGTGGAAAAGCTAGCTAAAAGTAGTGAATGGATAAACTGTTGAAACAGTTAGCTATAGGAAAAAGATTAAATAAGCAAACCAATAGAAACATTGGAAATAGTTAGTTTACGCAACTGTTGAAAGAGTTTGCTAATGAATAATAAATGTTTGAATTATAAGTAATGGAATTATGATTGAAATAGTTCGCTAATGGATAAACGGTTGAAATAGTTAATGGATAAATGTTGGAAGTAGTAGCTGTAGCTATGTTTGTATATGGATGGATGGTTAAATAAATAAATGAATGGATACAAAGTTCAAACCTAGATTAACCTACATATGTACAGGACCTCTTTTCACGCTAGTACAAACAGTTGAAATCGCTTGCTAAAGGATTACTTTCTACAACTAATGGATAAACTACTATTTCGCTCATTGATAAATGGTTGGAAAAGATCACTAAAAGTAATGAATGAACAGGTGAAATAGTTAGCCAAAGTAATAGAAAATGGTGAAACAGTTGACTAGTTATCTAATAGTAGCTAATGGATTAACTGTTGAAACAGTTAGCTAATGGGAAAATAGTCAACAGGCTAAAAGTAGGCTAATACAAACGGTTGAAACAGTTAGCTAATGGTTTAATGTTTGAATTAAAGTAATGTAATGATGATTTAAATAGTTAACTAATAGATCTACGGAATGGATAAACGGTCAAAATAGTAATGTTAGCTAAAATAAATAGCTAAAACCTAAATGTAGCCTAATGGGTAAACAGTTGAAATAGCTAGTGAATGGATTTCAAGTAATGAATAAAAGGCTTGTTAGCTAATGGATAAATTGTGGAAATAGATAGCTACTGATGTAAAAGGCTAAAATAGTGGATAAAGAGTTGAGTTAGCTAAATG
Organism: Myoxocephalus aenaeus; assembly: GCA_038501785.1. NCBI lineage: Eukaryota > Metazoa > Chordata > Actinopteri > Perciformes > Cottidae > Myoxocephalus > Myoxocephalus aenaeus. The sequence goes on from JBAMJR010000070.1 coordinate 2,232,456, forward strand.
GTGGTGTGAAATAATCAAGTCTGTCGGACACAAAAGGTATAGGAACATTGCTTTATTTGATTAAGGATTGGACGACGTAAATAGAAAATGGATGAAGTTCATGGCAGTGAAAATGCTCTTGAGGCTCAGCTGAGGCTCACAAGATAAATGTGGACTATTGTCTGTTCACACTTTTCTTTTTTCTTTCTGTGGATCTTTGAATCTTCACCAGAGCACCTGTCTCCACTTCCTCGTTCCGATGACTCCTGTTTGCTCCATCCATGAAAGATGGGCTGGGAACATCCTTTATCCAAGAGGAAACCCTCTGCTGAGAAATTCACACCCCGAGCACCATTTTGGGAATCACCGGTAGGACTTCCTAAAGAATAAAAATACATAAAAATATAGTCTAAATAAAGGGAGGAGGGCAGAGTGTCATGACCCGGGTCAACTACCCTTTGTTGTCTCATTGTATTTCTATGTGTGTGTGTGTGTGTGTGTGTGTGTGTGTGTGTGTGTGTGTGTGTGTGTGTGTGTGTGTGTGTGTGTATGTGTGTGTGTGTGTGTGTGTGTGTGTGTGTGTGTGTGTGTGTGTGAGCAGCTGACATATGTTGTTCTTATTTACATTCACTGTTCACATTAGCTGTTTATGTGTTTATTGTAGTGGATAATGTCACTTGCTATTTTTTGTATGGTCTGGATGTGGTTTGATAAGAAAGGTTTGTATGACTCTATTACTTTTCAGTACTAATCTATTGATAATTATGTAATACACTGTATTTCTGACGAACTAAATTATACATTTGGTGGCGTTTGAATATAAAAAACAAAAGTCTACCATCTTAAATTGAATAAATAACAGTTTCCATCTCACTTATTACCTTATTGGGTCAGAAAATGTGACGAAACCAAGTTACAGTAGCGTATTTTTAGATAAATGCATAAATTGTGTGAACCAACAGCCAGGACAAATGTCTAGACACTGTTTGGTATTTTTCTTTTTCAATAACACAATAAGTCTGAAAGCTGTCTCTTACACAGGAAGTGTATTTGTGCACATGTTATTGGATTATGAGCTTCAAACAAATATCAAACACATTTCCACTGAAATAGCAAACAGTCCACTTCCAGTTCCCTAAAAGCTGACAGTGTTCCTCCCTCTGCAGGTCCTGTCTCCTCTCTGTGGGAGCGGTCTCTTCTGTCACGTCTGAACACACTGTAACAGTCATACTGGCAGAAAATCTTCATTTCTTAAAGTAAAATGTTGATTCAATGCTTAGTTTGAAAGTTGCTGTCGTTATTGGGTAATGAAGATGCTGTAAAGACGATTAGTTGTACTGTAACTTGTTGCCACCAGGGGTCAGCTGTGCACAGGACTGCATGATGCTGTGTGCAGGTCTGTTAACACAAACAAATGTACTTATTGACAGGTAATGTGACAACTTTTAGAAATAGAAGACAAATATTTCTCTAATTGGGTTGATATGTAAACTATACAATTTCCTGTATTTATATTTAAATAACATAGTTTCATTACATTGATTGATTATATCTGATTTATCAACTAACAGGTTTGAGTATATTCATAGATAATTTAATTCATTTTGACTAATTATTACATTAACATTTATTATGTAATATCATGTCCCTTTTCTGGTTCTCAATATCGGCCTCTCGTTGGAATCATGGATCTAAAGCAACCTTTTCTCAGTAAAATTGTTGCCTACGAATTAAATTGAGTTGTACTTATCGTTAAATGTATGATGATTTTCATGAGATAAAAATATTGTATTGCTATTTGCAAAACAGGAGTCCTTTCGAGCATATGAAGGAGTGAGGGACGGGCAGAGCACGTGAGTCCCATATGATCAGGTGAGATGACGTGCTCCAGTAATCCCTGACAGAAGTCCTGTTGTGGTCACGCACAGCGGAATATTTCAAGCTCCAGCTCTGATGTCATTATTACCATTTTATCTGTGGTGTAACATGTCACTGAAATGGTTTCTCACGGCCCAGTGGAAGTTAGATTGTGCTTGTGCATCCTCATTTTAAGAGCTACGCAGGGATTTTAAACGAGATCATTTTGTAAGCATTGTTGATTTTAAAAACAGGATTATGGACTATTTGAACACTGGATGTACAGGTCCTGTTCATGAAGAATTCATTGTTTGATACAATGTTGATATTAACGTCTTGTCAAAAAAGAGATTTTAAATATCAATGGGAATGTCTTGGTAAAATAAAGGTAACTTAAAAAATTAAAAAACATGACAATTATATCATAATTACATATTGGTTGAATCATAACATGCCATAATGTGAAATAATGAATCATGAAACAACAACAGCAGGAATACTTCAGCAAACAGCAACACATTTACATGTTGTAGAAACGTTAAATATGATCTCATAATAATACATTTAATGTCATTAAATGAAATATATATATATATATAAATATATATACATTTTATGATACATGAATGAGCAAAAATCCGGCTTATAAACATAAATTTTTTTAAACAGCCTTACAAAATGTTCAGGTCAACTGCATCATAAATCATATGTTTATTATACATATACTTGTATATGTATAATATACAAGTATGTCCATAATGCTCACCCTGTAGTACATTCTCCTTGTTTGTCCTTATGTTTCCAATAGTCTCTTATATTATTGTAAATATTGTTGTAGAACCCGTTATACACATACACTAATGGTACATCACATGTATAACATTATTATATTATAATAATGCAGTGAAAATGCTGCGGTACTTGTGATGCTCATATACAAATTATGTCAAATAAACATTAATTATCTGCAGGTGAAATTTTGCCAGATGATTATCAAAGGTCTTAGAGATTTTCTTTGTGTATTCCGGCAGAGGTCCAGAGCTCCTACTTTATCAATGTAATCAAATATTCAGAGATATGTGTGTGTGTGTGTGTGTGTGTGTGTGTGTGTGTGTGTGTGTGTGTGTGTGTGTGTGTGTGTGTGTGTGTGTGTGTGTGTGTGTGTGTGTGAATCCAGGCTGGTTTGTACACTCAGGCTGCTTCTGATTATTGTCTGATGACAGCTCGATCTGCTGAGAGGACGGTAGGCAATATTGTGTGCTGTTAAGAGTCTGCTTCGATTGGGTTTTATAACCATTTAAATACATCACACTTCTTTCTATGTTTAGTGGGAACAGTTGAAATGTGGAGTAAAGTCTTCTGACTGTTGTATGATTCTGCATAGCTGACATCATGAAGCATGTTTCCCGGTTTTGTCTTCCAGCATGTTGCAAAAAAGGAGGGAGATTGCGGCCCTAAAGTAAATGTTCTCTAAAGTTGAACTGATGATCTTTACCATTTAATGTTTTTCTTGTTGTTGTTTCTGAGTTTTCACGGCTGTGAAACTATTTCGGTCCCTATACTGTATAAAAAAATCTCCCTCTCCCTCCCAGATCCAATATTGGTGATGATTTCTACTTTAAAAAACCCATAGTAGCCCACATATTTAACATGCAGATTATTTTGTCCTCAGATTAAGTACATTTTTATCAATAAGATATAACAATTCAAAATGTGGGTAGAAAAGAGAGCAGCCTTAAGCAAAATATCAAGCTGCATATATAAATGACAAAGCAAGATGTAACCACTCTCTTTTAACTTAACTTAACCGTATTTTTCTTTCAATACACCGTTCAATAGCTGAACTGCAAAGAGAAGTTTAATTTCTTAGCCAAAGTGCTGTACATGATTTAAGTATTAGTTAAGTAGAAGGAAGATTCTGAGCAACATCTATTAGTCACTGTGAAAGGCCCATTGTAGACAGCAACAATAACTACAACAAAGGAAACCAAAGATAAAGAAAGCCACACAGGACATCACAGCATGTAGGGGGAGCGAGGACAGCCAGACTGAGTTAATGCATAAATATTACAAACGCAAGTGAGCTAGCAGCTGGGGTTGTGACACACTGCATCAATCGGACAGTGTTTTCGGGCTGAAATTGTGAGATATTTAAAGGGTTGAGCTGTGGCAGAGCTAACAAAAACAGGAATACAAATAATAAAGTAATGGGACTAACAGATGTTTCATATTGTCATAGACTATGAGCGACATATGAAAGCATCCCAAACATCCTCAAACTAGTGCCCATCTTTTCCTCACTATTGCGAACATACAGTCGATAAAAAATGCTTCAACATTAAGTATCAACAGAGAATTTACTTAAAAACAACTGAGACAAGGGTACTTTTCATCCCTACAGAATTCCCGTACAATATCAGGATACAAAAGGCACCATTCCCATTGAAATTGATGAGGCCAGTAACCTGTTTGTGAACCCTGACCAGCAGGAACACTGGTCTTTAACGGCCCACAGAGACGAGTCAAACAGTGGGCGACTCAGATTCGCCACATCCTTTTGTTGTCGGGCTGAGCGAATGTCAAGGCCAGCTCAATACGTCTTTATCTTGGCTCTGGGGCGTGTGTGTGTGTGTGTTTTAGTCAGCCATCGTATCTGAATAAAAAAAGAGAGGAGAAATAAGGACTACGTGCACATTCCAGTATAAATGCCCACTGGTAAATGTGTGTATGAAGATGTGTGTGTTCAGAGGCACACAGTACAGTACATGTGCTGTGTGCAGCGTCTGGAAAGTCCATTTGTGTGGCGGTCAGGATGCCAGTGTCTCACACAGGGAGGCCGCCTGTCTCGCCCCTGTCCACTCCACTCAGCTCTGTCGCTCAGTGACTGACCCTTAATCAGAGGAAGGTTGTCTGATGCGAGCATAGACGGATAAATCACTCCTCACCCTGCGCTGCTATCTGGGTCGCGCGTAGCCAGGTTGTCCCGTCAGCGGACTGGCCCTCCGCCCGGGCCCTCCAAAGCTAACAGCCATGTGGTATTGAGCCGTTTGGTGAGGAGGACCCTGACTGCCGCTGCCCTCTGGAGAATAATAGTCCACATTCTGTGCATATCAGTATTTATATTGTTGAAGAGAGGCTTTGTTGCTGATATGCTGTATCCTCTCAATCTGCAGACTTTCAAAAGACACGTGACTTTTTTTTTTATCTCCCATTGTTTTGTCTTTGTTTCCTTCATGTAATAATTGTTTCAGTCCACATTGTCTCGTTCTTGTAGCCTCGATGATGATGCAAATGTATTGTGTTTTTATTTTATTTAAACTGTATTATCATTTTATTATCACTAAAGGTAAAGAACAATTGTTGGACTGTTTATGTATATATTGATATCTATTTAAGGCAGACCGGAATTTTAAATACTGCATTGTACACAAAATGTATCTTAAAATACGGTTACGCAACTGTATCTTTAAAATTGACTTATGACATTATCAAATATTTCAAACTCTAACGTGGCCAAACAGCGTAGTAAGCTCAGTAATGTAGGGTGACCAGACGTCCTCTTTTTCCCGGACATGTCCTCTTTTCGAGACCTAAAAAAAGCGTCCGGCAGGGATTACAAAAACGTCCGGGATTTTGCTACGTCGGGGAAAATAGTTATTATCCCCTTACAAGTTTTGGAAATGGTACGTCCGGGATTTTGCTACGTGCGGGAAAATAGTTATTACCCCCTTACAAGTTTTGGAAATGGTATCTCCCTCACGTTCTCCCTCTTGCGCAAGCTCTGACTGTAGAGAGAACTGTCATTGGTCGACCGATCTCAACGTAAATGTAATTCCCCGGCATGCTACACACTCTTTTCCACAAACTCAAATCTGGTCACCCTAAGTAATGTAAAAACGGTTTCAAAAGTAAAAGATGAATCAAAGATTTAAAATGTTTTCAAGAATGCCAGCTTTGAATATTAAGCTAAAGCTAATGCTAATGTTAGCTCATTGACCGCGTCAGCTCCATAGACTGTGTTGCGATCCAGCGGTAAGCTAGCAATGTTAGCTGTTTGGGTTATCTCTCATTTTACCAGTTAAACTAATGTAATAGTCCCCAAATGTATCACATTTGGCTATGGCTGCTTAAAAATCATACAATATCTAACATAAGTATTTCAAATAAAAAAGGTATGTGCTTAAATCAAATGGTGTTTTAATGTGTCAGTCAGGTTGTTTCTAAAAATGTGCTCGATCACTTTCCACCCCTGGCCATAACAAACTTTGTTATGTTTGCCGTTGAACAATTAAAGCAGATGTAGTTCTAGAGTAGAGAATAGAAGAGATTAAGAAAATAAAATGTATTTGAAAACAATCACCAGGCCTCTTATTGTAAGTATCAAGAATTGTGGTCAGTTTGTGTGCAGCCTAATTGAATAATGGTCATATCAGTGAACAAGTGGGAGTGAGGAGTGATTCACCGCACAGAGGAGCGTGCTTATCTTTCCCTCTGTCCCATGCAGGAAACACTGGGATGTCACCAGGCAGATTAAAAGCTTGGCACAGCTGATACGGAGCGCTCAAAATGGATGGGGTGGGGACCTCTTGACTGCTGTGCTACGGGTTTTGGAGGGGAGGGGACAGACGGTGGCGTGACCTTACCGAGTCCTGTTTGGCAGGCTTTCATTCAAAACCTGGGAATTCCAGTGGAAGTCGAGAGGGGAAAAAAAACGATATAACATCGTGTAACGTGAATGGAATGTTGAATAGTAAGCACATTTTTGGCTCGCCGTTTGCCAAGTTTTCTTTCTTTTTTAGCTCACATTAAACTGACCTCAGAGGAAAAAAATAATTTATCAACGTTGTTGTATACGTCAAAAAAAAAGTCCTGGACGAATTGGGATTTGGGCTGCAAGTAAAGTTTAAAACAGATTATATATTTGCAGGATCATTCGTCTTTTAATTTAAGTGAATGTCTGCTGGTCGCTGTGCAGCTGTATCACTTATAATTGAATTCCTGACAGCTGCAACGCTTGGAATTTTAAACAGTTCTTACAAGGGCTAACAAACAACCTGGGCCTTTTATTTCAAATGCAAATACAGAGGCTGAACACGGCACAACATCAGAGCAAACTGCTGTTATTTTCTATGTAGCCACCATTGTATTTCCGCCCTTTAAGCAGAAGCGCTCTTTGCTTCTTGAATTGAAGCGATACATGCAGACTGAAGAGAGGTGTTTGATGGGAACACAGGCAGACAGATCTAGAGGAGCAGCTGCATAGAGGACGCTGGGCCAAATATAGAAAGAGGACAAGGGCCAAAACATATCACACATTTTTTCCCATTAACAGCATAGGTTTGAATCTAACTTGGCGCCAATTAGTTGCAGTATAGGCGCAAGGACTTAAAAATAGAGCATGGCAGGGGTGGCAATGCACCCGGAACGCAGAGACAGATATCTCTGTCATGGCGACGTGTGATTTCACGTGTAATCATGTGAAGGAAACATAACAGTATTCATATCACCAGCTGGTTTGTTATAACTCCGTGACGTGGAAGGTTATGTGACAAATGGAGCTTCAGACATTTGTTGCCATTACCTGCCACGCTGCTCTGAGTGCAGAGCTTCAGCTCAGGCCTATTTTCAGACTGATTCCAGTATGTTTGGCAGCATCTGTGCTGTTGTATCAGTGTGACCAGCCATCTTTACCCGCTTGGTTTCAACAATCGGCTCTTATCTCTGGAGCGGAGGGCTGGAATGAGGGGCATGCAGGCTTCAGGCCTACCTGTTTACTCTGAGGGCTTCCTCCATTGCTCCCCCATCCCCTCCTCTAGCTTCCTTTGGAGGATTTTTCACATTTTTGTGCTCGTTGTTGTTTTGGGAACGGGTCATGGGCTCGGCACATGGGAGCCTCCTGTGGCATTCCTGAATCTGTCTGGTCGGGCTCAGCAGGAATTCTTTCCTACAGCACATATCGTCCATTTCATACACACCTGATATATATTTCTACAGCAGTAAACTAAACCGTATGACATGTGAGTGTCATCACTCTATCCTCTGGTACTGAGCTGAAACCTGATCACTTTTGTATATTCCTTTGATTCCTTGAGGTCAGCCCCAGGTTTACTGAGGAATGAAGTCATCCCTTGTCGACTAATCCCTTTCACGACAGAAATAGACTCAACTCAGTCCAGTTTTTGGGACCGTTATGCAACTCATGATAGTTCATGGCATATACAAGACCGGCGGCTCATGTCCTCGGTAATACAGTTCAAGCTAATCGACTGGACTCCACTACCTTGTTAAACTTAATTGTATTTCTTGAACGAGCACTATTTTTTTGCACGTGTATTTTTGCATGGACTATAAAAGCCTCCATGTGTGTTTGCTATTAAAGGAATATCCATGTTATTTGTGAGTGTCTTATTATATACTAATCTATGTATGTGTTCAGATCACACAGGGTCAAAGACACAAATGATCCCTGATATAATGTAATAATTGATAAAGTTTGTTTTCATTATGAAGAGGTAATAAGGTGACCGTCCACTCCTTTCATTGAAAGCAAGTGCTCTTCCAAGGGTCCTGCGAATGGAGAGCTCCTTAATCCTTATTATCTAAAGAGGTCCTCAATGAGATTACAAGCCTGCACGAATATTACAACCGGACACCCGTTCACCATCTGCTGCCACTGGTGGAGAAAACCCTGCTCTCCTTTCAGTTTATAACCTTCTGCAGGTACAATGAAGAGCAACACAAGTACAAATACATTAGAATATGCTTTGTTATACTGTAATGCAACTGGTCCAATCACTCTTAAACTTGTGTTCGTTTAATTTCACTTTAATTTCATTGTAAGACTTAATTGGGCTGAATGATTTTGGTTTAGAAAATGGCCCCATTGACAATACATAGTTTTCTGGCCTATTGAACATATAAAACCTATAATGAATACCTCTCAGGTCCTTAGTCCACCTCTTTGACCTGCTATGACAGCTCTAGGTACATCTGTGTGACACACCTTTCCCAACAGGATTTCCAAGCAATGCACTTGCAGCGGAGATTATCGTTGTGCAAAGATTAAGCAAATTAACCAGGATGGTGTCTCCAGAAATAAACTGTTGCTGTGCACTTAGTTCAACAGCCTTCACCACGTAGAGCACAGAATAACATTTGATGAATGTTTTCAAAACGGTTGGGAATTTAATGATGCCGGCGTAGGTGAGTGCACTTATTCTTTATTTATTTGCTTGTTTATTGCCTCTAGTTAGAATATGTATTTATGTGCTACACTTGCAGCAGTAGAAATAGCTATGGTCATAAATCTTAATCAAATCTAGTTTTTGATTGGAACATAGTAGTTACAATTACTACAGATTTTCTTTCTGAATATCCCAAAAAGAATCTCATGTCTGTTACATTTTTTTCAACACAATTTTTGTAATCACTTTTAACTAAATCTGTTTAACCTTCCTCTTGTGTTAGCTTTCTGTTACCATCTCTTATGTTAACGGGTTGGTTTTGACCCATGTCTTAAAAACAATTATCTATCATCAAATTTGTCTCTCATCTCTTGGTTACCTTGTTAGGCTTCCTTATACATGAAAATATTGTTGTATGTTTTAATATTTTTGGTGTGGGCCTCTGGGCCTTTTCTTTGTCAGTATACCCCTCGATTTCAATTTAAAAATGGTAAAAATGAACCTCAAGAGAATCATATAAATAAATAAAAGGTTGTTGTGTTACCTGACTATTACTGAGGGGTATCAGAACACATCTCTTAAATAGATTGGTTTTATTTATTTTTTCATTTTAATATTATTAACTATAGTAACACCTATGGTGTTACGGGTCAATTTCGACTCATATATTTACTAAAAGGCTAAAAAGTCAATAGAACTTTAATACGAACACAAAATGAAAAGCAGAACAAGTAATAACACACAATATAGATTTGCAGGGTCAAAAAAAACAACCAATCAAGCAAATCTTATTTTTATAACTGGGTCGAAACCGGCCACAAAGGTCATAATTTCAACCAGAGCATTTTATAATTTAGTGAAAACCTTTTTTATTTTTTTTATTTTTTTGAAATAGAGATTCCTTGCAAAGTCAAAAAGCCTTGATGCAATATACACATTTATGTGGTTCTTTAATGCATTTAAAAACCTAAAACGGGTCGGTGCCGACCCTAACACAAGAGGAAGGTTAAGTTTAACATATTTATAAATTATCACTTAATTTCCCATGTGACATGTAAAATAAATAAGCAATTCATTATTCAAAAAGTTTTAATTGATTGATTTGAAGTGTTTTGAGACACTCATTTGACATTTTTTATTATTAAATATAACTGTTATTTGTTAGTTTAGTTTGACTAATTATGATAATTAATTATGATTATTATGACAACATAAATACTAGTAATAGAGAATAATCTGTCAAACATTTCTTTATCACTTGTTAAGTTCTCGACTGTGTTGTTAAAACCAGGTAATCGTATAATTGAAGAAGATGGCAGTCACGACAGGTTTCCCAGAAGTAATTTACCTGATTACCCTGTCCAACAAAGTAAACAACATATGTTTACAAGACCTCATTTGGCTGTTTACACCTCATGAACCATTTAAGTTGTCCTGGTGTTTCTAATTGAAGAAGTCAACACGCTCCTTTGGAATTTTTACCAGAAACCAAACAATGTTTTACTCTGGTCACGATTATTTGTGACTGCATCACTCACAGCAATTAGACTATTTAATACATATTTATTTATGTATTAAAACAAGTAGACACAACACTATATGTGAAGATTATTGTTTATTGTAAACATGTGAAATATGTTACGCGAAGAAGCAACTTGAGAAACCTTTTGGGGTTCCTCACCACTGATTCTCTGGAGGAAGCTTTTCTACAGAGAAAGTATAAACATCATTACTTCACTATTTATTGTACTCTCTGCAAACAAAACCTGAACTGGGAAGTAGAAAGTACCCGGATGTGCATCCTCAATATCTAACACTCGTATTCTCTCCTTCCAGCCAATCAGCGATGATGAATGAGACGGGGTTTCGGAGGGTCCTCCCTGAGCAGTCCTTTGGGAGTGGGCACACCTTTGGCACCCCACGCCACCCGAGCCTCATCGACCCCATCCTATCGAAGAGGGTCTGCTTCTACAAAAGTGGAGATCCTCAGTTCAATGGCCTGCGCATGGTCATCAACAATCGCACCTTTAAAACATTTGACGCGCTTCTGGACAGTCTTTCTAAAAAGGTTCCCCTGCCGTTTGGGGTGAGGAACATCACCACTCCCAGGGGGATTCACGCGGTCCACACTTTGGATGACCTGGAGGATGGAAAATCCTACATTTGCTCTGACACTCGTATGGTGAAACCAATCAACCTGGCTCTGGCTAGGAAGAAGCTGGCGCCGTGGTACCACGCCAGGCCTGTTAGTTCCCGTCGTCGGACCGTGCAGCAGGCCAGGCTTTTCCCAGGCAGGAACATCCACAAGCAGGAGTCGATGCTTGTGCGCACGCCAAAGATGCTGCTGGTTTTCCGCAATGGCGACCCCACTGTAGAGCACTCTGTGGTGCTTCACAAGAGGACTACAACCACTTTTGAGTCCATCCTGGAATATATTTCAGAGCTGATGCAGTTCAATGTGGTGAAATTACACACAGCTGATGGAAGACGTGTGAGTGTTCTCCTCCCTACACATACAAAACAATTATATTCACTAAACCTTCCCTTATAATACCAAGAAGGTCTGCTATACATATTAACAAACAGAATTACAAAGTTCTGAAATCTGAAATCTAAAAGCGCACTCAAGTATAGCCTCATTCTGCAAGACCACAATCCTATTATTACATAATCATTTCACATCTGAAGACTATATTTGACGTAGAGCACACAAATGATCATTCAGCCCTTCAAGTATGGCCGTGCATTCCTCTAAAATCTGTCTGTAAAGACAATGCAAAGATATGTTTCAGGTTTTGGAAGCATCATTGTTGCCACATACAAGACTGGCTTGAACCTGGCCTGTAAATAGACGTCACATGAGGAGAGAAAGTAGTAATCTTCTTAATCAACTCAACCTAATACGTAGAAAGGCATTCTGGGATACTGCTCTGTAAGACTTTAGGTCAAGGAGCCATTCTAAATTCAGAGCTTGCTGGTGTTGCAAGGTGACAACCGGTGTTGAGTAACAATTTTTCTAACACAAGGTGCCATTTTAACAAATAACACATTAATGAAGACTTGTCATACAAACATGCATGTCATTTGTAATTACATCACTCCCTAAAATATTTAGATTAAAAGGTGTTTCTATCATGTCAAGTCTAACATGATCAAATGCCATTAGAGTGACATATGTTTCGCTCTACTGCAGGTGGATGGCCTTCCAGGCTTGATATTGTGTTCTGGGACAGTCGTGGCTGTCGGCAGGGAGCCGTTCAGGCATGCAAACTACAATGTACAGAAATCACCAGCTGAAACCATGCTGCCTACCAAACGATTGGGTCACAGAAGACTAAAGGCTTTAAAACGTAAGTGTACATAATAATATTTTTTTATTTTTATGGATCTCTTTGTAATCATTGTGTTTTGTTGAGTTGATGTAGTCGCACTGATGGACACGTACAGTGTGTCTGCAGTAATCTACCTGCTCTCATGGGATGAAGATTGGGAAAGTGCTGAGGCAATGATATTATGTATGATAATACCGTGGATGACCTACATACAATACCTATGTGGCTGCCGGCTATTGTTCTCCATGAGCTGTGAATAGCTGTACTCTCTTTCTAACTTTTCTTTTTTCTCTTTCTCCTTTCATGCTTCTTGGAAACCGCCTGCCTATCCTCTTCAATCCTTGCCTGAAATCGTTGGACATTTCCACTTCATTTTTCAACATTAACCTTTTTTTTCCTGACTGAAAAGGTAAAAAAAAGTCCCAACCATACACTCCAAAGTCAAGAAATTTCTCCCTGTCATCGGAGAGGTACATCGTGAACCGGATTCATAACTCCATCGCGGACAGTTCAGGCGACCAACTCAGTCCCTCTGTCGGGTTGGAGTCGGGTCATATACTGGAGTCTGTCCCAGAAACACCGGACACCTGCCTGGGCGTTGGAGCTGAGGAGCAGGACAGCTTCCTGCCCACAGATGACGACATTGAGAAGTCCTTTCGAGTAAACCAAGATGGCAGCATGACAGTGGAGATGAGGGTGCGGCTGACAATTAAGGAAGAGGAAACCATTCATTGGACGACCACTCTGGCCCGCTCGAGTGTAGCCAATCAGTTTAATTTGACCTGTTTGCCGGAGCCTGTGACAGAGCAGGATATCAGCTCCCTAAAATCAAACTCACTGGATTTAGGAAGTCCTGCTGCCTCCATCGACACCATCAACAAGGACAAGACACAGGATAACAATGACGAGGATCCGCCTTCGGTGGGCAATGGAGTTTTCAGTGAGAGTAATAATGAAGAGGATGATAGCAAAGAACAGACACACATGGAGTCCCCTAGGAGAGCTCCTACACCAGGGCACAAGCAAATTAGAAAAAAGCAAGCCTCTGTGGAGAGCATAAAATCAGTGACGGTAGAGGGGATTCAGGAAGGTGTGGTTGGTTCTTACGCCTACAGAGAGCGGACAGAGGATGGAGCCGTGACAGAGCAGTACTGCATGGTCCAACAGAAGAGCAGCCGGCCAGTGCCCAAACCTAGAAGATATGGCTCTGTGGACGCCAACAACATAAACGGCAGTAATGTATCCGCAGGGATGACTGAGATCCGACAGATTGAATCCAGCGGAGAGAAGGTCTCTGAAACTGTCTTACACGTATATGAACAGCAGACCTGCCAGGATAATTTCTTCGCAAACCTTTGTTCAGAGGGTATGTCCACTTTTGGGATTCCTTTTGGCAGGCCGGCTACTTCAGAAACTGGACAGCTCTCCTCCAGTAACGAGTTTGAACCCCCGCCATGGAGACCATCGACAGCTTCCGAGTCGATTAGCATCTGGAGGGCTGAGAGCACGTCAGTAACATCTGATTTAAACCTGCCTTCACTGAGGACGGGTGCAATTCAAGCAACAAATGCTCAACAACGATTCCCAAAGCCCACTAATGGCAAATCCAAGCCGCAGCAAAGAGAGGTCAACAAAGATAAGCGGGTATCCTCAAAACCCAAAGTGATCAACAAACGTGTTCGCCGGCTTACGTCACCAGGGAAAAGACGAAAAGAAAATTCTGCAGGAGCAACCGAGAAAAGTCAGAAAGTGAAACATTTTTCCAGTGCTGGGTTCATCAAGAGAATTTATGGGAATAAATCAAAATCAGCAAAAAGCATGTTAAAGCTAAAAGAGGGACAAACACAAAATGGAGACAGGGGTGTTACAACAGGGAGCTCACAACAGTCAGAGGACACAATAACATGTATTCTCAAAGACTCAAACATGCCACCAGCATTGAAAGAAACTACAAGTGAGACAGTTTCTTCTGAAGAATGCAGCCTGAATGTTGCTCCCAATGAAGTAAGCCAACCACGGGGAATACTGAGACGGCAGACATCAATGCATCAGGATAAAAAGAAAGAAAAGGAGTCCTATGATGTCAGCGAAAGCATGTCACTGCCTGCTTTTAACTCCTCCAGCGCTGTCACTAATGAATATGTGGAAAACTGGCTGGAGAAAGCCCGTCTCAACCCCTCAGCCTACCCAAACGAGGAAAGTAAAGAAATAGATGTACTTACTCTTGTGCAAACAGAAAACAGCAGGTGTGTGGAGTCTGAAAATAAGAACGGTTTGATGATTGTGGCAGATGAGGACACATCAGGAGTACCAACTCTCAAAGTTGACCTGGATGAGCTCGGAGCTTCGGTCAAACAAAGAATCCGGTCCTTTGAAAACAAATCATCAAGTCAATCAATGGAGAAAGCCACAATCAATCAACAAGTTGTCTACAGTCCTGAAACCACTACAAACACAGAAAACTACTACAATTCAGCTCACATTAATACAGACAAAATTAAACCTGTCTTCAGTTCTGAAATAATTCCGCCAATTAATGAGACCTCAACAGAAATTCCACCAGGCAGTGAAATGGAAAACAAATCAAGTCAAATCAAAAGCCTATTTGAAAAAGAAACGCCTCCAAATTCATTTTTAATGGAGCTACCACCACCACCACCACCTGGTGAAAATCCAGATATACCAAACACAGAATATTCCATGATGGGTGCATCGTCAGTGGCAGTGAGCAGTCAACCATCAGATAAACATCCATTAACCATCAGTACCAAATCTGACAAGGCCACATCAACTGCCGACCACACAATGGAAATGACAACGTCAACTCACACTGACACCTCCCCGCAGAGCGCAGCACCATTACCAAGAACTCCATCCATTAAAAGGGCCCCTTTGGTCAGTAATATATCTCTTGACAGGAAAATGTCTCTCAGAAAGGCTTGTCTGGATAAATATACGTTATGTAGTGATGCCACTTCAGAGACAAGCCCATCATCTACTCCCATCAACACAGTTGGTGATAATGTGCTGGCAAACGGCATCTGCTCAACAGGGACACAACCGCCCAGGGAAAGCCCACGAGAAGAGACACGGCAATCAAACAGCATCTCAAATTTGAAAAGTAGTCTGTCGTGTTGTACTTCTGCATCTCCGACTAGTCTAACATCTGAAGAGAGAATGTCATCATTCAGTATTTCATCAAGCGAGGCTCCAACACCAAGTGATCTTCCACTTAAAGAGACAAAAGCAGATAAAACAGTTTGTTTTACTCAAAAAGAAGCATTGTCAACGAAACCCTTGGTGAAAAACGTCAAACTTATGAGCAGTCCATCTCCGGAGAGAAAATCCCAAACCAAAAAATTCCCTTCTGAACTTCCTCATAACTCTCCAAAAGTATCATCATTGCACAACCACCCTCCAGATATTGGAATACGAAGACGTGGCACACCAAATGTGAGCCCCTCCATTGAGAGAAAGCTTAATAGACCTAAATTACATAAAAGACGGTCTCCATATTCTCAGTCTCTGGACATGGCGTCACAACCTGTCAGACACAAATCAAGTGAAAGGCTGCTCTCAGGAAATCTCTCCTCGGACAATGCATCAGAACCAACAAATAAGACACAAAGCAAAACGTCATCCCAAAGAAGGCGTCACCAAACACCTCAGTCCATAAACTTAACAGATGAACTGGAAAAAACACTCACTTGTAACACTCTAGTGCCACTAGATGCTGATCAGAGTGATGACAGTAAGATGACGAATGACCTCGAGAAATGCATAATACAAATAATCCCACAGTCATTAAACATCGCAAATCAGCCAACAATGAAACCAATGCTTGAGAAGATTTGCTACTCAATAAAGTCAATTAGACAAATCACACAAAGCAAGCGTCCATCATGTCTGGAAAAGTCCAACAGCCTGCCTGACTTCTCCTCTCATGTGGCCTCAACGTTTGGCTCATCATCTAAAGCTCTCCTTGCTTTCTTGTCTGTCATGAGCCTAAAAGAAAGCCTGGCCGACATGAATATGGATGAGCTGAAAGCAGACAATGTTAGCTGTGCCGAAGCTT
The DNA here is from genome assembly GCA_038501785.1 of Myoxocephalus aenaeus. Taxonomy (NCBI): domain Eukaryota; kingdom Metazoa; phylum Chordata; class Actinopteri; order Perciformes; family Cottidae; genus Myoxocephalus; species Myoxocephalus aenaeus. Next base: position 2,248,883 of record JBAMJR010000070.1, read on the forward strand.
TGAAAATGATCGATTCGCTCAGAAGAATTGCCAGTATTGAGGATTCCCACGAGTTAAAAGTTAGCTTGTCCAATTTACAGCAGTCGGCTTCGAAACAGCTCCTGCAAAGTTGGAAGGGCTTTCAGGATCTCAGCGATAAATGCAAGAGTCGCAGCTCAACACCAAATAATTCAGAGCAAGAAGTCGTGAGCGAGGCCGGTTCTGAAAAAGACTGTGGCATTGACCAAACTGTCATTGATGAGATTGTGGATAATCTTGACATACCTGAAAGGCTCAAGGAGGAGTTGACCTCTCTTTCAAAAGTCAAAGGTGACAATGAAGAACAGACAGAGAAAGTGGGACCAAAAGATAACAGCAAGGTATCCCATTTCTCCACAGAAGATGCTGTTAATGTCAAGGACGTTGCTCAAGATGAGAAAGTTAATATTGATGTGAGCTCCATTATTAAAAAATTCACAGCCGTTAACCAGCCAAAACAATCCAGCACGGGTAGAATAACTAAAGACACTAAAGACAAGGACAGCCTGTATGAGCAGATTGGTGTGGACAAATGTCCACCAGCTGAACCTACCGATAAACAGGAGCTTTACAGTACAGTGTTCTTTGCAAAAGATAACGGAGACCAATGCAACCTAGAAAAGACTAATAGCAATGGATCGGTCAGCAGCAAGAAAAGTCTAGAACAAGACAGTAGTACCTCTGAGGCAGAGGAGCAAGACATGGAAGGTCATCAGCTGCAGATGCACAGTGAGGAGAGCGTCCCTGACAATGAGCTTATCTGCGATGAAGAGTCAGTTTCAGATGAGGAAGGGCAGCACATGTCAAGTGCCACGAAAGATTTAGAGCAGAAGGCGCTCTGTAAGCTGAGTGTATCTAGCTCAGAAGCAGGTGAGCAACATAGTTCAGAAGAGGAGCTAGAAGTTGAACGTGAGTCGATACAACAGGAGAGCCGGGGAGGTGGACACTCTGAAAGTCACTCTGAGGAGGAAGAGGACGAGCAATCAAGCTCAAATTACTATTCAGAACTGAATGGAAGAGGGACGGAAAGAATATTACGCCAAGATAGTCACCGCAAGTCTTCGTCAGAGGAAGAGCAACCAGAGGTTGAATGTCAAGCAGCCCGTATGGGGTCGAACGTGAGTGTTGACGAAAACACGTGTGACTCAGATGTTGAGGATCCATCTTCAGAGGAAGAGCAGCCGGAGGTTGAATGTAAGAAACTAAAGGTCATCATTGAGGAACGTTTGTCTGACAATGAGGAAGAGGAGGAAGAACACCTTCATAATCTTCCGGATCCCAGGGAACCAACAAGAAAATATAGAGTGTTAAAGACTTTGATAGAAGAGACAGAGGAGGACAAAGTCAGCTCAGAGGAAGAGGTCCACCGTGCTGATGAAACATACATTTGTGATACTGTAGGAGGGGATCCAAGCCATTTTATAGAAAACCAGGATTCATATACCAAGAAAGACAAAAGCAGTTTGATAAAGTCGGACAGCTTAACAAAGACTTATGGATTTAATGCAGATGAAGATAGTGGGAATGACCACAGCAGCTGTGAGGAACACGTAGAGATGGAACAACCAACGGCTGAAGACAAACCAATCAACAACTCAAGCTACGATGACAAAGAGTCCAGCTCAGAGGAAGAACATGCCGACATGGACAGATATACAGAACAGCGCTGTCCAGAATATCAAGAAGCTCCTGCGCGATCTAAAGATACCAAATGTGAAAAGGTTGTGGAAAAGCTCAAGCATCAAACATCCCAATCCGTCGCAGAGAGAGTGATCCTTCTGGAAAAACAAGTTGCTGATGCCCAGAAGCCAACAGAGAGTTCTGTAATCAGACGCTTCTCACAAAGAAATGCCCCCCTTGATCCGAATGTGGAAGACTCGCCCTCTAGATCGCCCACATCTCAGCCGGCTCCCGCCACCCGATCAGCTCCTCAGTCGTCATTATCATTCAGCTACGACTCCAGTGGCGTTGTAACATCGGAGCCTGAAGGCAACAAGGTCCGATCCATTAGGGAAATGTTCCTGGCAAAGAGCGCCACGGATACCCAGCCCAGATGTTTCCCAAGCTCAAACACATCAGAGACCAGAACGGAGACCTCAGCCAGTGGCGGGTACCAGTCTCAGACTTCCGGTGAGCTGTCTAGCAGCGAAGACGATTCAGCACGGAAATCCATCACTAAAGGCTTTGTGAGAAGAACAATTGAAAGACTTTATGGCAAGAAAGATGCTAAACCTGACGAGGAGGCGGGTGAAAGGCCGCCATCTGCGCCAAAACAGAAAAAGAAAGAACATTTAAGCCTTTTCTCTCCCTTCCACATATCCAAAGCAATGTCTGAGTTGTCTTACTTCAATTCCACTAATTCAGTGGACACCCTAAGTGAAGCAACACGCTGCGTTGCTTTTAATGCACAAGTCAGGCCTGAAGACAGAGTCTCTCTTGATAATGAACAATGGTTCCTGAGAGAAAACACCCCGATCAGAAAGTCTGTGTCCGACCCGGTCGGAATAAACAAAAACTCCTCAAGCTCTCGAGGCGAGGAAATGTGTGAGGACACAGAGGAGAGCTCCCCATATTCCCATTTCAGCTCAAAGTCTGAACAGGAAGACAAAAAGTCGTTACTTTCCAAGAAGTGCACCTACTTTTCTTTGCCCCATATGAGCGACTCCGATGCGTATCAAGATGACCTGAGCACAGTTAGCAAGAGCAGCGCCGGCGGGGACAACCCCATGGATACAAGGGAGGACTCGGAGGACACCAGGACGTGGGCGGAGAGGAACGGCACGCTGCCCGGTGTTGGCGTCACCGAGTTTAAGATGAAGGATAACAAAGTGCACCCGCTGATAGAGCCTCCACCTGATGGCGAGGTCGTGGCTGTGCAGCCGGGGAAAGGTCAAGGCGTTATGAGCAGAAGGGTTCAGGAGCCCGACATGTTGGACATAGTTTACAATTTTTGTGGTCAGAATTGTCCCATCCTGTAAGGACATTTTAGCTTTTTAACGCAAAACTGAGGACTTTTTTTTTTGTCTAAATAAGTGAACATAGTTGGATTAGAGCATAATGTATTGTTTTGGTGCCTACATTTTGATGTTGCCATAGCCTTGGCATAACACACAAACATGTGTCAACTCATTTGAGCCAACTGCCGAATGTGTTACAAGCCAATGGATTGACCTTTATTTAACCTTCAGATGTTACCTTGTTTGATAAGAGCTTGTCAGTTTATTGGAAAAGTAGTGACTGTGTTTTCGTGACATCTCGACTGTGTATTTGCCACGCACACTCCAGAGCAGCTCTTTTCTCCTTTTAGGTTGCCTGTCAACAGATCACGTAGCCGGAGCATTACTGTAATCTTGTTTTAAAGCTCTTAAAACAGATCAAGTCCCTGCAGATGTCAGGCAACAAGGCCAATCCGCACTGCAGCGAGTGAACAGTGCCAGTTTGCGGTCGCAGCTCAGGGCCGGGAAAAGTTCAGGTCAAAATCATGCAAAAAACTAAACTGATCATGATGCAGGTTGAGGGAAAATTGTAGAAATTGACAGTACATACTAGTAAAATAATGTTTTATTTTATATCTTGTTTGTCTAAAGTGTAAATAAAACAGTATTGACTTTCACTAAGTAGCCATAGCTTTATATGTATCTACAATAACCAGATCTTTATAATTACAATAGATGGTGTTATGGTTTCAATGTGGCAGCTGTGACATTTATGTCTCTTTAAATTGATGTGTAAGAATAAAAGTGTGTATTTACAAACGTTGAGTATTCTCTCGTACTTTGTGATGACTTTTTTCACAGACTAAATCCCTGTGGATTCTGGATTGGTTTAACAAAGTGTGCATCCAGGGGAAAGTCAGGATGAGAGGATCCTCGCGTCAGAGAAAGTCAACAGGCCAAGGTGACCGGTGTGTTAAAGATACCTTAGGAAGCTCCGCTGGCTTGTTTTCTCCTGCTGATCAGTGGGAGCTGTTTTCTCACTCTCTGCCTGAGGAAGTATCCATGTTGTTCTTAGGTTGTTTTGTTTCTCAGAAGTTGCCATCGAGCTGGTCCGTGTTGTGACAGGAGTGTCGAGGAATGCACTAAGAGGGGAGTGTTTACATCTGCAACTACAGAGAGAAAACAGCCAGACAACTTCCGCATTTTACACTTATCTCAAATATGAATGTGTCTTAAAAAGATACAAATTATATTTATTTTCATTGTGGAGATAAAGTATTTTTACACCAAAATAGTGCTCAGTAAAAACTTTTAAATGTCACTGATACACAAACAGCAATGTCCACTAGATGGCATTGGTGACCAACAGGAGTCATGGGATCAGTGGTAAGTGTATGTAAAAGCTCAGATCACATGTTTCTTCCAAAAAGAGAACCGAGCAAGCAAAAATGTTTTAAAATCGTTTATTATTTAAATAAATATTTACATAACAGCTTCGTATAAATCAAATTTATTTTTCTTACACGACACATCTTTCTAAAATCAACTGCTTTAACAAGGAAGAAAACAAAATAAGGGATGGATTACAATGATTCTGTAAATCTGTGTTGAGAGGGGTTCAGAGGTTCATCTCAACCTCTCGTGTTGATCACTGAGCAAATATTCCTGTTTGCGTTCATGAAGGCTGAACCTGGATGACATTTACCTTCGCTCAATTACCATTTAAAACCTGAGCCTCAAGACTGCGCTCACCCATTATAAATGTCGTCATAGTATGCATAACTCTACATGATAATTTGATACACATTTTAGTTTGTTGTTACTAAGGAATAGGAGGATGATACTCTACGCTAACTCAATAAAAGGCCATACCGCATGGCTAAGAAAACAAATTAACATCTTAAGTCACACATTAATCATTCAGGCACAAACAAAGCAATAGACAGCCTCGGTGACATTATGAGACAGCACTCACACAGTTTGGCTACAATGCCCTGCTAAACGGTGTATAGTTTATGGCTCGGCTCGAAAACAAAACGACTCAGGCGAGGTGATCTAAGAAAATTAGAGCACGCAATTAATGCCCAAGCTACATTTCTAACCCACATCTCTTCAACCAGATTGTTGAAAATTGTCTCTCCAATTAAAATCACTAGGTTTGGATGATCAGTTTGAAATGTTACGATAAAAATGACAGTGAAATCATGGGGAGGGGGAGACAACTTAAACCGGCCAATAGAAATCGTGTCGTTGTGGCCTTTAAGCTGCTTATACCACAACTTTAGGCTATGGCAACGTCACTTAATTATAAAGAGATGGGAAAGAAACTCAATGTACACATCGTTTACATTATGCAAGTAAAAAATATTAAAACAAAATGGAGGACAAAACTCTAAAATAACCGTTTTATTTAATGCAACCTTATGCTTCTCGGGGATTAAAACAAAAACCCAATGAAATGCTCTTTGTTTTCTATTGCTGTCAGATCATGCATGTAAACGCTATACTTATAATAAAACCAATTGTTTGCTTAAAAATGTATAAAGAAAATACTCTTTTGTTCAAAATACTATTCGGGGAGGGATTAAAGGGTGAATTAATACAATTTTAAAAACAACACCTTGTTGTTTTCATCCTGAGATTTAAACCAATGTGTGTCCTCTCAAAGGAGTAATTTACTATTTTTTTTTAAATTGTTATGCACATACATATTCTGCCTCCCGTTGGTCAGTGGGCGTCTCAGTGGGCGTCTCAGTTAAAATCCATTGTTACCTTTCTTGGAGACTGTCATACTGCATCAGTGTTGGGCTGGGACGAGTGCGTTCCACTCACAAAGTTATAAACCAAAAACTGCGAGGTGGCAAAATAATGTGTGGCAAAGAGTTTTCCGTCAGGCGTGGGGTCGGAGAAAGCAATCTCGTCTTTGCTCAGGTACGAGCCGTAGACGAAGTTGTTCCTGTGCGAGAAAAAACAAAACAATGAACGTGTCAATTTGTTTCTGAGGCGACAGAACCTCAGATGTTGCTGTGTTTTTTTTAAAGACGCACTGACCTGAGGCACTCGAGCATGCGCGAGGCGATGCCCTGGCGTCTCATCATGTTGACCACCCAGATACGGCTGATGCCACAGATGGCCGGCTCCGCTGTTGTGGAGCAGCACCAAGCTCTCTGACGTTCAAACATCACCTTTTCTCCCTCTGAACCCTCGGGTGTTGGCTCCTCGATCACCCTGTATCCCTGTGATCATTCACAAGGCTCAGCTTACGTAAAACTAAAATGCACTTTGTTATGCTATTACTGTTGTTTTGACGTGATAAACATGTACTGATGACACAGGATTGCGTGTTCTTACCTCTTGTATGTGCTCCGCTATAAGGCATCCACCCACTTTCTTGTCATTGGAGATGAAGAGGAAGGTCTTTGTCTGAGAGGGACACTTGGTCTCCACCTGCTGGAAGCCGAGGTCGTTGTCAACCATCTCCCTGATCTCCTCCACCTGAGAAACAAACAGTTACTGTGTAGTCCAAAAATAATATGCTGCTGTTTGTGGCTTTAAAGGATTCACCCAAAAGAAAAACGATGACCTAGTGCTTCTTTTACCGTTATAAATTGCATTTCCACACCTAAAACTAAATATATTTTAACTGATTGAGCAGAGTTGTCCTCGCCAGTGATACCCACCAACATTAATAATCCTTTAATGGCAAAGGGCAGTTAACATACTGTACCTTCTTCAGAGCATATTTGGGATCATCTGGCAGGACGAGAATCATCTTGCCGTCAGGATACTCTGCCAGTATTCTCTCTTTCTTCCATCCCTGAAAAGAAGAGGGGGAAAAAAAAGAGGGAATTTATGTTAGATAAACTCGTAACCAATGTTTTTATTGTCCTCATGAGGCATTTATGTTCTTCATTTGATAAATAGAGTACCTTCCTATGTGCTACCAATATTGCAAATGCGCATACTTCATTATAGTAAATATTGTAACTATTTACATCACATGGTTCTACTTTTGTTTCATCAATTCTGTCATATGTACACTATTTCACTGTATATACACTTCATATACTCTGCATTTTACTCTATATAATAATCTTCTTGAATATGCTCTGCTGTTTGGTTATATATATATATATATATATATATATATATATATATATATATATATATATATATATATATATATATATATGTGTGTGTGTGTGTGTGTGTGTGTGTGTGTGTGTATATGCAAAAGGTTCTGTTGTCTTTCATGGTGTTGAGTCAGACCAAACGTGAAAGACAATGGAGGCGACATCTGAGTATATGCCATGTATGTACGGTAGTTTCCTGTAATTGGCTCAGATACCTTTCTAACTAACTTGGTAAATTAAATTAAACTACTCCACATGTGCTTAATGTGATGCTCGGGTATTCCTAGATGAGTCTGTGTTTTGCCCTGATGAGTCAACGCTGTGAGACCGTAGGCAAGCCAAAATAATAAGTCAAGGAAACCTCCTCTCACCACATATTTGACAGCGCTGATGAACTGGTTGTGGAAGAGTAAATGTTGGGATTCATCTTCAGGGTTGGCAGCAGAGTAGAGCATCCCACACACGCTGCAGGCCACTGCTCCAAAATGCTTCTGTCCTGCATCCTACGAGACAATGAAAGCACAGATCACTCCTTGCATTTGTGTACATCCTGTCAATATACACAACAAGGCCTTAACCTGCAATGCCTGACCTCTAGTTTACTTGCTATACCGAGTATAATAACAACAGACAGATGCTCACAATAATGGTTTGGGTGACATCTTTGTCAGCCTCCTTTAGTTTCTTGACTTCTTTTTGCAGACAAGCGTCCGAGAGAGGAGTCCTGCCATCCTGTGGCTCCGCTGCTCTGCTGTGATACAAACACACATCACATTACTTCAGATTCCCGCTGCTACGAGGAAAAAAAACATGTAAAATTACTTGAGAAACTTCTTACTCTTGAGGTTCCTTCAATGTCTTCTCGGCTGAATCGACTGTTTCCGTCGTATTCTCCGGAGAAGGATCAACAACACCAGTGACTGTAGGAAAAGGAAAGATCACAAGCACATTTTGGAAACCTAAAATTAATCTTCTGGCTCTATGTTGCCATGTGATAAGTAGCAACTGTGACATGATATCAAATAAACTGTCTTCTTGATAGTTTATATAATGTAAATATAGTAGGATATTTTTCACAAAGATTTCATCATCCAGTGATAACATGAAATAAATATAATGTGACAGCAACATAAGACATTACATAAATCACGCCGACTGTAAATAAATGCATACCTGCAGGCTTTTCTTCACTCTTCAGTGCGTCATCTGACACTTTCGAGCCGTCTTTAGAGGGAATGGCAGCGGTGAAATCAACTGTATCCTAAGTAAGAAAGAGACCGGGGATGAGTAACATATTTCTTCCAAACTGCTGTTTGTGACACCCATTATGGCCTGATTTATTTTTGAGTTACCTTGCATTTGACATCTTCTGATGATGGTGCATTTGGGGTTTTCTGGGGCATTGAACCAACATCAGCCGTCGAAACAGAGGGCTCAGATTTGATTGAACCAGCAGGCTGAGATGCTGTTTGCTTGAGCTGAGCTGCACTTCCACTTCCAACAGGCTTTGACTGAGGTGAAGCAGAAGCAGCGGGCCTGGACTGACCCGGAGCCGACGCGGCTCTCGACTGGGGCGTCGTCAAAACAGGAGACTTCAATGGAGCTTTAACTGCAGGTCTGTGTGTTGAAGAAGCTGAGGCAGTAGCGGAGGCCCTCGACTGGGGTGTTGTTGCAACGGCGGGCGTTAACTGTGGAGCGGTGGAACCGGCGGGCTTTGACTGGGCCGACGCCGCAACGGTGGGCTTTGACTGACCTGAGATCTGTCCAGCCGGTGTGGTCTGAGCTTTGAGTTTCGCCTGGTTGGCAAGATGTGATGAAACTGTGGGTCTGGACTGAACTGTGGGTCTGGATTGAGCTGCGGGGTTTAACTGATGGTTCGGTCGCGTCGGCTGTGTGGGCCTCGACTGAAGGCCGGGCTTTCTTGCAGCTACTGGTAATGGGTCATCATCTAGTTGAAAGTCATCAAAGGAATACTTGGGTCTGGGTCTGTATGGCTTGTACTCAACTGGCTGCTGTTTCGCATTAAGTCCGTTGGGCATGGGCGGGGGCACCGCCGGCAGCGTCCTCTTGGCTGCTGATCTGGTCACTTTTGGGGCGGGCGCCGGAGCAGGGGTCTCTTTCGGAGTTTGAGCCTTACTTTGCCTTGTGGATTTACGCGTTCCAGCATTAGGAGTCCCAGTTTTGGAGGCTTCGGCTTTGTCAGGTTCAGATTTAGCGGGTTCACTTTTGGAGGTTTCCGTTTTCGTAGGCTCAGTCATACTGGGTTCAGGCTTAGGAGGTTCAACCTTCGGGACTTCTGGCGTGGGTGTCGCAGGCTTGCTAGTTGAGGCAGGACTTGGGAGAGGTGTTTTTGATTGACTTGCTGCTGCAGGCGGACGAGCCGGGGTCACAGGACTCACTGAGAATGGAGAGGAGGAGGCGGACATGGGTGATTGCCAATCCATGTCTGAAAACATCTGATTTGCTTGGTCGGATTTAAGTTTCTTCACACGTGCCCAAGACATTTTCTCTCTCTGCAGTTCAACCTGCCTCAGTCTTTGATATCTGGTCAGCTTCTTTTTCTCGTGGGCTTTCAGCGGCACACAAATCTGCGTGACGAAGAAACGCCTCTTTGGAGGCTCTACAGCAGGCACGGCGGGAGGCTTGGCCTCAGCCGAATTGTCCGTTGAGGGCTGGGCTGTAGATGCCTCTGAAGCAGGGGTCACCGAAGCAGAGCTCCCTTCTGGTCCAGCAGGAGTCGCAACACTGTCTGCCTCCCGTGTGTTGACAGGTGGACTTTCCTTCTTACTGGCTTCGCTCTTGGCTGCTGCTGCTGCTGTTGCCGCTGCCGCGACGGCGGCGGCTGCTACTACTGCTGCTGCCGCCGCCACTACTGCCGCTGCCTGTTTCTCTTCTTCTATCCTCTTCAACAGCATGCTGTCTGTAGCAATGTCCTCTGCGATCTCCTGACACAACGCCAAGAGGTTCAGCTGCTGCCTGTTTGCTGTTCTCTTCGAGGCAGCAGCCTTTTGCTCGGCCAGAGCTGCCAGACGGGCTTTGGTTCTGGCCTGTGTGTTCATTTCTTGCTTCTTCGGTTTTTCTGTCCCTTGCCTCTTTTTATCGTCTTCAGTCTTTTCAGCTGTGCTGTTTTGCTTCAAGCTGGTCCCACATGTGTCATCTTTAGTTTTCTCATTAACCATTTTCTCAGACTCTTTAGGAGGGACTGCCTCGGGTGTTTCCTGGGGTTTTTCTATTATCATAATGTCACCATCGTCATCATTCTCTTCCTCGGCTACAACGATCTCCCGGCCGATCTCTATATCCTGCAGAATCTGCACTTCTTGTAGGTCCAAATTAGCCTCAATGTTCTCCATCTCCACTGCATTGCAGTTTTCATTCGGGACTTGAGAGTGAGAGTTTGTCATATCAACCTCTGAGATATTACTGTCCATCATGGCGGATGATGGTTGCTGGCTTTGATCCAAATTTTGAAGAACTTCAACACCTTCCTCAGTTGAGATTTCGGTCTCAAGCCTGCTCCCCTGATCTAAAACCTCACTTGTATTTGCCACTTTGATCTCATCAGTCGTTTGACATTGCTGCACTTCTGCCTCAGGGAATCCGGTTTGTTGGGATGCATTTAAAATCATTTCATTTTCCACGTCACCTTCCAAAGCACTGTCTGGATCCACCTGCTCCGAAAGAGAGTCCGACAAACCCGATTCGGCCGCCGCTTGAGTGACAATATCGAAGTGGATTTCACCCTCTGGGATCGGTTCTAAGATCACAAACTCCTCAGATGTACTATCTGGCATTTCAACTTTGGGGGTGGCCGTAGTCGTCGTCACCGTGACGTCTGAAACCTCCTGAAGTCCAGAGTCCTCGTGTTCAGGAAACTCTGTGGCACTGACACAGTCTGGAGACCCATTCCTTTCACTGCTTTCTGGGGCATCTCCTGACTGGCCATCTGGCCTGCTGATGTCATCGCTAGAGCTGATCACCGCCACTTGTTTCACATCCTCGTTCATGTTACTCCGCTCCGACTGCGCAGGGACACAACTATCTGGCAGTCTGACAGTTTGTACTTCCATTTCAACTTCCTGGCCATCTGAGATGCAAACCTGTTGCGCAACATTTCCCTCATTTTCCAGTTGTTTGTCACAACGGTTTCCTTCATTAGTAGGCAAATCTCCTTCCATCTGCTGGGTGCTCTGTATGTCCAGTAAAGAGACACCATTGTGGTTCTCCGACGCTGTAGAAATCTCTCTATCATCGTTACTTTCCGGACTACTAATGGGCTCATACACTATCTGGTTTTCGTGAATCTCAACCTCTGACTGATTAACAGTCTTAATCTGCTCTTCTGACGCCTGAATTACAATATCATCATCTGGTTGGCCACAAACAAAAACTATTACTTCATTGCTTCCAGTTCCTTCTGCGTGGCCTTCAATATTACTGACTGCGACAACATCACTGTCAGCCTTATCAGAGGAAATGATTGCAGCCTCTTCTTTAACCTGATTAATCAGATGCCCCCCGGTTTCCTCTTCTAAAGCAGAATCTACCCCTCCTATTGATCCACTTATTACATCCATATCCACTTGAATATCATCAGCAGTCTGCTCTGTCTGCGTGTTTACATTATCCTTACTTTCAGCCATAGGTAGAGGCGTGGGAGTTTGATCTGATAAGACCGCGGCGGCTTCATGGACTTCCTCCATAACCGGGTTTTGCTGTTCTGCTGCAGTAGAAACCTCCGTTGTAGAAGTGTCCATACTTATTTGAACCTCTGGAGCATCATCAACACATTCAGCATTAACCTGGTCTTCATTTTCCTTACGCTCACAACTTATGCTCGCTAAATCTTTTTGAACTTCTGTGTTGAGTTCACTGACCTCCTGGCTTCTAGGGTTTTGTATTTCCACTGCAGGTGGTGGATTAAAAGTCTCCTCTGGTGTTGCCGTTTGCGGGTCCATTTCTGTTTGATTCTCAGTGGCATCCACACGTTTTTCAATAACCTTTTCCGTGTTTTCTTCACTCTCAGCATTGGCATCAATAAATTCTTTAAGTACGTCAGCATCTGTAGAGAATTCATTGACCTTCAGACTCCTCTGGTTTTGTGTTTCTACTGTAGTCGTCTGATGAGAAGTCTCCTCTGGCGTTGCCGTCGTCTGCAAATCCACATCCCTTTGATTCTCAAGTGCACTGACATATTCTGTGATAACCTTGTTTTCATTTTCATTTCTGTCTGAAGTCTGAATCATTACACCTTCTTGAGCTTTCTCAGATTCGTCCGATGCAGGTTCGATGACTTCTTGGCTCCTCTGGACCTGCGTTTGTGCTGTCGGCGCCATGTTAGAAATATCCGCTGATGTCGCTACATTCACTTCATTTGGACTTTTCTGACTTCGTATTTCCACTGTCGGTGCTGTGTGAGATATCTCCTCTGATGCTGTTGCAGTCTGCGTGTCCACGTCTATTTGGCTTTTCTCCATTTCCACTGAAGCGTCTCGATTTGAAACCTCTGATGTCGATGTAGTCTGCGTTTCGATTTGATTCTCTGGTACAGTCACAGATTCAAAGCTCAGCTTGTTTTCTTCCTCATGACGTGTCGTCAATATGTCTGTCGCAGGTTCAGTGACTTCTTGGCTCTTCCGGTCCTGTGTTTCTACTGTAGGTGTGATGTTAGAAATCTCCTCTGATGCTGTTGCAGTCTGCGTGTCCACTTCTATTTGGCTTTTCTCCATTTCCACTGAAGCGGCTGGATTTGAGACCTCTGATGTCGATGTAGTCTGCGTTTCCATTTCGGTTTGACTCTCTGTTACGGTCACAGATTCAAAGCTCAGCTTGTTTTCTTCCTCATGAAGTTTCGTCAATACGTCTGTCGCAGCTTCAATGACTTCTTGGCTCTTCTGATCCTGTGTTTCTACTGTAGGTGTGATGTTAGAAATCTCCACTGATGCTGTTGCAGTCTGCGTGTCCACTAATATTTGGCTTTTCTCCATTTCCACTGAAGCGGCTGGATTTGAGACCTCTGATGTCGATGTAGTCTGCGTTTCCATTTCGGTTTGACTCTCTGTTACGGTCACAGATTCAAAGCTCAGCTTGTTTTCTTCCTCATGAAGTTTCGTCAATACGTCTGTCGCAGCTTCAATGACTTCTTGGCTCTTCTGATCCTGTGTTTCTACTGTAGGTGTGATGTTAGAAATCTCCACTGGTTTTACCGCAGTCTCCCCTTTTACTTCATTTTGACGTTTCTGACTTGATGTTTCCACTGTCGGTGCTGTGCTAGATATCTCCTCTGATGCTGTTGCAGTCTGCACGTCCACTTCTATTTGGCTTTCCTCCATTTCCACTGAAGCGGCTGAATTTGAAACCTCTGATGTTGATGTAGTCAGAGTTTCCATTTTGATTTGACTCTCTGGTACAGTCACAGATTCAAAGCTCAACTTGTTTTCTTTTTCCATATTTTCAATCATATGCTCCTCATGATGTTCAACAGATACACAGTTTTCCTGAATTTGTATTTCTCCTGTAGATGCAATGTTGGAAATCTCCTCTGACGTAGGCGCTTCTATTTGACTCTCGGTAGCAGCAACACATTCAGCACCGACCCTGCCTTCATCTTTGGCGTTCTGACAATTTGCAACTGGATGTTTCTGTGCTTTGTCAGACATGTCCGTGGTGTGTTCACGGTCTCCTGGCCTCTCCTGGCTTTGTAATTCCACTGCAGATGCATGATTAGAAATCTCTGATGCCGTCGTGGTCCGTCTCTCAGGTCCACTACTAGTACATTCAAAGTTCTCGTCTTCATTTTCAATTATTTTAGAATTGAACACATGATCCTCATTACATTTTGTAGAAATGTCTGTGACACGTTCACTGACACCCTGGTTATTCTGGCTTTGTATATCCGCTGTAGCCACTTCATTAGAAATCGCCTGCTCTGGTGTTGCAAGGGCATGTTCAAAGTTTGTCTCCTTTTCTTTTTCTTGACTTGTCATTGCATCTCCTTTGACTTCAGCAGGTATTCCTGTAGCGTGGTCTTCAACTGTGTGGTTTCCCTGGTTTTGATCATCCTCTTTAGGTGCTGAGTCAGCTCTCTCCTCTGGTGTTATTTTCGTCTGCATGTCCACGTCAGTCGGAACCGTTGAGACTGCGACACAATCGGGGAGCACCTCGCTTTGATTTTGCTCTGGAACAGACTCACACTCTGTCATCAATATTTCAGTCCGGCTGTCAGTTGTTGTGTCCAGCACCTCTTGGCTCAGTTGAAGCGCAGCAAAAGACCCCGGCCCAGCAGCAGGCTGGGTCGACAAGAACTCAACGCCTCTCCTTTCACTTTCTTCAAGCTTTTCTTCAGACTCTCTGACTAGTTTGCTCACACCATCACATGAGTTGGTAATTGTAGCTGCTACGTCATGGCTCACTTGATCCTCCGATTTTGATTCCTCCTTGAAGGTAACTTGAATTTTGACACTGAGGTCTGTTTGAGTCTCTGTTGTTAGATTTTCCTCAGTCGGACTTTCTGGATTACTACCTGCTACCAGGATCTCTTCTGGTGCAGAGTTTGTTTTGTTTAATAATGCTTCAGCGTCTACATCCCTGTGGTCTGCAGAGACACTGGCTGCTTTAATCACTTCCTGCACTTTATTTTCTCCTTCCTTACTTCTACATTTCATATCCAGCTTTATCTCCTCAGAAACAGACTCTTTGGCCTCCTTTGTTTCAGTTGCACTGCTCACTTCAGTCTGACTTTTACAAGCTGTCCTTTCATCTACCTGTACTTCACCGCCACAGCCTGGATTTGCCTCTCCAGTACCAGAATAAAGTGTTTCCTCTGACGTTGAAAGGGATTCCTTATCTACACCATTTGGGCTTTTGGTAGCAAAGTCTATCTTTTCTTGATCCCCTGCCTTGGATGTGACGCAAGGCAAACCTGCAACTGTTGCAGTGACAGAGTCCGATATTTCTCTACATGATATTTGTGTGTCATTATCTGTGAGCGGTTGGCTATCTGGATTTTTTAATTCCTCATGTTTACTTTCATCAGCTGCGCACGTAAATCCAATGCTAGCTTCTGCACTCCCTCCTATAGAGACAACGGTTTCCTTAGACTCTGCTTGTGTGGCATTAAGTGACATCTCTTGTCTCTGTTGTTCAGTGTCAGACAATGCAGATTTTTTTTTCTCATCCTGATTCTCCTCTCCCACACTTGAATCTGAAAATCTACCATAATTGTGCTCCATCTGAACAGGGTCTCCAGGTGGGGATGGCGACCCTCTGCTTGTCTCCTGTGTGTCGGACGCTGCCTCTTCAACCTTGCGCTTAGCTTTGACTCGATTAGAATACTTTCTGATGCAGCGGGCCTTGTCGTCATCATCCCTCTCTCTGAAGAGGTCAGTCTTACTACTGTCACTACTCAAATCATCCTCAGACTCTGTGGAGGCGGTCCGCTTCAGGGAAGCTTTGGAGTTAGCTTTCTGCGAGGGAGCTTCTCCGCAGGAGGCACTTGTGGGTCTCAGTAGATTGGCTTTTTTGACAGGCGGGTCAGAAATAGTTTTGCTGGAATCCTTTGGAGGGGAACTCTGTTTGGATGACTTGGCGGGTTTATTTCCCCCTTCCGGAGAAGTAGACAGTTTTTTCTTAGTCCGTGGGGCTGCTGTATTTTCCCGTGTATTTCCTGTTTTAAGTGACCTATTAATGGTAGCTGGTGCAGTTTTGGATGGCAGATCCTCCCCATCATCATCCAACTTCCTCATCTTGGGCTGAGAATCATGAGGAGATGATCCTCTCTTTGGGGCTGGCATCCTGTCAAAATACGGGACAACAATAACCAATAAGAATTGTGAAATCAAGACAACAGAGGAGATGCAACATATCCCTAACATTTCTACTTTATAAAATTAGCCAGTATTGACACTTTTCTTCCAGGCATCCTGTGGTTTCTGCTTCTGATGAGGTGAATACAGAAGAATATATGCTTTCAAACGACCCGACAAAAATGCTCCGTGTCCAAATTCAACACTCGTACTATATTAATTTGGACTACAAGCCCTTTTCTAAATGGTTTACCAACAACCCACAAAGCTAACGTTGAACATAAACAGTGATACATCGTAGTTCAACCAGTCGGCTAGCGCGTCACACAATGTACGATCCACATTTACTCACGTATTCGCCATCTACATTCAGTATATCACTGAAAGTCTGACAGTCGACGGAGATCCTTGTCTCCGGGAGTTGTGCAGACAGTCAGAAACGGACAGCTAGCCCGCTAGCGAGTGGTTGGGATGGGTGATGGGAGCTAAAGCTAGCAGCAGCCAACTCGCAACAAATGAGCGAAACGGGACTCGCGGGTGAAGTCAGTGTGAAGCTGGAGGCGGACAGACCGAGAGGGCAGAGCGGTCCTCACCGCACTAACGGCCGCGGAAACATACAGCCAAGACACACGTTAATGAAACTCACTTTGATGTTTTCTTTTTCAACAACAGCTGTTTTTTTTTCTCTTTCCTGTGAATAAAAATTAACTGTACTTCCGGAGGGAAACGGCGGAAATGACGTCGCAGCACCACCGGTCGCTGCTCACGACCGGGGCCGAAGTTGCATGTAGAATATATTTTTAAGGGATACAAATATCACATGCCAACCGATTTTATACCCCCCAAAAAAAGAGGTACTACCTTTAGGTATTTCCATTTTTTATTTTTAAATATTTTAATTTATTTAAAAAAAATGAAAATTTGAATTATCATTCCGTCTTCTAGGATAAATAGACATTCACATATATAACTATTGTCTGACTTGGTAGCCGGGTGGAATGGGCGCTTGCCTGGCACACGAGAGCTCCGGGTTCGAAACCCGGGTTGGTACAACTGAGTGTGAACGACTAGACTGAGCTAGGCCTCCCTCTCGGGGGACCGCTGCTCCATAGCTAGTGTGGAGCTTTGTTCACTGGGATCTGATAGCGCCAGGCATGGTGCTGGGACTCCAGTGAGACGGCTGCAACTCAGTTGCGTCTAGTATAGTAGTAGTACAGCTCACGTGTGGGCAAGGGATAGCTAGCCATTAGCGTAGCGAGTAATTCCAAGGCAGACGGGGTTCATCAACATATGCATGGTTGATATGGACACGGTGGAGGGCAACCTTTTTCTTAAACAACAACATAAGATTAAAAACAATCTTAATTTAAATTAAGATTTTAATTTTAATCTTTTATTAAAAACATAATTTAATAAAAATTTAATAAAAAAAACATTTGAATAACATAAGATTAAAAACAAGATTTAATTTTTTTAAAAATTTTAAGCAGTAATAATAACAACTCTTTATCTTTAATTAACTTAATTAACTTAAATAGAAATAACAAGCACAAAGTAATGTTGTGCTTGATATTGGGGGTAATATTGGCAACAATATTAAAAGTTGCCAATATTGCACATGATATTGAAATGTAAAATGACAAATAAGAAGAAAAAAGAAGCCTGAAGATAGTTCATGATGCTACAGTAAAGATAAAGAGTAGTGACCACCAGTGTTCCATGCTGTAAAGTTTGCATTATATTTATTATGTATTTGTTGCCTTTATTGTGACCCACATGCAGTTTAATTGTATTTAATGGTGTTTTAATGTGTGCTATTGGAGTTTTAATAGAGGCTATTGCTTTGCCTTCTGTCTGAACCTTTCTGTTTAGCACTTAGGTTGGTGTTGAAGTGCAAGACAGCTAATTAAACATCAGCTGAAGAAATTCAACCTGCCAATGATGGTGCACTTCTACACTGCCATCATTGAGTCCATCCTCTGCTCCTCCATCACCGTCTGGCACGCTGCAGCCACTGCCAAGGACAAGGCAGCGAAAAAAAATCCTTGTCTGTGAAAACAGACCTCCACTGTCAGGTCTGAGGTCGGTTTCATATGTCTGTGTGCACCAAATCATGCTGTAATATCTGTCATTTGAGGAAGAAATTACTAAATTGCACATTTTGTAATTTGCTGCTTTCACTCCCTTCTTTACAATAAATTTCAATTACATTTATTTTGAATAGCCCAAAATCATAAATTAGCCCTCACATTTAAACGGGAAACACTCCCCCAAAAAACCTTTTAACAGGGAGAAAAAGGGAATAAACCTTAGGGAGCGCCACAGAGGAGGATCCCTCTCCCCAGATGAACAGAAGTGCAATAGATGTCATGTGTACAGCATGAGTTACAACACATTCGATGCATATAACATACATTATTCATATAATTAATAATTTATGATTTACATGCTTTCAGGGAGTATTTGTGCAATTATGACACATTTATACAGTATACTGAATCTTTCATTTTGCAATTGTGTTTTCAACTATAGACACCATAGTAAAAAAGAAACCAAAAGATCAAACATTGAAGAGTAAATACATTTTCATTTCTCCTCAGAATTGATTGCCATGCATGATTATCAGACACAAACCACAAAACGTTTTTATGTGATTTTATTTTTTAGACGTTGCAGATATTTCATCGCCAAATCACATTAGTGGCAAGCAAAACAAGTAAAGCACTTTAGTTGTTAGATTTAAATATACAGAGACAATCCAATATATATGTTTTGCATTTTGGCAGAGGGATGGTGATATCTATTGATCAATGCACTGACAGTAAATGGTAAGCAACAGGGGGAAGGTAAAGGCATAAATAATAACATTGTGAGTGCATACAGCCTTGTTTATTTGTTCATCTCCAGGATTCCACTTCCTGGCCCGCGCTTCTTCGCACTGCAGATGTTGCAAAACTGCACCCCAGGAATCTGAAAGAGGGAAAAGAGGCAGGAGTCTCAATACAGAACAGTTTAATGTTTAAGATTCTCAGCAAAAAATAGAACAATGCCTGGAGAAATATTATCGAGTAAAACTTAACACCAAATGATACAAATATTGTGAAGCGTTCTGTAAAGAGTGACACAGATTAAAGTCAGGTTTATATACATTACACATTTCAAACGGCAGGTGTAGATTCAATGCGTATCAAATTAAAAAGCCCAACAATTAATTAATTAATTAAATATATATATATATATATATATATAAAATTCAATAAAAAATAAAATCCTATACCAGTAAGATTAAAACATTTTTGTTGTATTAAATAAATAAAAAAAGGGAATAACATCACCAAAAATAGGGTAATAATACTGATTCTAAAATACATGTTATAGCCGTTAATCACACACTTTAAATCTAACTAAAAGCTTCAGAAAAAGATGTGTTTTTAGTCACCTTTTAAAAGAAGACACTCTTGTAGCAGACTTTAGATTCTGACTGTGACAGGAAGCATCTAACTTTATATATTCTTCTAAAATGATAAAAGGCAGTCTTGGAGATATTAGCTATGTGCCTCAGTGAAGTTGCTTACCGTTCCTGAAGATGGTAAACATTCCTTGTGAAACATGTGTCTGCAGTGAAACACAACCACGTTGAAGGGTTTGGCCATATCTGAAACACAGGTGTGAAGCAAAATACTAGCAATGAATAGCTTTCAAATGCAACACAACAATAAAATACTTTGTTACAACTAAAGGAAACCCACCTGACGGTAATATTGTAGCATGACACGATTCGCAAATGTTCTCCTCTGAAAAGACAAACCAACACCTGCATGAGTACAGTGTGAAAAGGACTTCATCTCCACTGCTTCCGCATGAACCCAAAGAAAGAGCACCCACCGTCGAGCCTGACGCCTCTCATCTGTGTTCGGTGCATCTTCTGCAGCAGCGAGAGGGAGTCGGCCACCAGGATCTTCTTACACCCTTCCCTCAGTAGAATCTTCGAAACGAGAAGAAAGAAAATGTTGATTAATAAGAAAAACGACATAATAAATAGTAGGACTGAGCAATTAAGCAAAATTCATGAATTAATTCATAAATGTTATTTTTTATTTCCGCCTGTAAAATAACTCAAAGTACTGCTAGAGTAATACATTACTTCCAAATGGAGCTACTGAGGTTATAGGATCCACATAAACTGTGAAATTAGTTATTCCACAATGTCATGTCCCCATCAATATCATTTCATCCTACAAATATTACAGTAAGAATCTTCCATCTCGGAGTTTACAAAATTAACTACAGTTTTAATAGCTGTACTACTTGTTAAATCATCTGTAGTCCAAATAAGATTAAATCCGTTTAGATTACATTATTTACTTACCTGTAGATTGTAGTCCTGGAGGATTTTTACAAGTGAATCCCTGAGGTTTGGGATTTCCATGCCCTCCTTAATGCGATAGATGAGCAGGATGGGATCCACATGAGTACCAATGTTATTAAGGAGGCCCGTGATGAATGCTGGGGAGACAATAGCAGGGACAAATACATATTATGAAAGTGAGAAAATGACAAAGACAAATGTTGGGGCAATTGGAGACTGTATCATACGTGGTTTATCAATAGAGTAAGAGATGAGATCCTCCCAGAGCTCTGCATCGTCCTGCTCTTTGGCAAACTCGATGGCCTTGTCCACGTCCTCCAGCTCCTCCATGATCATCTGCAGAGCTCGTCTGCAGTTCCCCATCCTGCCTGAGAGTCAACATGTTGGATTAGTTTCCTTTTAATAATTTCAAAACACCCTTAAAATCAGGAAAACAGACCTTAACTAACACTTACTGAGCAGGAAGACAGTCTCCTCCACAAAGTTCCTCTGCTGACAAACCTCGAGAGCCTGACAGAAAAGAGGAGACGACATAATTCATGTCTTGTAGCTTCTGGAAACCTGGATGCGCAGTGGGATGACATGCAAGAACGGTACCTTTTCGAGCGGACAGTGTGTGCTATCTCTCAGGAAAGGCAAGAGATTCGGACGGTCATATTCGGCATACAGGACAATCTGTCTCTCGTGGTATTTTTGGCCTTTGTGGTGATCCCGCTTAAATAGTTTATGGAGATACTGTGGGAGGGGAAAAAGATGAGTCAAATCAGTTGTGGATTACATTTTGTGGGTTAATGTGATTGTATATAAAAGTGATCTCAACTCACCACGTGCAGAAGCTCGGGCCTGTCTGCTAGTTCCTCCACCACACGGTCCGTCTATGAGCAGAGAAACAGGATCAGCGGGCTGCGGATTTTAATCACATCCTTAATTAAATACAGAGACAAGCCAGGAACGCTTACCGAGATCTTGTCCTCATTGTCGAGAAGCATGTCAACAGCTTTCTGTCAATTTAGAGAATATATTACTCAAACATGTGAAGGTGAAAATAATTAAAATGTGCACGTTTTTAGTCTGCGACCAGTCTTTTACCTCTTTGTCAAAGTCCATGAGGAGCACGATCTTGTCCTCGATGGAAGAGAAAAGGTTGTGTTTGTGGATCAGCTGGTAGACGTCTTTGTGCCTCAGTCGCAGGTAGATTTCCAAGGCTCTGTCGTACCGCTGGTCGTACGTGTATCTGCAACAGCATCAGGGACCAACAGGTTACTTTATAACATTTTATTTTGTCATTTTTTTATTCATTGAAAGCATTACTCCGTCAACCCTGCAGGCACCTCTGTGACTACATCTTTGCAGGCAAATATTGTGCAGATACACAGAATGCCATTTAAAACTCCAATCTAAATCTTGGAATTTAACAAATACCAAACAAGTGACACTGCATTCCATACAAATGTGTTTAAAATGATGCACAAGATAGTTTTTGTTTGTTTTTAACCATTTTGTCATATTAAAAAACAGCAACTTGTGTTTGAATATTTCCCCTAATATGTATTAAATTGGTAGATTAATGCACACGTTAAGTCCATTTACAGTTCAGCCAACGTGGTGAGCAGCGTTCTGTTGGTGGGGTCCCTCTTCAGGTGATCGCTGACCGTCTGAACGATGGCCATGTTGTTATAAAGCTCTCCAGGCCATTCCCGGATCAGTGTGGCGAAACCCTTTGTGCACAGCAAAGGAGGAGGGACAAACCATTAGGCTGATGATCAACCAGTGGATTATAACTGGACAGGACGTTCAGACTAGTCAAGGACAAAGTACCTCGTAGTCAGTTTTGAGGAATTCATGCAAGATCATTTCATAGATGGCCGGTCTGAGACGCAGATCCCCTCTGGGCAAATACTGACTGATGGCCTGAAAATGGAGAGAGGTGGCATAAAACATGCATCACATTTTATAATCAATTCATGAACAAAATCACTTCAGTAATTAAATCCTATTAAGGAGCAGAAATTCTTACTTTCAACTGTCCGATGGTCTTGAACCGGTATACTTCATTTTCCCATAGTTCCATGTTTTTCCCAAGAACCTTTTGACACTTCCTGAATAAGAAGAAACACATGAATCATTGTGATGAAACAAGAACATTCTAGCTTGTGACTTTGTTAGCAGTGTAAATTAATAAGGAATGTTATACATGACATCTTCTGAACATCATATCGAGTGTCTCACAAAAAAACTCTGATGGTAATATTTTATATATGCATTCAAATTAATCTTCTGTGTTAGGTGTAGTGCACCAGTCTGTGGTACGGTTTGTCCCAGATTTGGCTTTCTGCACACACACCATTGCACCTCGTGGATAAAAGCACTTTTTATGTTTTTAAAATACAAGACTAAGGATTATTTGAACCTTGAATGTAATTGTCAACATTGCAAATTCATTGGTTGTTATTTGTTTTAAGTCTGTTGTTTGTACTTTTATGTGAAACTTTCATGCTGTCATCTTGGTCTCTTGTAAAAGAGATTTGACGTTTTATTTGGAATATCCTGAAAAAAAATAAAAGGTTACATAAAATAAATGTAAATAAACTATATAGTCTTTGTGCATAAAAGTTCATTCTTCACCCTTTAAATTTGGAAAGTTGATAAATATAACTAAATCAAGGTCCACTTAATAGTTAAAGTAAATATATTGTAACTGAACCTTGAGTTAAGATTCCTTTGTTTAAGTTTTTGGTTGAATTTGCATTGCACATGTATTAAAATCTCATTTTATCTGTTCAGTAGTCGTGGTAATTTTAGTGAATATAATGTTGGGTTGTGCCTCAGGGTGTTCCCTCTTTCTACAATAACCGATAAAGCCATTCTGCTTATCACTTAAAATATAAAGTTTCCGTAATAAGGCCCCTGGAGATGTAATAAAACTGACCATATCCCTGCAGACGTTAAACCTACCTCGCAGCACTGTCGTAGTCTCCTTTCTCCACTAAGTGATTGATGTAAGCCATCCCGATTTTCTGAACGTCGTGTCTCTTGATGTTTTTGAAGCTGATCTCTGCAGCCATCAGCGCCTCCTGTCGCAGTAACGGGACACACAGTCAAACTAAATAATTGTAGACCGTAACCTTTTGCAACATTCATAAAATTGAACCACGCAGACCTCATATTTCTTCTTTTCAAGCAGCCAATCAATATGGTCATCCTGGTCTCGCTCCTTGGCCACGACGATGTCTTTGGGACTGATGATGTAGAAGAGCGACTCGCCCTCAGAATGCTCTGTGAATGGAAATACATTTATGCCTCTGCGTATTGCGCATTAGAGTTGACATTTGATGGCCGAGGCATAATGAAATCAGGGCGCAGTAAAAGGCCGCGTGACATTTCTCTGAGGGCTGTCTTTATAGTCTCACCGAGGCGGTAGTCTCTGCACTCGTTGTCTTGGAAGTTGCGCACGGTCAGCGCGTCTGAAGAGATCTCCTCGCAGCTCTCAGGGAGAGGCTGGATGATGTCGAGGCGAGGCCGCGCACGAAACTCCTCATCCTGCACACACACAATGAGTAAAAACACCATAATAGCCTCTTTAAAATATAAATATATATGATGTAAAAGAAGTATAATTACCATTTGATCAGAGTTCTCCTTCACGAAGTACAAGGTGACGAGCTGATCCGCCAGCGGGGCCAGACCACTGATGAAGAACTCGGTCTCAAATGCCGAAACTGGTTAAAAAAAAAAAAAAGACACCAAAATAGCCATAAGGACAATATGATAGACACTATATTTAAGTGCATTTAATTCATCTGTAAATTGGGAATGGTAACATTATGATATTCTCTGCATTTGTTGCTGCATCTTCAACACAGATCCCTGTATGTATCTCACGTCAGGCAGATAAAGTGGCTGGCATCCGGGTTGAATCCCACTTTTATCCAGTGTTGTAGTATAAAACCATCTAAACTGAGACCAAGTCATGACCGAGACCAGAGTGCATCAAGACCGACACTAGACCGAGACCGAGGCGGGGCGAGTCCCACGCGGCATGACACGTGACGATAAAATGTGGAACATGCAAAACACATAGGAACTCCTCAAATTAATCTGAAAGATCCGCATTCCCATAGAAAAGAAATGAAGATTCCTCCTCACTCGCCTCTTTTATTGCCAAGAATATTGAATATGTGTGCATGCAATAAGTGTATCATGAGAAATATCTTGATAAAATAATCAAAAAGCATTGCAGAGGTGAATTTTATGTTTGAGAATTTCCTTGTTTTTTTATGATCAAACCAAATCGAACAAACTTAACCCTCTTTATTTCACACTGCTCTTCCAAGTTTTGTGATTTTGGTTGCATTTAAAACAGAAAGTTTTACATCCAATCACAGTAATGATATACTGTGATTCTAAAATAAATCAGACTTTAAAAAGGTGGTCTTGAGTACAACACAGATTTTTATGCTAGTTAATTTTAAACACCATCCTATTTTTTCTCTTGCTTTATGTTGTGAATCAAACTCTAGCCTTTGTGTAGAAAAGTGATCTATAAATAAAGTTTACTATCATATAGTTCATTATAAAGTCTATTTTATACCTATTTCCACATAACGGCTGGGCAGGTCTCTCATTTCAGTTGGATTTCTCTCTTTCACGACACAAATCTGAGGAGATATGAGAAGATTACAGAAAGTCAGAAACGCTGGACTATCTCGTGTCAGTAATGAGTTGCAACAGAAAAGCAGCCGACCTTGATGGAAGTTCCCCAGCCGACGATGAGAGTGCAGTTGTCCTTCCAACACAGGCTGCAGGGGTACATGTCGGGCCTCAGACTCACGTTATCCCGCAGCACGTTTGTGATCCGCTGCTTTGTACCGATGTCATAGATTTTAACTCCCTAAAAAAGGCATGAGGGGGGAAAAAAAATCATTTCACACATTCAGTAATACACTTTAAAATGAGGCCTGCGACCGATCACTCACCACATTGTTGGCCCAGGCTATGAGGTTAGCTCTCCACTGGATATTAGTGATGGAGCCCTCGCCTTCATGTAGAACAGACGTCTTCCAGCGATTCAACCAGTTTCTTTCATACAGGAGCAGCTGAGGACGACAACAGGAGGACATTTAATGCCACACGGTTTGCAGTTGTGCAGCCCGGCCTACAGAGGGCAGCAGATGAACAGAACATTACACAGGAGCAGCCAGTCAGGAGCTGCGTCTGATAAAAGAGTGAAACATCCTTCAAGATAATAACTTAAACTGCAGGCAACTTTCTAATTCAGCCTGCAAATGACGACGTAAAAGAAGACTCCTCATATGAAGATCTTGATTCCACTTCGGAGCATTTAGGCACAAGGACAATGAAGACAGATTGCTCATTAGTCTCCATCTAAGTGAGAAAGCTTCACATTAGCTTCACATTCAGTGGCGGAGGAAGTCATTTTACAGTCACGTGGTCGACGTAATTGTAAGTAAGTAGAAGATGGTGTCATAAAGAAAAGTGTTGGACACATTACAAGCATGATTTCATACATCCTCCTTCCTCTAATCCTAATGCTGAACGCTACTTTGAGATACACACCGTTTAGTGTGTCCAAGTATTTCAACACAAACGTATGTTTGCAGTCTCACAGAGGTGTGGAAGCTCAGCGAGTGTTCAACCACAATGCAATGTGGTATCAAGGCGGCCGCTGGACTATTTCAAGTGCAGTTTAAAGCTCAGGCCTTGTATTGTACAAGCTGTCGAGGACAAAGCCTGTCATTCACATTCCCCCTGCATTGTTACTGTCCTTAGTATATAAACCGCTAAATGTGCATACTATTACCAAGGATGCCGGGACAAGGTTGTATAGGCTCTTTAATTCAGCAGTTGGGCTATGTTAATAAACAGTTTGCTCTACAAAGAGATGATATGACAAAAGAACTGTGGAGACAAAATTGAATTTCCTTTGACAGGATGTGGGCTCCCGTCGAGGCTTATTGATTTTCATCACAGGCACATTGTGGAGGCCTTCACAACTTGGAACTGAGAGGAATCAGCGGCGATTGAAAGAAAATGGCAAAGTAACACTAACAATGGGGTTTCATAAAAAAGAAAAAAAGTAAAAAAGTAGTTTTTCCTCACCCCTGTTGTATAAATGTCAGTATACTTTATTTATGGGTGGTTTTGGAATGGCGCTACATCCTCACAGCTTATGGTTGTGTGTACAGTCATTGGCATGTGGTAATAGGTAGGTGGTTTTACTTCCAAAAAAACAAATCTAAATGTCCGAGATAGTTTTCAGCTTCCGCAGCGACACACCTTCCAGAGACGACTTTTAGGATGGAGATCCCTGAACGCGCCCGGAAATCCTGAGACTATGCACCCTCTCGATAATGACATTTACTTGCCGTGCTTGTGAAGCATTGCCTTTCAAACGCTGTTGAGCGAACAGCACTTTGTGAAAATGGGCAGCTCTCCCGAGAGCACTCCAGCAAACAGACAGAAAACTAAGAGCCTTTCACAGCAGACAAAGGCCTGTGCGTCGCCGTCAGCCGAGCCAAAGTGAGAAGGTTCGCGGGTTTCGGTTTCACCCCGGACACAATCAGGATGAATTATTGTGGCAGGAAATGGTGAAAACTGTACATAATGACTGCACAGGAAAAGAATACTACTCAAACTTACCTTGTTGCCCCCAGTGACAAACTGTTTGTAGTTTGATCGGCTGAACTGAGGATGTAACGCCACCACCTGCAAAACAATACACGTGTGACAGATTATGGAGTGTCAAAAAATGTATTTTTCCGTTACGTTATATGCAGGTAATGCTGTAACAACAGATGCATACTAAAGGCAGTTAAAGGAGTCCTCACAAAACAACCATTTGTTTATCAATGAATCACCCTGTGTTACCTTAAATCCTATTTTTCTTGCATCCACAGCGACAGAGGTTTAAAAAAAAAAGGTCTTGATGATTTCAAGTAAATTGGGGGCTGCATATAACAGAATGACTTCTAAAACACATGCATCTACTATTTGAATATGTGTGGAGGCGTGCTACTCATCTGTCCGAGTCCCAAGTGTTTTATATTGTAAGGTTTTAGCAAAGATGTAGAAGTAGTGAGCATAAGACTGGAACAATGAGACTTCGATTAGTTGTGTGAGAGTTTGTGACCTGATGAAGTTACTAAACACGGCCCTCACTCACTTCCATTCATCAAAACATTTCTCAGTTTTTTTTTATTCTTCGTTCAGCAAAGAGGCATTTGAGGAAAACAACGTTTTCTTAAAGAGTTCAAAGTAAAACGGGCGAGTACTTGATGTACAGATGGTTATTTTGTGGGTGAAGCATTCCTTTTAAGTTCTCAGAAAATGTAACAACAACTTACTTTGATGGGACAGTCAAAGTTCTCGTGGAAGCCCTCTCTTGTATAGAGACCGAACACTTGAACCTGAAACAGAGATGAGACGGGGGAACGGAAAGCAAAAGGTGAATAACTCAAAATCTCTCCCTTTAATTGCTGCCTCTGCAACTATCTGAGGCCAGTGGGGGGAATTGTGGTCAGAAAAGACTTTGATTGGCTCTCTACTTCTCCGCTGGGTCACCAATTAGTGGACGAGTTGATTCTGTGAACCCCGCAGGGTTTAGAAACCCGACCACAGCCTCGGTTGGCTACAACAAACCCTAATGTACCATTAGAGTACACGACACCCAGTCTCTCTTCATCTGAGGCCTAAAAAAAGGGGACGTTTTTAGTTTTTTTTCAAAGTAGAGAAATAATATAAAACTCTGATGCAATCTCCTTTTCCGAACCGCACCAGCGATTAAGGATTAAGTTAGATTTTCAAAGGATTAACAGCCAACTGAATTGGTTGAGGGCGAACAATTGCTGTAGCATTGATTTTAATTGTGTGCTCCACTTTTTTTGTGCGACAAGATCTTGTTTTTGCCACCAGAATGCGAGAAGTAAGGGGCGGGTGATATCAGAGAGCATATCTTGACTGTGAAATCCATGAAGGATGGTGGTAATGATGAGAAGAGACAAGATAACAGCAAGGTGGAGAACATGGAGAGGGTATCCATAGACGGCTGATGGCTGACTGACAGCTCAATGGAGTGCGATCCTTTTCCCCTACTAGTCAAAATAGGCACGAGCTTTTTATAAATTCATGCATCATGAAAAAAATATGAGCATATATGGTAAAGATAAAACTTCAGGTTAATGCTCTGACTGTGGGGGGGTAAAAATAGACTACCAAACACCTCAAGTTCCACATCATTAGCATCAAGTTTAACACTGATAAGATGAGTTTTATATGAATCTTAGGGTGAATTATGAAAGATAAAAAACATAGATTTGTATATATTATGTTGTGTTGCTGCAGGCCCAAGGATCAGTAACCAGCGGCGATGAGCAGAGAGATCTCACCTTCCCATCCTCGGAGCAGATGCCCACATGCTCTCCACTTTCATCCAGACTGATCTGGTTGATCTTCACTGAACTCTGCGGAGACACAATATCATGGCATCTTTTTTTAGAGGCGGGTGTGAATATCTTTGTGGCTGGCCAAATGTTGCTGGCTGACATTTTATCCCATTAAGTGAAATGCCAGAAAGAGGCAAAAAATTTGACTATGGATGCACAGTCCCATATGTGTCAATGCATAAAGCATGGCATTAATACTGTGAAGGTTAGGGGGTCCAAATTCACTGCTGCTGCTTTTAAAGTTTACACATTCATGACACTATAGGGCTCTTTAGATAAAAGGATCATTCTAAATGGCATAAATTATAGCAAATGTTACTTAAAAAACATCCCTGAAGAGTTGACTGTGCAGACTAAAGGAGATACAGTTTGTTGCTTCATTTCTCCAGTGCATTAGGTTCACCTGGGTGTTTAGTCCTTGATTAGATCCTTTTCTGTTTCTCAGTTAATTCTGAATGCTTAATTTTGAAACTACGTCACAAATCCATCAGCCTGAACTCAGCTGCGTCTTTTCTGTTCAGTGAAACGGCGTCCTTGTTCCTCTCCTTGACTGATAACTGGCCAGTCAGTTCCTCAGGTGAGTAGCACTTGAATCAATGTGCTCAGCAGGGACACAACAGTCAAATCAGCCATGATTACTGAATGTTTTTTTACTTGAAATTAAGTTATTGTTCAGCCATTCCCTCCAGATCAAGGGAGAAGTCTGTGGGTAAAGTTAAATAGTGGGCCGAGATCACAGCTGGTTATAAATCCAATATGGCGCTTGATGAAAAGTCACAGGCTCACTTAAGTGATTACAATTCATCTTGAGGACTCAAATATTAACCAAATTTAATGGCAAACTATGAAATAATTATTAGGGCATTTAACACAAATAATTTCAACCTGCTGGTGGCTCTAGAGGAGAAATCAGGAAATTACCAAAGTAATTAGCATTATTTAGTGTTAATACTATTAAATACTATTAATTAATATTATTAATACATCATATAATTAGTATTCGTCTTGAGCATTGCTAAAAAGATAATCACATGTACCAGAAGGTTTATTGCATTTCATAACTATATTCTTAAGGATTTGAATGTACTCACAATCTCAAACTTCTGAGTCACATTTCCTTGGATGTCCAGCAGGAAGACTTTTCCAAAATGGGTCCCTAGTGCAAGAAACTGGAAAGGGACAAATGCAATGTAAATCAAACCAAATTAGAAAGAGGACACATGAAAAGTATTCAAGAATTTAGAAAAAAAAAAAAAAATCTTGTGATGAAGGCTCTGGCTGGATAAAAAAAAAGAAAGAAACACTTCCTGGAGCTGGAGCGACATGAGCAGCGTGGGGATTGGGTGGGCTTGGAGGCAAAACTGTGAAATTGCAGAGGGTGGGAAAGCCCTATTTATTAAAGCATACAGTGTGAAATGGCCTTTTTTCCCCTCTCAAATTAAAATGCTTAAGCATAATAAATGCGCTGTACATCTGACTTCTTCTCGTGCAAGCCAATCACGTCAATGCTTAGCATAGAGCTATTATTTCTACTGAGCAGCAACTGCTTTCTGTGCTTCAGCAAAAGAGTGTGTGTGTGTGTGTGTGTATACGCGAGTCCACTGGGACAAAAAAATTATAGAAACTGGGGGCTTTTGGCATTAGATTAAGTGTGTGTTCTTCCACCCCAGCCTCTGCTCCGTGGCCTCCTCCTAATCCCCCTCCCTTCTAGACCAGCATGTGGATGTGCGGCGAGTCCACCATGCTTCAGTGCAGTCTATAATGAAATGCTTATATTTACAGGCACAGCTGAGCATGTCAGACAGAGCCCCTGCAATCTCCCCAAATAAAATAACCAAAAATAAATAAATAAAGGGTTCAACCTTGTGAGGCGGAGCGACTTTTAAAGGGATTTATCAGAAAGGAATTGTTCAAATGAAATTCCGATTCAGACACTTAAAATATGAGGCAACATAAGGCAATATGTGCCGTCGGTGGCTTTAAGGTTGTGGGAGTTTGCCGCGGCGGAGGGGGCCGGTGTGACCACACAGATAGCTGCATGGGAGAAGGTACACAAGCACAGAAATCCCAGGGAGAAAGACAGTCAGATCAAATTTAGAATTTCAGCAACGCGACGTCTCTCACTGGGGCACGGTTGCTATTTTGAGGTTTAAAACAAATAAATAAAAAGAATAAGAGGGCACCAAATCGTCAAAGTAAAAATAAATAAATGAAAATCAATAGTGGTTAATAAAACATCAGGTGAGACATAACTGGGTATGACTTTTGCTCTGCTCAGGCGTGCTTGTGTGCTGCCGGTGCCACAACGATTAGCCGTCTGGCGGAGAGTGGCCGCTTAAAAAATATCAACATTGGACAAACGGAGGAGAGGAGCGAAAAATATGTAAGAGTGGGAATAAAAAGAGAAGACAATGGCGCCTGGTGTCTTCAGAAAGCACCTCCCTGAGAGGAAAAGCAGGGGAAGGTGAGAAAAGAATGGGCTGCCATCTCTCAAATGTGTACATAAACAATGTGAAACCTGTGGTGGATTTAAGCTCTACCTTGTCATGGACGGTCATACAGCTGGCTGCATCCTTCTGGAGGATTTCTGTCACCCCATTGGAGAGCCTCTCATACTTCAGCTTGGGCTCCTCCTCGCTGTCCTCCTCCTGGTTTACAAAGTGGACTTGTAAGATGGGCTGTCACTGTACGATATACATATTCTTAAAAAGGCATACATTACAACAGCACAGCGTCTAACAAATGCTATAGTTCACAATGTTCCTTGAAAGCCACACAACCCTTCATGCAGGAAACGGAAATCTATTATTTCAATCCTGTCTTACAATCTGATCTAACGAAGTCAGAGGAAGTTCAACGAAGAGTTTGGACTCGACCTTATGAGTTTTTATGCATGAATAAATTGTCAGAAAATAGTAGCCCACGATAAAATATCCAGAAACCCAACATGACAAATGTCTTGTGTTTCCGACTTAAGAGGTTAAAACCCAAATATATCTACTTAACTATCATAAATGGCAAAGAAACACATTATTTAAGAACCTGGAAACACAGAACATGTGCTGAAAAAATGTATGAAATGATTAACCAAATATATATACATACACATATATACACATACATACATACATATATACACACATATACACACATATACATATACACACACACAGTGCATATGCAGTATAATACTACTGTCAAACAGATGATAAACAGTAGGTCCTTCATAGTCTTCAACAGCACTCATTTCACAATCTGCATCAAAAAGTAATATGGAACTAATATATTTTGGGATGGTTTCACATCCAGTGCCCACCATCACTGCCACCGTGTCACTGAGCAAGACCGAGCAGGACTAAAGGTAAATCCGATATGTCTTCCAAGACATTCATATGTCTTGCATATGTGTATCAGGAGATGTTTGCACAAACAGATTTCCATTACATTGCGTGAAATGCAGCATAAAGCGATGTTTTCATGAGACTGTTCCTCCCCAGTGACAAACATGAATTCAGTCATTTCATAAAGCACACTTAAGGTATTCTACTGTGTTACACTTTCCAGAGTGAGCCAACACTTGCGGCCAGTCACAGACTGAATATTACTCATAATTCAGTTTATAACCAATGCTGCACAGTCTGTGGCTGCCCAGAGGGTGCATCAACTCAAAATATTGTCTGCCATTATGTGCTACTGGGTTGGAGGTGGGGGACAATAGCGTGGAAAAAAATGTTATTTTCAAAAACAATCCTTTCCCACTCAACAACGCCATATCTAGACTATTTCCTGTGTATTCTGCTTGTGAGATTTCTGATGCGGAAGCATTTGTCACGGGTTTCAAAAGGTGTATCAAACAACAAAAGCAAACTTCATCCCCGGAGAGAAACTACCCATTTTCAAACTTCTGCCATCTCTTGTAAGTTGCCTTTTGTTTGGTCAACTACTGAGCTTGCCTTTGTGCTGTAACCATTTTGGCCATATTCTTTGCTTATTGACAGTTAAGGCTGACAAATTGTGTCTTTGCGATAACATGCAGCTTTCATATACACACTGAAGATCACTCTAGTCACGAACGTAGATTGAGAGGACATGACCTCCATTACATTAATCAAACACACAATGAAGAGCACACTAGTTATAAATGTGCGTTAAAGCTAAACAGGAGTCCATATCTCCCTAAATATTAAGATATTAGCGAATCCACTTTTTCGCTCACCTCAGCATGTTTGTAAATGCAGTGAAAAAAAATCCTCTGATCAGGATCCAAGTGTTCATATACTTCCTTACTGATCCTAACTCTCCTGTATAAATGTGTCAACTAGGTTTTTCTTGTTTTGTTTCGGTGCTTTAGTGAGGAGAGTTAAAATTATCCCCATTTCCTTGAGGCATCAAACCAACACCAAACAAAAACACTTACAGCCAGGCTCTTTGCTTCTATTATGTCATAAACAAATCAGACTAGTCTGGCCAGATTACAAAGGCCATGAAGAGGATGCCTTTTACTTTCAAGATCAAATTGTTATCCTGCTATTTCCTCTGTGAGCAGCAGAGTGTAGAGCACACAGACCCTCACTTCCTTTATCCATTGAGCCTGCTGTCAATCAGGTAACAACAGTAGCAAGACGCCAAGTTGGCTGCATTAATTTGCAGTATTCTAAGTAACTAATCAGATGCTTGCAGCCACTTGAAGGAGACACACACAACCTTAGCGCTTGCTGTGAGTGTTCATGTCCCACAGTATTGAACACACTGAGCACCGACAGAAAACAGGATGTAGGAGCTCTTTCTATGTACAAGCCTGGAATGTTCACCTTTTACTTTCGCTCACTCTGAACAGTTTTCCTCTGAGAGCCTTTCCCTGATATATCATTCAATTCTCGGCTTCCTATAAAGACTATTCCCTTCCTGCCAGGCTGATGTATAAAGCAATATTTTATTTAGCCTACTTGTGATTCTCAGAAGCACAAGTGTACTGTAACATGCCGAATCTCAGCCATATTATTGATGAATCTGGAAAGCTATCCGTAATTCATGAGTGTTTGACACCTCTCAAAATCTGACAAAGATCCTTCCGGGATCAAGCTGGGTTGATAAAGGCTGGATATGTATTACAGTCCTTTCAATAGGCAGCGAGCTTGACTGGAGTTCAAAAATCACCCATGCTTGACAGAACTATGCACACCCGTCATCAACAGTATGCTGCTCTTGATGCATTATTACATGGACATACTGGTGCAACTGCATGACATTTTCAGGTGTAATTTGTTTCCCCCTTTAACCCTCTATATACACACACGTATTCTCCTCTTACTGAAGGAGAAAGAAATGGCAACACACAAGGATGTTTCTTACCTCAGACTCATCTGTGAATTCCTCACTTTGTTTTCTGCCCTGAACAAAGAGATATTTTGAATAGATTTTCAACAGTTTGTCATTAAAAGTATCACTATATTAAAGCACCGAAGCATACAGTAGTACATGTAAAGTGACAGAGCATTATAACATGATTCAACTCAAACATAGACTGCAGAAATGTAGGCAGGGAAACACAGCTCAATTAACATATTTAAGCTTTCCGCGTCACATACACATAAACATAACAAGCTAAATCAAATGAATAGGCCGTTGACAGAAGTCCCGGATCACAATTTTCATTCATTTTGATGCACAAAAGGAAAACAACATGAGCAAGCTAACGTTAGCATGCTGTGCTTACCTGCTCCTCCACATCCGCCATCGATAACAGCTGTATCCGAGCAGAATCGATACAATATTTAAAAACGTTTTCAGAGAGCACGCGTTAAAGGACCACAATATCGCAATTGGGTTGGCCTCATGTCAACCATATCCACAAAACAACAAAGTGATGTTTGGTTGTCGAAGCCTGCTTCCTCTGTCATAAATTCAATCACATGACAGAAACAAAGCCGCTAAGCCTTGTGGGTATTGAAGTCGTTCTGGCAGAAAACTGCCAACCGTCGGAAGAGGAGGAAGTGACACCAATTAACGACAAGTGAGGCCTTTTTTTAACGTGGTATTTATATTTGTTAAAAGCGTTTCTGCTTTTATAAGTACTTTTTACTCCGTATTACTTTTGTTTATTCACTTCTGTTCATATTTGGCGTCAGTTAAGTGAGCAAGTTTCTGTAAAAGTGTCGGTTAGTTTTTCTTCTTCTTCTGCCTTCAAACTCGCCATTAAACTACACAAAGTTAATAAAGGTGTAACTTGTCCTGCCCGTCCACTTTTTATACAGTCTATGTTTAACAAAGCCAAAAGGAAGGATCTATAAATGATAAATTACCTCTTCACAGAGGTTTTATAACACCAATTTGAACAGGTGCCAAATAAAAAAAATTAATGCTAGCTAAATTATTTAAAACCAACTTTCCCCAAGTAGCTAGTTAGATAAAATAGTTGTTAACTAGCGTTAGCTAAATACATCAAGTCCACTATAGTACAGTTTTTGAAGTACTGTTGTGCTACTTTACTTGAGTATTTTCATTTTATGGTACTTAACACTGTTTCTCTACTACATTTCCGTGATATATATTGTACGTTTTAATCCAGTAACTGAATTTATCTGACAGCTAAGTTAAACAGTTAATGTTATAGTCACGTTGACAAATATATAATAAGCAATATGAAATACCATGCCTTTTTAGAATGAATATCCCGCAGTACATACAGCAGTTCAAAGCAGCACAACCCTAACCAGCTACAACATACAACATGCAATTACACATTACACATCCTCAGGGTTAATTCTGATGCATATTGAGTATGTTTATTTTTTACTGGTAATGTCTTCAGACTTATGATGAGTTTGAATGCTGGACTTTTATTCGTAATGCAGTATTTTTACATTGTTCTATTGCCATGTCTAAGTACCAGATCTGAATACTTTTGCAGACAGCAATATTAAAATACTGCAAGTAAAAGTCCTGATTTTATTATTAGTATTGTTAGAAAAATAAACTATCGATAAAAGTACTTGTTATGCAGACTGGCCCTTTTTAGAGTATTTAGTGTTATTTTTGTCTGGTCAAGGTAGAGCTCATTTTAACAATGCATCATGTTTTGTATGTAACATCTTAATTCTGCAAAGTCAAATGTCTGCCTCCAAAAAGGAGAGGCGTAGATGGATAAAGTTGTATAAAATACAACTTTTACCTCAAAACTATACAATACTATGAATACCTGTACGTAGTTACTTTCCACCACTGGATGGCTGAAGCAGATTGTTGCCATCCCTTGATAAACAAAATATCTCTGAATTCCCTGCTTGAAGGGTTATGATATCAGAAACAGAGCTCAAAATCTCAACATTGAAATGCTGTTGTAAAGGTAGTCAATTAGCTTATTGGCTTTGTATATTCCCAGACATTCCTGGACTTGATGGCCAAATGAATCCCTCAGATATTAGTCGACTCTCCCGGTCCTTCTTCACCCTGACAGCTGCTTGCCAGAGTCCAGATGAATGGCAAAGGTATGATTTGCCTCTACTTTATTGAGATTGTCTCACACCCTCATCTCGTCTCATCCATCCTCCGGAGAATCCTAATGCACTGATACCAAGGGGGAATAATTTTTTTTTTCTTTACAATCTACTTAGCAATGATTTATTGATTGCGGCTTCCACCCTCACAGAGAATTACCGATCCTTTTTGGGAAATCAGATTTTCACACCTTTCATGAGTGTGTATGTGGCGCAGGTCTCCAGAGACAGTGTGAGGGGATACTGACTTTGAGGAGCAGCGGTGTGTGAATCTCTGCGGTGTCACTCCTCTACTGCCAGTGCTCTGCCCCGTGTATGGCCCTGTGATTCTCTACTGCTCTCCCCATCGCTCTCTATAGTGTTGCATTATTTATCGGTTGATAAATACAGTGCAGGAGCATGATTTCAATATGGTTTCATTCCCCTTAAAACCTTTTATAAAACATATTTCTCTCATATTATAAGCATGCAGGAGCCCCTCTGAGGTATGAGCTTTTTAGGAGGAGAAAAAAAAGGAAAATAATAAAAACAACCCTTGCCATCATAGGAGGAGTCAGATTAGTGTGCTGAAAGCTTTGATGCTCCAGAATGTCAGCTCCGTGGATCGATCTAGCAAAAAACACACACACACACACACCTGACCAATCAGAGGCGTCTATCTGTTGTGGACCTGCTGGGCACCGTGGTTTACAAGCTTCAAAGAGCTCCTTTTAATACACTGCTTTGATAGCCCTCAGCCTTCACTGACCCACCGACCATCCACTGGGGAGCATTTTAGCTTTACTGGAGTAGAGAGGAATAACTGCTGATCATATTAATGAGTGTGAAAAATATCACTTCAAATCTTGACTACTTATACCACTGGCCTGCTATTCCAAAATAGTTTATTCAGCGGAAGTAGCTTAGCTGGTGATGTGACAGATAAAGTTGTACAAACCTAACGCAAATTGTTTGCGAGTAAATCACAGAAATCATTAATAGTACAACTAATGAAAAGCATAAACTACACAAAGATCCATTTACCATGAAAGAGGGGAACAGTTTGGTTAATAACCCTAAGGGGGAGACAAATCATCATATAACTTACCACATTAGACATTCGCGTCTTGGGATATTTTCCCAATACAGTAGGGTGAAACATCAGAACAGTTATTCAAAATAGGTGCTTCATAATTATTGTTGGCCTTTGACTAATGCATTAACACAAAAAAGCAAAGTATTTAGTTCTTGAATTATTTTTGTTGTTAAATCTACAGTATAACTTTGAGAAAGGAATTATTTGTCTTAAAACACAATTGTTTTTAATCATGTTAACATAATTTGTTTGCATAAAGCATGTCTTAACTACATTACTACATTATTATAGCTCAAAAAGGCCTTCATTTTATATTTTGTTAAAATTCATTTTTTCCTGGTAGAGTGGCCGAAAATGTGACACAATAACTGTTTTACTGTAGCAATGAAAACACATTTCTTATTGCAGAAATTGGCGGTATCTGTGTCCTTTTATTACTCAGGTCATTACGATTGCATACCTACTCACTAGGTCCCTGCTGAAAAACTAATCAGCTAATGAGAGTTTTTTTAATTTGCTTTTCATCCAGTGGGCCACTTTGAACAGTAATGGGTTTAAAATAAAGCTGCCATAGACTGATTGCAGACAATAGATGATTTGTGTCCATGATTTGTGCTTGGAATACAAGACGGACAAGGACAACATATATAACAATGTACAAACATGATGGGGACTATTTTAAATATGTATTCCTTGTACAATGAAGCTGATTCTGATTGTGATATTTTAAACCTCAGTCTTTAATGATTTTTTTCACACCACATTCAGGGTCACAGGTGTGCTGAGGCCTATCCCAGCATGCACTGGGCAAAAGACTGAAAAATGGACAGATCCCTAGTGCATTATGGCGATTATAAATTCAAAAGCTATGTCCCAATTCCATAATACATACTTGAGAAATAAAATAACTAAGTATACACATAAATGTCTGTGGGGATTTTAGAAAAATAGTGTGTTTTGAGTGTCCTTGTTGTTGTTGTGCACTATTCCTCTACAGAAAGGAAATGAATAAGGGGGAGCTGCAGATTTTACACTAATCAGACAGATTGAGGATGAAATGGAAACCAAAAATACATTAAATCTAAATACTAAAATAAATGAAATAAAAACTAAAAGTGTAGTTTTTTTTTTTTTGTCAATGACATTCCAAAGTCAGTTCGTATGAGGAAAAGTTTAATTTCTGGTGTATAAGGCTTTAACAACAATCCTTGTCTTTATCAATTAATGTGCCTATTCTTTTTCTCAATTAACAGATGAACCATTTTATCTATAAAATGTCATGTTTGGTTGTGATACCCACAACCAAAGATAGTAAATTGAATTCTTTGGGTCAAGTAAGGTGAATACATACCTTGCTTGGCCAAAAGATATTACATTTCCTATCATGTACTACAAAGATAACGAGCAGATCCCCAGATTTTGAAAGCTTAAACCAGCAAATGTTTAAAAAAAACTACTAAATTGATGAATCGATTATAAAAATGGTTGTTTATTCATTTTCTGTTGACTAAAGGATTAATTAAGAAATAAAAAAAACATGAAGTATATTCATTTTTGTGTGTAATAACTTCCAACTTAGCATGTATTGTATGCACACAGCTATACAGGACATACTCTGCTGAACTTTCCAGCTGTTTGGGCAGTACATGCTGAATACTGGTATAAACATTTGAGATCATTGTTTTATCTTATTCTTATATTATGACAATTATGTATTGGTGTTTGTTTTCTCTGTTCAATAACCAGAGGATCCTCGAGTGTTGGAGTGCAGTGTGTCGGTCACAGGCTGAAATCCCTCACACAGTGTCCCTCACACTGCGACAGCACTGGTAAGACCACTAGCTATTAGCATGGGTATCTGATGACGCTCGGGACTCTGCTAACCACTGATTATTCGGCCACTGGGGGAGTTTGGTGAGCGAGCGGGAGGCAGAGAGGGGGATCAAGTGCTTTTTCTTGTTCATGCAACCTGTTCCTGAGCTGTGGCCAGACTCAGTGAACAGAAAAGAAACGAGACAAACCTCCCTCATGTCTGCTCCCGCCAGCCCGCTTAGACACACACATGAACAAACTCACATTATTGCTAATCAGAGGTCTGAGGGTTACTTTAAAAAATGAAGCTAATCCCTTACACATCCACTGCTTAGAATCAGTAATGTAATTTCTTATGGTAATTTTTGAATATCCCTTTTTTATTACGGATTTTTACAATAAGATTACAGTTATCCCATTATGTGTAATTACATTACTCCCTCAGCTTCAATTGATAAACACACCCAACTTGGTGGCATGGTTGCAAATAAGCAAAGCAAACTGTTTTGAAATGAGGTAATTAACAGCTGCGTGAGATGGTGAGAGATGTGTTGCCCCTCTATCCTCGAGCTTCAGAGGCCAGGGGAAGATTAGAGCTCTGATCTCATTCCCAGCACTTGTTTGGAGTCTGTCAGGAAGAGAAATGCCAGCATTAGAGAGGTACCGCCACACTCCTGATATGATGAAATAAGGAGAAAAGGGGAAAGGGAAAAAGATGGAGGGATGGACAGAAAGGACCATGCCCTTCTCTGAAGTGTCAGTAGCTTGTTTATTCTATTTTTCATCGTAGCTGCTGGGGCAAATATTCCCATTTTTCCTTTATTTTCTTTCCCTCACCTCCTAACAAAAAACACTACTCTCATTTTTTTTGTACGTCTCGCAACTCTCATGCCCCAGTGAAAATTACATTGTGAAACGGTAGAAATTTCAGGGCTGCCTGTGCTCTGCCCTGTCCCTCTGAGCTTTCAAACAGTCAACAGACTGTGAAGAATAAATAATAAAAAACTATTGATTATTTTGATGACTGCAAGATTCAATTAGGTATTAATTTTGCCCTCCAGTGGACCTATCAAGCAACTCAAAGGAGAGGAGGTAGGAGGTGGGGGCTGGACCGAAATGCATGCATAGTGTGGCCAGGCTCAGACAGAGGGGAAAATGTGTTTACCTCGGCGGGCAGAGAGGTGCATTGATGCGCAGTGTCCCACATTTAAGTGCTCCACAAATGAAGCCCTGATGACTGGGGACATTGTTACCAGGGATATGAGTATTGACCAGTCGGCTTACATTTTTAACGACAGCTTAAACTATTTCTATTGATTAACATTTTCATAGATTATCATGTGTCATATCAAAGAGGGCTGATTCCCGTGATGAACACATTAAAAAGGCCCCTGTGGGCAGGAACTCATCGACCACCCTGATTGAAATGATGGTGGTGAAAGGGTGGGCGGGTGTCAGTGGTGGGGGTGGGGGGGAGTTGATGGGTGCAGGAAAATATAAGACTAACCCTCTTTCTTTGCCCATATGTGCTGGTCACCTATCCTTTTCTCAGATATATTTAGGGGCTTTATTCATAAATAAGGAAGAGGGCCGTAGTCCTGCTGCTCTGTGTCTCAGAGCCTGAGGTGGGGTGAACACTGTCTGAGGAGCTCTCCAGTCAGAGGACACAAGAGGGAAGAGACAGGGGGAGTGAAGGCGGGAGGGAGCGTGTGTGTGTGTGTGTGTGTATGTGTGTATGTGTATGTGTGTGTGAGAGAGAAAGCTAGAGAGGGAGAGGGAGTGAGAGGGAGGAGGTGACATCTCCAGTGCCTGTCCTAGGAAGCAACCCCAGGCTTGAACCTGTGGTGGCCATTCAGATACACAAAGGTTGAGGAGGCTGCTTCTGGTTCAGTAGAAACATGTACTAGCTGGTCTCTGCGTTGTGGTGGCATGTTTTAGCTGCTGTTCGACCGACTTCAACATTTGGACTTTCTGACTTTTTTTTTTTTATTACTCCTTTCTTCTGGAGCTTTGTTTAGGTAAGAGCGATGGCTTTCAAGAAACTTAACTTTCGATATTTGTAAAAGTCATAAAAATTTACATAAACTGGATTCTATTTAATTGCGTTGGATATTCCTGGAGATAACATGCCCTGATGGAAGCATTTAAACATTTGATGGTATTCATAAAATGCTCTTAAACATGCTTTTTTATGTTGGTATTTTTAAACCGCGGTGCTTCAGTTTATTTCAATTATTCTCTATGCTGGTTTTTTTCTATTGAGATGTTCAGACAGATAATGCTCTAATCATGTCATGTAGATGTTCTTCCTTTTTGTTTTTATGTGCTGACAAAAAAATGAAAATAATTGGGATAAAATTTTGGCAACATCAGTGACTTCATCTCTTGTTTAAATCAGGCCTTAAGTCCATGTTGCCTCACACTCTGCTGCAAGATGTCACCTTTGATGTAATTGTATGTCCCCAACTATGTGAAAATTGATATAATCACTGGTGTGTGTTTTCACTCATATCTTCTTTTTAGATGTAGAATTATATTTATTTATCAGCCCACAACCCATAGACCTCTTTGTAGACTGCTGTCAGCTTAGTGTTTGCTGAAGATGAGGCACATGTCAGGTAGTAATGAGCCCTTGGAGATGGATGTATCACCGTTTTAGGACTGCAGGGTGTAATGGTAACGCCACGCGATCCGTAACAGTTCTTCACCAGGCAGCAGCCGGCAGTATCAGCGGGGTAGCACCAGCCTCAGATAAAAGAGAGAGCTGGAGAGGGAGGGAGCAAGAGAGAGAGGGAGAGTGATGAGTGAGCGATAGAAAGGAGAAGCTGGTAGAGAGAGAGTGAGTGGAGACATAGAGAAGGAGCTGGTGAGGGTGAGACGCTGAAGCACATCTAACCAGGGGTATTTTCTCTTTTTTTTCTCCTCCCTGTTTCCCACCTGGGCTAGCAGCTCCCTCCAGGACCCGATGATTACAGGGCAGCTGAGCAAGCCGCTGCTCTCCCTGCGCAGCGACATGAGCGCGGCAGAACTCCGGGCTGACGACAAAGCGGCCAGCCCAGACAGCGATCTGAACGACGAGCCCCTGCTCTTGCCCTCCGAGGCCACGGACCGAGAGGGCACTCCCAACAAGCTGTACGGTAAGTCGGCTCACGCCTCCCCGCTTGTCCCTTCTCCTTCATAGAGCTGCTGGCTGAAGTCTGGTTTAGGCAGCGCAGAGGTGAGAGCAGAGAGCTTCCAGTGCTGGGACAGGTGTCAACAGTATCAGACAGCAAACTAAGTTTAAGTGCAACGTCCAAGTCAATGTTTGGCTCTTTTAAAGCTTGGATTCACTTACGGGGGAATTGTATTTTATATGATTTTGGTGTGTTAAGATGTTTCATGTTCCTTCAGATTTTTATTTTTGTAGAGGACAGTCTTGTTAGTTGAAAGTGTATTGACAATACAGCAGCCAGTTATACTGCAGACATGTTGCAATGTCTGTCTTCAATACTGGATACATTTGATGCTTTATTACTGTTGTATATCTTATGGCAGCATCTTTGCACGACTCTCCTTTTATATAAAATTCATCAAAAAGTTTAATTTACCCTTAAAAATATTTTTGCTGTCAAGATATTTTGCTTCAACCCCACCTTCACAACTCTGGTGGTGTTTGGTAATGTTTTGGTCTTTTCTTCTTCATTCAAATGGAGAAAATAGTATATTTGTTACATTGTTACAATTAATTGCAACTTTTCTGATAATTGCAACCTTAGTGCTGAGTGAAATTAAAACCTCTACTTTGTCAGATAGAATATTTATCATAAGGACATCAGACACAATATTATTATTTCTAGATTATTGTAAAGACTTCTCTTCTCTACAGTTATTTATTCTCAATTTATTCAGTCATTTTTAGTCTTTTAGCATCTTCATTTGCAAATGATCTTCAAAATTAGCCAATTTCTATATCAGCATACCTCATTATTGTTGCAGTTATCTCATTAATTTTATATTCACTCTCTATTTTGGTTGTGTCTGCGTCTGTGTGTGTTTTTCTATTATGAGATGTTTCAATTATGCAGATTAAGACTAGGCCACATAATTAATCAATAAGCATAATGATATAAATTAAAAAAAATTTTTAAATGATTTGATGTAATGAGAAAGGTAATGTAGCTCTAAAATCTTTTAATCAGAGAGATTTTAAAGTCATTATAATTAGAAATGATTAAAAACTGATTATTTGTAATTGCATTGAATTGTAAATTGTAACTGCAGAAGTAATATATTTGTCCTTGTGGAGAGAGCTACAGAATCTTAAACATATTTAATTTCAAAGAAATGGTGTGCTCTCATCCCTAGTATTTGTGAAATGTATCCATCTCCACTAAACAAATTAATTCTAAACCTTTGTTTTTATTTGCCTAATTTGAGTGAAATGCTTCTTTGAAGAGACCGTTCTAAATATTGTGCAAATTAGATCCTAAGGAGAGCGATTTGCTTCACATTGCTTACTTTTTTCTGTCACCCTATGTTTGTTATTATAATATTTGTTTTTTATGTGGCAGCAAGGAAGCAAAAATCCCTCTTTA
This sequence comes from Myoxocephalus aenaeus, assembly GCA_038501785.1. NCBI lineage: Eukaryota > Metazoa > Chordata > Actinopteri > Perciformes > Cottidae > Myoxocephalus > Myoxocephalus aenaeus. The sequence continues at coordinate 2,292,562 of JBAMJR010000070.1, forward strand.
ATGGCTTAAGATGTTTTCTATTTTGTATTTTTGTACAGACAGCCTCTTCTGCTTGTGACCGTCTGTTTGTTGGTTTCTGAAAGTTAAACTGTGTTTATTTGTGTGTGTGCATGTCTTGGTGGGTATGAGATTCTGACATATAATTGTTGTATTGCTGGTCATGAATTTATACTGCTGTAAACAGTGCATAATTTCTGTTTTTCAAGATTTTAATGAAAGTTGTTCATAGAATATCAGTATGTGTGGCTGCCTGTGTGTAGGTTTGCGTCTGCGTGTTTCCTGGGAAGTAGCAGAGAGTATAATATAGTGCCTATATACTGAGCTTGCCAAACATTTTTGAACAAAATGAAATAGGAATTTGGACAAGGGCTAGCCAAATGCGCTCAAACCTAATCAGTGAGAGTTCAGCTGTCTTTTAAATCCTTTTTTCAAGAATAACCCGAGGCGAAAGTCTTCTAAACAAGTACTGTGTACTGCAGGATTTGTCTCAGAAGTGTTGCAATTTGGTTTAATAAGCATCAAGTCTCTCCCTCTTTCTTTGTTTCTGATCAGTCTCTTTTTGACTCCTTTGCCTGCTGCTCACTTGATACTTTCTGCTTCTCTTTTTCTCATCTCGTTAAATGCTTCACTATGTATTTACACTTGAAGTTATTTTGGCTTTACATTACCAATATGACTTTGACAATGATAATTTACTTAAGAAAACATGCCAGTAACATGTTGGTGTATTATATTTCTATAATCACAAGATTAATATTTGTTTGTGTCTACTTTGTGCCCGGTGTTTGCTGATGGCCTGTCTGATGGCTAGTCGGAGCCTCTCTAGTGAGAATGTTTGGGGGATGGTTTCTCTCTGCCCGGTGGCGGAGCCCTGGGCTGTGCCAGCGGCAGGTTTGGTTTGGGAGTCACTGCCCACATGACCTGTCAGAGAGGAGGCAGGGACCGACGAGGAGACGTGGCACAGTCGTGTCTTTTGCTGGGCGAGTTAAGAGGGAAGAATAGGAGTGTGTGTGTGTGTGTGTGTGTGTGTGTGTGTGTGTGGTTGCATTTCCTTGAATGCTACAAGAGAGAAGGTTTGGTGATAGTGATGGGTCACTTGCACTTTTTTTGTTTTACTCTGTTTAGAATTAGAATGGTAGTCTCCTGGTTTTGTTGGGTATTCAGTTGAAGTTTGAGTGAACATTTTGGAAACTTTAAACTGCAATTGATGGATTATATAACCTGCTGTGAGTTGCGTCGGGTCTATGAACCCTCTAAAAGCAATTGAGCGTAACACATGTGGCCATAAAGGCTAAAGCTATCCAATTTGTCTTAATTCAAGGCAAGCTGACATTTTGAAGATACTCAATATCCACACAATAAGAAGTAATGTATCTAAAGGTATTTTGACCCTGAGGGTAGCTAAAGCATGATAAACAACAACAAGCACATATTTTATACAATAATAAGGATTTTTAGGTTTGTTACACCGGTTGGATTTTATGTTGTAGTTATTTGAGCCACATTTGCTTGTATTTGTGTTTTTAGTGGACTCTTTTGGTTACAAGGAGATTGTTTTAAGTTTGCAATTCTCACCATTATTATCAACATGTATGTGACAGATATGAAAACAATCCTGAATAGAGCTTTTAAACTAAGCTTTTAAAAGTTAGATTATTCAGTGGTTTTCTTTATGTGGTTCTGAACTGTGCAGAAACCACAATATTACGATTCTTCCCTTTACTTGCATTGTGGTAAAGAAGCATGAATCATTTCTGGATTATCCAGTTTCAGAGTAAAGAACAATCTAAACTTTGTTCTGTTTTACGGCTGTTATTTAGCACATTTTCTCTGATATAATGCTCCAATTTCCCGAGTGACATTTTTACACAAACCAGCACGCTTACCCCATGCACAGAATAACAGCACACACTGAATAGTTTCAGGGAAATGCCAATCATGTTACGACTTAATTTCCTCCTCTAGAATGCAAGTGTTACTATAAATCGTGTAGACGGAACAAAAAATGATCTCAAATGCAGTAAAACTGTACGTTTTAGAATAGGTGTATTGCATGCACACACATGCATAAAGTGTAGGATTGTTACAATCATCTGCTGAGGACAATATACAGCTAATTAGTTAAATAACCCGAGAAAATACAAGATTATAAATACAAGATCTCCTGTCGCTCGTGCTTTTTGTTACAAAAGGTGTGATGAATTTGGCACCTTACTGCCTGGCAGTTTACAGCAATACACACATTATTATATTGACATTGACCAGTTTTGAATCATCGTTGAATGCTGAGCCTGCATGTCTACTTTATTCTGCGATTACATGTGCCATGTACTGTATGTGTTTTCTAGAGAGACAACCACAACTTTGCTTCCCTGCGGAGTTGATACTTGACTTCAGTTTTAGTCGTCTATGTATCAGAGTTTGTGCTCGCATGAGAAGGAGAAGTCAGTTGAAGACAATGACAGTAGCGGTCATGTTTGTCTACAGTAAATTGTCCACCTTCTGCACCCACCACATGCTTACTGCAGTGGTGAAAGGGTCGTTCTCCTCCTAAAAGCTTGCCTGTGCAAATAGTCTTCCACTTCAGCTAACAGGGGCTACGAGGCACCACAAACATCCTGCCGCCTTGTATTTATTCCAAGTAGAAGTGGACATTAGGTGGGAAAGCTGTGGTTAGTAGGGCAAGCAATTCTTTTTTCAAAGGACGGGATGGTGTTGGATGCGTACAGTTTCTGTCTTCTCTTCTCAAGCAAATCTCCCCTTTTCAGACATCAACAGACAAGATAATAAGACACTCAGAGCACAATTCCGTATTATATTCAGCAACCAAAGGCTCATCTCTTGTCAGTTTGCATTTACTCTTCCAAGGATGTGACGCTTCTATCATCATGCTGTCAAAGTGAGCCAGGCTGGAACGACAGGAGCACTCATTTCATACACTTACTGTCTACATGAAATGGTCTGCACTTATTCGAATTCTGCCAAAATGGTGGAACATTTTCACAAAGGTCACCTAGAGACCCCCCTCCCCAAAAAGAGCCAAATGAATCTTTCATTGATTCCCGGTATTGGAGGTCATTTGGAACAAAAAGTCCACGCCAAATGCCAAATCTGCTGTAATGCTGCTGCTGGCTTGTATATATTTCCAGGCTTGTTAGGCTTCACTTACAATCAGATTGTATGCTGGATTAGTGAAATGAATGTCATCTGGACTATTCCTAGACTTGTCACCCACACAGGTCTTTATTTGGGAGAAAATTTAGAGTTGCATCATTAACAAGTAGCAGTACTTCTCCTTAGAGCTGTAGTCAACTCAATTATGCCTTCTGTTCAACTGATTGATTGTCAACAATGGGGGAAAACAATCTGCACGTAATCTCTAAAATTGCCTACATTTATTTTAAATAAACATACAAATCTATGTGCAGCATATTCAATAATCTTTTTACTTAATTTGTGTATAATTAAATGATAACACTCAAAGCCGACTGGCGTACACCTGCCCATATTTATATAATTTAAAAAATCATAGTCATATTTCAAACAATGCAGTTAGGTTATTCATTAGACAAAACATATTAATATTTTCTGATATGTTCCCACTCAAACCAACCCAATCTGCAAAAATACGCATTAAACAACCACCCGAACCCGACCCGCAAACCTGGTTGAACGAGCATATCTACCAACCAACCGGCCAAAAGGCTTCTGCCCTTCTTCTCCTTAAATGTAGCTTCAAACTATTTTTACAATGCGAACGTTTCTTTTTTATGTAGATTGTAATACCAATATCCTCCTTCAAATCTAGTATTTGGCTTACAAGTGACCCAATTCAGTTTACTGAAAGTCAAAGATGTCAACGTCACCCTAAATGTATTTATTTTTTGTGTGTTGTGTTGATGGACACTATTGTCTACACATAGGAAAAGATGGAGCTACTCAGTTGGTAACAAATCAAACTAATAGTGGACAGTGGTGAAATAGTTTCAGCCGCCCTGGAAAACACATAAGAAAAGTTTGGTCAAATATTTGGTCAAATATTTGTCTCTCCTTTGTTAACGACGCCCCAAAAAACTGTTATTTCACCCGCTGGCGAGCGCCGTAACCCACCTTAAGCCCCGGAGGGGTCAACTCTGTCGCGTCCTAATCGTCTTAAAGTTCCATATTTGCAAAATTTGACCAACTTGACTTGATCTTGTATAATTCTTTCTTATTGTAAAACAACAAAATCCACTAATTTTGTATGTTAATATACTTCGTACATACTTCATATTATTATTATGTCGTTAAGATATGGGACTGTCTTTTGTGCAAAATTCTCATTTGCCTTTGTGTGTATACGTGTGTATGAATTTGCAAGGAGACACACACACACACACACACACACACTGCTGGAGGCACGAGTTTTTATTATTTTTGTGTAATCAGCTTAGTGAGCAGGATGCATGGTGGGATAGGCTGCTTGCTGATGCAAAGAGCCACGTAATGTTGTGTGGCGAGGTTAAGTAATAAAGTGGCACAAACCCAGTGCTGAATGGGCCACGTTGAGTAAATAAGAGTGGATAAAGGAGAACACGTCTCTCCCCAGGAGGTGGATCTCATTATAGGGATTTCAGCTGTCTGCGCAGACTTGAAAACAAGCTTAATGCATGCCTATAAAGCAGGTGTAATACATTTGCTAATGTGCCCGCAGTGCTCATGGCTACAGCAACACAATCCCTGCGTGGCATGGAGGACAGGGAGGATGAGCTCAAGGAGGACTTCTTGTTTTCCATGCAAACAGCAGTAAAGGTCATCCGGTTTCACGGATGCTTGGTTATGCAGAAATGACTTTGAGCAAAATAACGAACTTCAAAATTCCTGACAATATAATTCTCCCTGTTGTTTGTGTATTTAAAGTAGAGAAGATTACTGTTGCCTTGACTCGAAAGTATTCCAAACAAAAGCACATCACAAGTTTTGTAGGTGGATAGCTGTGGAGAAAATAAATTGAATTTCAATATGCATATATTTTAGTTATACACTGTCTTTTAAGTTGGAAAATCATTTTCAGAAAAACGTATATGTTGTGTAGCATGCGCTCCATAACCAATATAAGCCTTTCATGTAGAGCTAACAAAGAGGCATCACATCTCCTGGCATGGACACGGTTGGTGTTGTTGAGATGTAATTGAAGCTGCAAGGGTCACATTTTCGGAATAGAAATTACAGACTTGTCTTTGACTTGTGTGGCGTGAACCAGAGATGCATCCCACAACCCTTGTGTCCTTCACAAGCCTTTATTATTTATAACGCTCGCTCTTTGAGCAATGACCAGTACTAATGCATAACCTTCTGTCCTTCTGGCTGATTCGCTTCCTTTGAAACCAAAGATTGAGGCAGGAGAAGTGGGTGTATGGTGGATGAGGCAGGGGTGTGGGCGGGCGGAAGGAGGGGGTGCTAGTATAGGGCAGTGGAGATCCAGGCTATCGAGAAGTTATTATGTTTTTTCCCTTTATATCTGAGGATGTGAAATAACACTGTGATGATTCTTTTCTCCAGAATAGAGTTATGGGCTTCAAAGCAATACTATTTCCAGACGTCCCTCCTTCCACTATTTGTCTGCTCCACCAGAATAATGTGCTGGGTGGGGTGTGATGGGATGGGCTGGGTATCTTTTGGCTCCATGATTATTTACTGGTCTCCACCTTATACCACTCAGCTCTGTAAATATCACGACAATAGGGAAGTACAGTAACAACTAATACAGGTCTTTTTTCCAGATAAACTATTTTGGAGATAAACTCTAAAGCTCAGGTTCAGTGGAGGTAAGTCTTGTGCAGCTTGTCTCACCTGATGTCATCCTATAGTGATTGAGCCTGTGCTGCAGCGCCGGTGTGATCCATTGTTATAATACCTCTATGACAGAAGGAACGGGGGAGGAGAAGAGGCTTTGAGGGGCAAGGGGTAGAAAGTGGGACAGAGGCAGCATTAGTGCCGGATAGCCTGGGGGTCCCAGGCTGATGTGTCAGGCATGACATGTGGGTGTCTAGCCCCCACACGTACAAACACACACGCACACACACACACTCTTTGCCCGGGACTGCCCTCACACCCCACTACTTCTAAATGTCCTGCATCTGACCACATGCAACATAGGATGGACACAAATCCACAAAACGTTCCTGTTTTTAGAGTGATTATAGTTTGAAAATACTTGTTTATGGTTCAAATGCAACTGATGATAATTTCTTATTAACAATGAATCTGTTATGAATCTGTTAAGAAAATAGTCAAAAATATCCATCTCAATTTTCCAGAGCCCAAGGTGATAATTATTTATTTTATCAACCAATCAAATGACCATATTCAAGAAGCTGGAACCAGTACATATTTGACATTCTGGCTTAATAAATAACTGCAAATTATTTTTTGATTAGAAAAAACTTCAATAATGTCATGTTGATTGACTAAGCGATCCAGCACTTCAGTTTGAGTTTTTACTGTGGCGCTTTCTTCAATTAGATTGTATTCTTTTTTAAATTTAATTCATAAGTAGGGCTGCAAATATAGATTATTTTAATTATTGTTAAATAATGCTGATTATTGTCTCAACCTATCAATTAAAAGTGTTGTCTATAAAACCTTAGCCGCAAATATCTATAAATGTGCATGACTATTTCAAAAACCCCAAAGTGATGTCTTCAGATATCTTATTTTGTCCGACCAACAGTCCAAAACCAACATGAATGTACTTTACGTGATATAAAACAGGGTTTGTTTGCCTGAAAATTAACTTATTCGGTTATTGAAATTGACGCATTTTTCGTTGATCAACTAACTGATTAATAATCGTTTTAACGTTAAAGCCTTGGGTTTCTATACAGACAAAATATGAACAAAGATTTGTGACATGGAGTGAGAAGAAAGCCTTTATTCTGCACATGGTTGCAGGCGGCCGGCAGCAGAATCCTATTTACAGCAAATATCCTTTAAGTAATTTAGGAGGCGGAGCAACAGTGAAGCAGGCATCTCCTAAAAGGCTTACTGCTCTCTAAAGCTAGTCTTCGTCTCAGCGTCCCACCTTCGCTGATGGCTATAAAAGGATGAAGCATAATTTGGATTGTTATTTGCCTCTTTCAACCCTGAACTAATCAGGTTGACATTGCTTTGGGAATGAGGAGGACGCTCCATAACAGATGTGCTCATGTGCAAAGTGTCCCAAGTCCCCCGTGAAGATGCAACACAAAACCCCTCGTCCCTCCTCCCCTTCCTCTTCCCTTCTCCATCCTCCTCTCTCCATCACACCGTCTCTCCTTCTTGACCTTTGAAATGGGCATTGCCTCTTCTCACCAATTTACCTCCCTCTGGTCCCTCTCATGCTGGTGCTGCTTCTATCTCCACTCCAGCATCAAGGGAGAGACAGGTAAGAGCTGGAGCCGAGCACTCTCATGTCAAAGAGCCTTTTGGTAAAGACCTGTGGCCACGAGTGAGAGCATAAGTGTTGGAGCACAGAGTCCTTACTGCGTTAAGCATCGTTTGCATGCAGATTCATCCAGAAACTGGGTGCTTGCTTTTACAAACTGAAGTGTACTATTTTCTTTTGTTTACGTCCAAAACCTCCAGCCAGTGGAGACATCTATTACACAGTTGCATCCATTGCTTCCCTGCCTGTCCTTCTGCTTCTTCCGTCCTCTGAGTCTTCCCTCCGCTGCTCGTGGCTTAACAATCGCCTCGGAAAAAGTCACAGAACTGCTGAGGTGTAAAATCCTTTCTGTTCGGCACACTCCACGGCACCACCTCCTATGTAATTCCTTAACTCCATAATTCCACTTTGTGCCAGAATAATGAATGAGATAGATTTTTTTTCTCCCCTGTAAATTCTCCGCCCTTGCGCGATGAGGAATCTTGCTTTAATGTTAGAGGCCCAGAAAAAGTGCCATGGCCTCTTCTCCCTCTTGCCCTCCGCTGGGCTCTTAATTAAGGAAATGACAGCTCTTCTAGCAGCAGCAGGAGCTATAACGCAGCTAATAGTGTTACAGGCAGCCAGTCAAAAGTCTGTCTCTGGTGATTTTCTATCCCCAGAAACACTATTGACCTATCCTTTGCAGCTTCTCCACCCCAGCCTCTAAACAGAGTATTACTTCCCTGCCGGTCCGGAGGGAGCCATCTGACTAAGAGCACCTGGAGTTATTGGCAGCAGATTATACCCTGTGTTATTGTTGAGGGCTTTGGTGGTAGTAATGAAACACTAAGCTAAATCACTGGTGATTTGGGCCCTCTTGCATTCTACAAGGAGTTAAGTAAATCACTAGGAAGCCGACACTGCATGCTATAGGCTGCTCTCCTCCATACGGCACCATGCCTTGTATGTAACGATGCTTTTCTGACTTTATTCCCGGCTGCTTTAGCTGGAAAAGTGGAAGTGAAATGAGGTGTCGCTCTACATTTCTGTCTCTCTCAACTCTCTTTGCAATGCAACATCAACTTTCAAAGTGGTATTAACAAAATCAATGGTCAAGCAATCTCCGACAATTGGTTGTGTATTGATGAAATTAAAGCTTTTGTACGATGTGGCTTGTTTATCTGGGCCCATCCTTCACGCTTCAACAGCTCACAGATCGTTGTCCAACAAGCGCAGCACAGCACACGTTTGATGACGAAAATCATATTGCTGTTTTGCATATTTGTGTGCTCTAATAATTATCTCTACTTCAATAATTCAATGTATTATAACAATTACGAATGTAATCCTTTTATAATCTTCGGTCTTTTTAAATGTGTTCACATGTGAAATTATTTTCTATGGATTAGATTTCAGTGGCAAAATGATTGACACCATCTTAATAGCAAACACATGCACTCAGCCAGACATTTTCAAAAGGACCATTATAAAAATGGGGGTTGGCTGTTGGTTCTGAAAGCCTGAATCGTTACCAGGCCTCTCTCGTACATTTGACAACTTACATAATGCATTTCCACTAAAATAGCTTAAGTGTTAAAGCTTCTTTTATGACCAAAAATTGATTCGTGAATGCTTTGAGGCGAAAGCTAACATGAACACAAAGCTTTCAATAACACTCATTTTATTCAGACTGTCAATGTATGAAGCGGTTGCATTAGACAAGGTGGCATGCTGATTGCTTTATGAAATCCAGGCTAATTGTTTTGTGGTGTAGTCCTTGGGGCACCCTGCATTAAGACAGGCCGGACAAAGTCAAATAAATATGGCTCTTTACCCCCCCTCAACGCCCGACACACACACAGGCACACACACACACACACACACACACACACACACACACACACACACACACACACACAGAGACCTTCTGCCTTGTGTGGCATTGAAAGTCGCTCTCCAGTGGCCACTTTGGTGATCAATGAAAAATAATTTATAAAGCGGTGGATATTGGCAATATTTCCGTGACATAAGTCGCATCAAAATGCACTCTGTGCCCTGTAATATATATAATTATTTCACTTCCATAAAAAAGCATTTTCAATCAAAAATATCATCATGTCACTGTCAGCGTGAGTTTAAAATGATTAAGACTTGATTCATGTAATTTAATTCATCCTCTTACTTTCAGTCAAGGTTGTGATAAACTAGCATACCTGTGTTTTTAAGGGCTAAAAAGTTTTGATTTAACGGTATTATACCGTAACAGTAGTTGCACTGCTCAAGAAGATGAAGCATGAATGTCCTAGATAGATGCAAAGCTATGTTGAATGTGCATCGCCTGTTCTTTCCTCCGTTTGGCCTCTTCTTTCATCTCTCCTCACATCAATACATCCATTCATTTCATTTTACCATTTGTGTAACCTGCGTATCACGGCATCAAAGGACTTTCTTTTTAGTAAAGGTTTGATCGAGATATTTTCCCTTTTTCCACTGTATATAGTATTAATCTCAATCTAGAAATCCATTTAAGAATCATTCACATTGGATAAGCAGATTTAATTTTTTTTTTAAGAAAAGCCAAACATGTACAAAGATTCTAGCAATAAAAAAGAATTGAAGACCAACTCCCTGGGCATTTCTCCTGTCAGCTATTTAATTTAGTTAAATAAATTACACAAATCCTTTGGGGAAAGATGTGCATGTGTATTTATTTATTATCGATTTTTTTTTCCTGCGATAAATGTGTTAACGTTACAGATATTTGCAAGGCGATGAAGCTTTCTAAGTTATTGTGAAATGAAGGCATCAAAGAATCGTTATTCAGTAAGTCTCCCACACTGCTTATCAGATAGAATACATTATTCACAACCAATATCTTAACTACAGTCATGAGCCATACTGTTTGGAGTCTATCGATGATGTTATAAAGTCTCATTCCTTCATTATCTGAATATCTTCATTTAGCAAATTGGCTTTGTTACGATGATACATAGAAAATGATCAGTGTGTCGGCAGCATTTGGAGAATTGTCTTTGAGCTGGTGGGAAAGTTGCTGTAAATGAAGATTTTCGACTGAGAGGCATTACTTTAATTTAAACATCCAAAGTGGGAATTAACTGCTTGGAGACAATACCGCTAATGAAATCCAGTAAAACAAAATATGGCCTCATAATATTCACCCTTCAAAATAAATGTGAAATTATACTGCAGTTTATGATGATATTGTACTCTATCTGTCACTTTCTATTGACTCTAATTCAGCCACAAAGTCTCTCCTGTACGCTCAGATTGATCTTAATTCCAGATACTGAGTGCACAGGGTGGGGCCGCGCACAACGTGATCCATAATGGGTGAAATAATTGGTGAAAAGAGGCTGGCTTGTCAAAATATCCACTGCGTTGCGAGGCTGATAAGCGAGAGGATGCGGACCTTTCATCGAGAAGCAGGGCCAGCCAGCCAGAGGTAGGAACCAGCTAGAAAAGCAGGCTCCCCCTTGGGCTTTCACATCAGCCATCAAATGCTCGAGGTTTGTTAGGTCATGCCACTCACCAATTATTTGGATTTTATGTAAAGATGAAATGATTTTAGTTGGCGGAGGGAAGTTAAAAATGTAATGCATAAATATACATGACAGGCAATGAGATCTTTCTGGCAAGGCTATTCAATAGTGTGCTCGGTATGAAGCTTTTGCAAAAGAACTAAAACCACTGCTGTTTTACAAGAAAAAAAACCTATTCATCCTGTTTTCAGCAGACGAAGGTTTCCTTTTAAATTCAAACTCAAAACTCGACCAGAGCATAAAGACTAACGAAGAAATGAATGTACTGGACAACTTCTCTCCAACATAAATATGTCGAAGGACATCTGTGTTCACCCCGGTTATATAAAGATATATATATATATATATATATATATATATATATATATATATATGATGATATTACACCTGCTTATATATATATCTTTATAGAATCGGGGTGAACACAGATGTCCTTCGACATATTTATGTCGAAGGACATATATATATATATATATCAATAAAAGGCCTCAAGTTGTCATTGGTCCTTTTTTATAATAGCACATAGTCTGATTGCGTTTGCGGCAATACAACCTCACCTTCAGCAACTTATTACAAAAGACATTCATCCTCTGAACATCTTTTCTGAAATTGTAAAAATCTCTTATTTTCAGGAAATCATCCTGAATGTTACTGTTGTTTCTTTGTTTATTGTGTTCAGTGTTTGTCAAAGTTCACAAGGCTATTGTTTTGTTTTGAGTTTTCAGTACATTCTTGCTTTAGTAAGCTTGAAACACCCTTCACATTAGATTCTTCCAGCGTTTAGCTTTTCTCTTCTTTTAAACGAATCCTCTTAGAAAATTAAATCAAGACATTTTTAGTCAAGTTGTATTTTTCTTCTGGACGGTCAGTTTGGTGAAAGTCATCTAAGAGACATTTCATTTTTCTGACAGTTCTTTCTGCAAGATTGACTCGTCTTTGCACTCAGCCAGCCTTTGTGTCCACAGTGAGGCATTGTGAAATCTCGATATCATGGAGGTCAAAGGGTGAAGGTCAAAGCAGTCTCTCTGACCTCTGAGAGCGATCCACACTCTCTGCACTGCTGAGAGATTCTGTGAGATAGCGATTGCTATGATAGCCAATCGGTGGTGTCCTTTGTTTTCCCTGCAGCCATCAGCAAGCTTATTATCATGTCCCTGTCTGCTCCACTCCACTCTGCCCTCATAGCAAACAGGTCTAATTGTGTCTCGTAGCTGCAAGCCCAGAGCAGAGGAGGGTGGGAGTGGGTTTAGATGAGTGATACTCGGTGATGTAAATGGCTGAATAATATGGCCCCAGCGTTTGTGGTGGAGCTCTATCTCTCAGCGGTAATCTAGGCCATCGGGGACCCGCCAGTATGCATCATCCCCCATCAATGAGCCTCTCCGCTGGTTGGTAATTTATTCAGCGCTACAGCGGTTATTGATAAAGCACTTAAATACAAATTCCCCTCCTTTCCCAACTGCCCTCCTCTGCGCCGTACGACGCTGTGTTGTAATATCACAACGTGGTCTGTGTTGTGTGTTTATCTACTTATATTTTCTGTTGATCTAAGCTGGATTCTTTGTTGTCTCCTTTTTCTTTCTACATGAATCTCGGCCTGTCGCTCTCCCAGGAGCTCGTGACGGTTCGGTCCAGTCTGACACCAGCAGCAGTCCTGAGCTGAGTCACCTGAGCCACCCAGGATTCTCAATGGGCCCACAGGTGAGCGAGGATGTCTGCAACAAACTGAAGCCAAACTTAAGGCACTCTGTTCAATCATTGATAATGTGAAAACTTTGAGGACGCTAATATTTTAATTCAAGTTGTTTGACGGGAGGCTTAATAACAGAGAAATAGTAAATATAAGAAGACATCAAATATAATAAAATGTAAGAACCAATAAAAATATCCATCAGGAAACATAATGAGGCTGCTCATCAGGTGTCAACCACCTGCTTGAGGCATTTACAAAGTTTGCAAATGCTGGAACTGCCACAATTACTCAAATTGACACGAGTTATGACACCTGTACTCAACTATAAAAGTTGAGTAAGCCGCCTTCTCATCAAGCTTACAGAAGTCTGCAGGAATGTAATTCAATAAAACTGGCATAATGAGATATTAGACAAACAAATGTAAAACGGTTTGTGCTCTTGAACCCAATCTTTTCAAGCAGCTGTGTGTGTGTGTGTGTGTGTGTGTGTGTGTGTGTGTGTGTGTGTGTGTGTGTGTGTGTGTGTGTGTGTGTGTGTAATAAACTGAAGTATTATCAGGCAAACAAAGGTGGAGAAGCTATTCAGGCACACAAAGAATACATTCATAATCTCCTGATTATCTATTGTTGATTGTCCCTGAAAACTTTGCTTCAAATAGTATTTGTATTGTCTTTAAATATGTATATAGCCCACTGTGTCTCCATCTTATTCTAACTTCTGAACTCCTAAATATTATGCAAAACAATGTAGTTGACTAAAGCAGAGAGCTGACAGCCTCATCAGGTTTCAAGTCAAGAAGAAAGGGGACACAGGTGACACCAGATATAAAGGTACAATACTTTTACAAAGTCCAGTGAGAATTTTGACCAAACGTAGGTCAAAATACGACTGACTGTTTGATGATTGTTTCTTCCTTATCTCTCCTCCAATGACCTTTGATTCTGAGTCATGTTGGGTAATATAGAAGCACTGTTTGGTTTGACAAGCATTGTCGTACCGTAACCCTCCGTGTGGTACTGTAATGATGATAAACGAGTGGACAAACACATTGTTGGCTTCCTTCTGTTTGATGACGAGCGCTCCGACGTCGTCCCCGGTCCCCTCGTTGTGTTTGGTTCCTTCGTAGTTTATTGTTTTGCTTCCAAGGACTCAAAGATGCCAATCTAAGTTAATTATATTAAGAGCAACTCAAAAAATTGACGACTAACTCGGCTGTTAATTGAGTTACGTTTACTCTGATCACAGCCATAATGAGAATGAAATTAACGCGTGTGTCAGTTGCAGTAATGCATTTTAAATCTGTCAGTGCATGTGGTGAGTGAAACAAAAGAAAACACCACTCACTGAATGCTAAACTGAATCGTTTTCAGCTAAGTTGTGAAGTCGTAAGGTATTTTGTCATCACACATCAAATGTAATTGACTTGTGGCACTAATGAGCTGACAATGCAGGCCTTGTCAAAACAAGCAGGGAAGCAAAGAGCCCGAGCCTGCAGCCCTGTTAATAGCTCAATCTGGCTTTGTCCTATCTGATTGGATTTATTGGCCTGGTGGCTCCGCGATGTTTAATGAACATCTATCTCATTAGTGTTGCTCACTGTCACCGCTCAACACGCAAACACAGGCACACGTCCGGTTCCCTCCACCCTCTTTAATAAGGCCATTCTCCCTGCTCCCAGTGTTACTCAATGACAGTCAATCCTCATCAGGATAAACAAAGGAGGAAGCATGAGAGAGGGAGAGTCGTCTCGTTGGGCAGGTTTTGGAGGGTGAGAAATCCCCAGTGAAAGAGTCAATCTGCTGCAGGTGGAAATGAAGAATGAGCTTAATTAAAAGTAGTTTTTTTGATTACAGACACCCTCGCCGGTCAAAGCCACTGTTTTTGTAATAGATAAGAAATACACACAAAAGGAAGGCATCTTGAGCAGGAAGCAGTTACAGTCTGAGCCTCAGCAGGCGGCTCTCAACAGTCACCATCTAATATATTAATGCTGTCAGTACAGTCTCTGTGAAGCTAACACTTTTCAGAAACAAAGGCGCTCCGCATGCCATACCCAATTCTCTTGTTCCAGGATCAATATGTTTTGATAGATTCTCGCTCCAGAGCCGGATATTGTTCGAACAACCATTATCCGATGGTAGTTTACCCAACATGAATCCACCTTCCTTCTGTTTCCCACTTGCAGTTAGGATGACAAAAGTCTGCTATCTGGGTGATTATGGGCAATTTCTCAGTGCCAGAGCTGCCAAGCAGATAGAAGGGCCTATTCTCCCCTGATGGGCAGAGAGGCTGGGTACCACATCCAGTCCTGAGTGGGGCTGCTTCCCCATCCAGAGCCCAACACACACCCAGTCTGTGTGTCTGTGTGGCCCCTAGGAGACCACTTCTCAACACTCAGCCGTCAGCCTGCCAAGCCCTGTACAACAGCACCTATGGAGAGGAAGAGTGAGAGTATCGGGAGAAAAGCCAGAAGGTGAACTGCGGTTGTTAATCTAGATGAGAGGAGCTGGGGATTCTCCGAGTAAAAGCTTGTTGTGTGGCTACAGAGTCGAGCTGATTATGTTAATGCTAAATGCATTCTTATCTCTCGATGTGTGTGTATAAAGTGTTAATCAGTCTTTAACTGGCTCAACAAACAGCCCAAAGACTAAGAGCTTTTCCATGCTTTAAAAGATTTCTAAAAGATGTCTCTCTGCAGCTGCCTGTTTCTCCAAAGTTGCCTGTAATGATAAATAAATCAGGGCTACATCTGATAATTGTGGAATTGTCTTTTAATGTTATTCTCTTCTATGTGAGGCTGTCTTTGCTGTCAAGCCTGGCAGTCTCATTTTGTTTGACTCAGAGATGAATGTTCAAAGAATGTCTTTGATTATATGTTGCTTCGATTCAAGATTACATTTGACTTTAAAACGCAAGATTAAACATATGTCACTCGCAGCGAACAAACGGGTAGCCTTTATTATTGTCCTTTGAGGATTCTTTGTGCTCCCAAATTATTAATTCATCTTTTTAAAGTTAATGGCTAATGTCATTTTGAATGCTCTCAGAAGCGTCAGATATTGTCATTTGTTATGTGCCGCTGTTGCGTATCAAAGCAAATGTTGAGAAAGAGGAATCCTATATGTTGTGTATGATTACTCCTGCCAGCAACAATCACCTCTCCGTGCTTTTTGCTATTCTTTGAACAGCTTAAAAACGCAAACAGGTATTCATTTGTCTCTCAGTGCAGATATTTCGCCTCGAGATCTCCGTGCGTTACGGCTTTAAACCCACACAACCTCGTACCTCGTGAAAAAAAATGTGATTGCATGTATGTCGGAGTGGGTGCAGGCGTTCTGCACCATGCAGGGTTATCACAGTGACACGCCTGTCACCTAGGAGCACCAGACTTGGGAGTATGGTGGGGTCTTCGCACCAGTCAGCCCGCTCTCCCTCCTGTGCGAGCTGCAGACACGCCATGCAAAACAGAAGCAGATAGCTGACAATTGGAGTTAAAGGCTTGTGAACTTAAGTCACAGTGGAGGAGTCAACACAGTGCAGCCAGGCTTACTTAGCAACATCTAAAGGCTGCTTTACTGTGGACACAACACAAGCTGACAGTGTATTATTTTATTCCAAACAATTCAATTCAATGTTTAAACAGTAATTTTGTTGGATTTTGCAGCATCCTCAGTATCCTCTCCTGTCTCGTACCTCCTGTGTAAATTCAGTTTGACATGCTCAAAGGCTGACATCATTTGAAAAAAGGTTTTATCAGAATGAACACAATTTAAGATGTCGTTCCCTGTGTATTCAGGGAGATTTCAGCCATGGTACAAACATTACCACTTCTGGCTCAAAGCCCTCGATGAAAAATGTGTTGGTGTATTTCCAAACCGACTGCCTCGGAAAATACATTTGAAGAGATCTTCTACTGTGCAAAATATCTCAGAGCGATACTTCTGATAACATATCTTTTCCTCTATGGGTATGACTGCACCGAATCCACTTGAACTAATGTGAATGAATGGATACATGAAGACTTGAGAGTGATGTGTTATATCCCTCATCAAAAGAGTAAAGTACTGCTATGTTTTTTAGAAAAGCACTGTGTATTTCAGGCACATTTCTGTGGTACCAGGGATTTGTTCAATGGGAGGAAACATAAATCACTCTGCATCTCTGTGAAAGAAAGAGTCTCAGCTCTTTCACAAAGATTGGATTTCATCTCTGTCTGTACCAACGGCAGTGTGTTTTGACTGTCAGTCTGTGACACAGCAAAGCACAGAATTCATCTGCAAAACAACTGCATGCATCAAAACACATTGATTAGTGATACAGTCACTTTGGTAGCATCTGCTTTTCTGCTTTATTTGACTCAATTATGCTTCCCAGAATATAAAATAGTGTATATATATATATATATATATATATATATATATATATATATATATATATATATTCATCATTCAAATGTGATGCCCTCCGTGTTTTTCTTCTGAAAAACAATTATTCTGCAGCTCACACAATTAATGCTGGCAGATAATTCAGTGTGATCATTTATCGGCTCCAAAGGAATTTTATCAGGTTTGTGTTCTACAAAATGGTAAATTAAAGATTTTGAGCAAAAATCTTCTGTGGAAGCTGTCATTGTACACATACTGAAGAGTTTGGTTTCATACAGCAGTGGAACACTGATTATGTAATGTCATTTTTCATATATTTGTCGTTTTGGGAGATATGACGTTATTGGAAAATATCCTTATTGTTACCGTGGTATTGATTTCAACGATATAGTCTAGTGTTTGGTTTGGTAATAAGATATTTTACATTAATGGTATTAATTGTGCCTTCTGAAAAAAAAATGATGTTACTGAAATCCAATACGTTATAAACATTAGATGCTTAGTTAAATTATTAATAACACCTTTTCTTTACAATTAAAGTTACCGTGAAAAGGAGGTTAGAGCGTTTTTATCTTCTGTGACGGGACGTATTTCCTTAATTGGATAGTGAAAGTGATTGGTTAGCTATAATGGGCGTCTTTTAGTGCAAACAGCGACGCAATGCAAACTAATTAGACATCATCCTCGTTTTCACAGGTGTACCAGCTGAAATCCAAAAGCACACCTCCTCCTACTGTATTTCTCTGCTAGCGACTCACACTAGCTGACAGTCAAGTGTATCGCTAGTCGCCCCAAATCACATGATTCATTACATTTCTGTAACCGCCGCCTGTTCAAGATGAGTTATCCAAAAATATTTTTATACTTTACAGGGACAGAGGATTACAATTTGGAAGATGTATTTTTCACTTCACCGTGTCTTTATAAAGTAGGGTAGGTGTATAAAAATGGGACAGTATAGAATATACTTTTAAACAGTTTTCTTGTCTTTGTACCTCAAATATAGTAAAGTTATTTGAACTGATCAGAAGTGTCAGAGTATTTATTAAGAAGGACTATATTATTATACACATCTCTTTCCGTCCAACAATATTGATGATCATTTTGGTAATACGAAACACATTAAAGGGAAAAACTAGCCATCTGTGATTACATATTATTATTGTTATTATTACATAATGCCTGTGTGTTGTGTGTCTGCTGCAGTCCCTCCTGGTGGCCCAGCAGCTGGCCAACGCGGTGGGCGGCGTGATGTCGGGGGCGGCGCAGGGCATGAACCAGCCCATCCTCATCCCCTTCAACGCAGGCGGACACCTGGGCGGCCAGCAGGGCCTCGTCCTCTCTCTGCCCACGGCCAACATCCAGAGCCTGGTGGCTGCTGCTGCTGCAGGGGGCATCATGACGCTCCCGCTCCAGAACCTGCAAGGTAAGAAAGAGGGCAGTGTCGACAAGCAGAGACTCATTCTTATGACAAAACAGGGTCAACGTGACATCCCAGGGAGAAATGAGAAAATAATTCAGGTACTCGAGGAAATTGATGGTATATGTTTGGAAAAAAATGAATCAGCTATCTGATCTTAATGAAGGTTTTTCTGTATTCGATACAATTATGATTAGTAATAACTACAACAAATAATGACCCCAACAACAGCTTGTTATACATCCATTGTATGACATAAACACTTTTTTTTTTTTCTGCAATAAAAATGTTTTACAAAGCTCTTGACCAGGTAAGAATCCTTCAGGGGTTTGTATCCCAAAAAGCCGCTATCCTCAACTGCTCGAAGGAACAACCGTATTAATTACAGGTCAACGTTTTGCAGTGCAGCGCAAAAGCACTTTATGCCTCTTTCCTGTACATAAGAGTGCACTGTACTTCACTTTTTGTATCTTTTTTTCCACCTCATCTGTCCATCCACATGGCTGTACTTATCCTTGCATTTTAAACTTTAATGCCCAAGTGTTCTCTTTTGATCATAGTTGTAAATGGTTTTCATTTTAATGTTTAAAACATTGTCTCTCTTTTATACCATTAGATTGAGAGATGGATGGGGAAACCATCAGTCATAAATCTTGGATGAGAGAGCTGCACTAATGTAAAAAGATGCCAGGCTACATGTAAAGCAGTGTGTTTTTGGGATGGAGATTACAATAATGCCAGTGCAGCACAAAGTGCAGGGAAAGCTCCCCTCATGTGGGGAAATGGATGGACAGATGCCCTGAGTGAGGAAATGTGGAGGTAGAAGCCTAATGGACACAAACATGCATAAATAACATCAGCCATCGCTGTGGGCAGAGCTTTTAATAAACCCGCATCTATCCACTGAGCCCTTCAATGTATCCATCAGTAGTGGACGATAATGGGCCCAGCAGGCCCGTCTGACTCACACTTCAACAGATCTTCCTCCTGGTGCACGAGGAACAACCCAGAGGCTTCAGCGATCTGATGAACTGATCGACAAACACATTGTCAGGGTGTCAGAACGCCAAAACAAACACCTCTCAGTCATCCTTATTGTCCACTGACAAACAAACCAACAGACAGCCTGGAATCCATTGTGCTGATAAAATCCCCCATCCATGAGAGGTAGCAAAAAAAAACTGTTGTGGAGAAATGCCTCTGTGGCGGATCTTTTTTTAAGCGTGTGGACTGACAGACGGCCTGTTGGCACGTCTTCTTATCTAAAGGGGATGCATTGAAGGGACCTCCATGGAGAGAAAGTGACACAAGTCACGAGTGAAGCTAAATGTCTTGACTGTGTCCGAGCCCCTCTGGCCACGCGACGCTCCTCCACTCTCCCCTGTCTGAGCTCATCACAGCTCCGCTGAATGAGGCCTGCTGGCACAGCACCTCTGTCAGACAACTGCAACTCTGGCCTCTGCCCCCGCATCCCCCTCGCTTCCCCTCGCCGCCCCTCCGGGTCTCCAGGCCTGATTAATCACACGTATAATACAGCGGCGCACTGTCGCCTGGGAGCAGCCGGCTCATTTCACGACCTCCGGAGCAAGTGTGCTTTACAGCACTCACGCTGTTAGCTAATTAGCGTCAGATCAGACACAAGACAACTGTGAGGCTCCGTAATGAGACTCCAGGAGGAGCCCAGCCAATGGCTGTATTTAAATGTAATGAGGCAGCTAATGACCAACTAATCAGGCTGTTTGTCTTGGGGAATGGGCGGCTGAGGGTGGAGGAATTGAATTCTTTACATAGAGAGCTGGCATGCTTGTAGTCTCATAGTCATAATATTTGCTCTATGAGAATGTAAAGTTATATTAGAATACGGTTTTTTTTCTTCTTCAGTCCAGTTTCTTCTTGCATATCGTACATTTGTATATTCTGTTTTAATGATGGAAATAAAATGAGAGCATCAAATCAGATAAAATAGTAACAACAGCATCTTTGATCATACTAATCAAAGCTGGCTCTGTCAGCATGCGTGTTGACAAGAGGCTGAACTGCTGTGAGCTTTAGGAGGGCCGCGCTCTCCGACTGTGATGAATAACTATCACTGTAATGGGGTTGTGCTATAAATTTGGAGCTTAAATAAAACTGAGCAGCATCTTGTGGCAGACTCAGTAAGCACGGGCACCAGTGTAACTGGTTATTTGTCAGAATGATTTATGCCTGCAAACATGCAGTAAAAACAAATTCCCAATGAAACTAAACAAGGGAGAAAGTTATCTTTAGTGACAGAGTGCACACAATTCTCGCTGACTTCACAGAGGCAAAAACTAGGTTGGGTCATGCTAGAGGTCTGTAACTGTGACGGCTCATATGAGTATAAAAAAACATACGTGATTTTCACAATTTCAAAGATAAGTATGTACGACTGATGCAGACAGAACACGTACATATCTTTTGTTGTTGTTTGATATGATGCTAACTTTCCGATGCATTTTTAATAGGTTTTTTATTTCACATGATTTTATAACAAGCAAAACACGATTACCATACTTGTAAAACTAGTTGTATCAAAGCACTGTACATGTAATGCCCAGTGGGAGGAAGCAGAACAAAGTCGCATCTGTCTACTCTTCTTCTCTAAGACTCACTCAAAGGTAATGCAAGAAGCTAGTTTACTGGAGCTCTTTCATATTAATAAGCATACCCCATCTTATTTGCTCTGAGCAGAAAGCCAGGCAGCGCATTACATCAGAGAGCTGAGTTCTAATGGTGAGGTGAGAGCATTGTTCCTCTGTACTCGTCCGCAGGAAACACAAAACAGCACTCAGGCTTCCTGATAAAGGTCGGCATCCCACTCACCTGCAGTAATGAGACCCGGTGTCAGTGCCAATCAAAGGCATGTCTGCCGTTTTGATGAAAATGTTCAGCGGTGTCGTTCGCAGGTTGCGGTTGTTGGTACGATACAAATTAGGGAAATCACTCTGCTCATTACAACACCAAAGGGTGGGCTCCTCGGGGAAGAGCCAAATGTTTCCACACTAGTAAGACATGTCAGACTGAATCTGTTCTGCCTCAGCTGACTGCTGCTCCTTTAAGAGGTTAGATCACCGGGCCGGGCCACTGACTTAACCCCTGTCTGCTGTGGGAATGCCTCTGTGTCCCTTTACACATTACATTATCAGAACTAGAGAATTTCAAACATCCTTTTCGGGTTTGTTACAGCCGCACTAGTTGCTCGTTGCGCGCTTCTTTTTCTCATGTGTGAATTTGTCAAACCATTTTGGGCCGAGAAAAGAAATAAACCATTGTTTGTGTGCACATTCAGCCAATAGAGAAGTGCATTAAGAGGACCCAGAGCAAGCGGTCCACATTTCCTCACATCAACACCTGCCATTTTAACACAATAGAGGCCAAACCCATCCCTTCTCCCTTTATCACTGTTTAATTTGAAGTGTTCTCAGGCAGTATGTATTCCACGTCGTCCTTTAATGATTTAACTTTGCTGTGGTTGTAAGATGGCTCACAGGGGAGAGAGCCGCATTAAATAAATAACAGTGATAAAATGTAGACCTCATACATTTCAAAGCTAATGCAACTAGCGGTGCAATAGGAGCAGCTGCACACAGTCCTGGAGCGGTAATTTGATTGATTTGTTGTGACAGCAGCCAAATAATTGAGAGTGAGAGGTGCTGCTGGAGATGAAGCGCAGGCAGAGGCAGGTTCGCCAGGCAGTCCCGGCAGATATGGCACCCGGGTTCTCATCTCTGCCATTGATATCTGCCAGTGGTTTTATTGTTTGTCTTAAGCAGCTTGGAAACGTGTGGGGTTACTGCCTTTGTGACAGTTTGGCGACGGAAAAAGAGGGGGGAAAAAAAATCACCAATCGGAGCGTTGAGAGGGTTAGAATCAAACACACACATTTACACTCAGGCTGAAGCGCAGGTTTACTGTACCTGCAGGTAGGAACACACAGACACTCCCACGGGACGCGTGATTTATACTCTGATGTCTTTTTTGAAGCTGAGATGTAAGTAAATTTCCCCCCTGGCGTTTCACTTGTTGCAGACATGCTAATGATTTGTTCTGAATTCAACATAGATCCGTTTCATAATTGCACAAAAATAACAGTACAAATTATGCACAGTGTATTTAAATATACAGCAATATTATTTTAATCTATGCATCTCAAGATATTTTCACGTTTTCCGTCTGGTAAGACACAGTCGTGCTGTTTGTCTTAACCTTCTGGCTCTTGACTCGTGTTTTGTTTCTGTGGATGGTGGCAGTGTCACTCTGGCTCAGCCGTGCCACAGGACAGCACACTGCCAGAGCCTGAAATAGAAAGAAAGAAAAGAAAAGGGGGGAGGATGAGTCTTTAGGGCGGTGTGGAGGAGGACAATAATATTGTTAATCAGATGTGGCTGTGTCTGCTCCTCCACAGCAAACCCTGACATCTGCCCTCACTGGTAAACACTGAGGGAGGCTTTTTGCAAACCTGCCATAAACACACGATCTACAAGACAGTCTCTCCACATTACACAGTGTGTCTGTCTGCACTGTGTATGCAGGGAGTGTACTGCATTCATTTATTTATTTATTTTTATTAGGAGAGAATAGGTTTTGAATTACCAACATGACACATTTTCAAATTAGCTTCCAATGACATTAATAATTAGGAAGATGCAGAATTATTCCATTTTAATCCAGCTGTTTTCTACTCCCTTAGCTCCTGTGCTATAGCAGATTACCCTTTCCCCGGTGCAATTACCTTTTTGCACCAATTACCTTTTTGCATGTGAAACATGCTTACTGTTGTGTCCATTGAAAAGTATTCCAAGTTATGTGAGAGTATTCTTTTATAAAATCTCAATTATCTGAACTTTTTCCAAAATCTTCTGCACACTTGATTTCCTCAATAAATATTCAGCATTTAAGATTCTTGCATATTTATGGATTATATGTCCCAAACAATTATGCCCCATCAATAGTGTTCATCTTTTCATCAGAATAATAATCAGCATTTTGTTCCTGGTGAGTAGACCAGTCGATCACGAGTCTGCGGTTTAAATAAATGAGGGAGTAGTGGAGCTGAAAAGAATTACAGTACATAATGTGTATTGTTTTCATGATATTTCAGCCCTTGTAAAATGCTTCCAGTAAATGCCTTGACCACTTGACCCCGGAGTTGTTTTGTAGAAATTACATCTCACTTTTTTCCCCCGTTTTCCGGCCAGACTATTTCCGAAAGATTTGCTAAAGGTCTGCCATATTGCTGAGGCGCATTTCGGTGGCTTTCAGCAACAATCTGTAGTCAAGCATTTTAAATGAAAATTGATTTGTGATTTACATGGTCAGTGAGGGGAAAATGAACTTATGAAATGTTGTAAATGAAATATTAGACAAGGTGCAGTGGGAGAGAGCAGACAGAGATGGTAATCTTGTGGAACTGGAATTCCCGCCTGGCAGAACTGGGTGACATTTTACATTTATCTGTGTTCTGCATGAGTTGTAATGTTAATGGTAATTTTATGGGACTGAACCGGAATGAAAATGGTGTTATCACCGATTGCTTCAAATGTGGAATTGTGTAAAGTAGCACAGCTGCATCCTTTATTTCCCATTCACCAGTAATGTGAGTTATTGCATGATCTGTTCTCTTAGGTTTTTATCAGTGTTTCTACTGAAATCACACACCTCTGCCACAGGATGAAATACACACACTGCTGTATTTTCGTATTAGTATGAGTGCCACATTTGCGTGTGAATGTGTCTCGCATTTTACAGTCAGTGTTTGCTTTTGTCAGGAATGTCCTGATATAAATAAATCAAGAGAGTAATGATTCATTGTGAACACCTGCTTAATGCTACTATATGTACAGCTTCATTTTTATATACTGTATCTGCACTTTTAATATAACTATATATAACATTCTAATTTAAACTAACATCTTATCAATATGGATCAATCATGGACTTAATAATACAAGCAAATCAATGTAGCATTACGCTCTAATCAATACTACTTACACTCAGCCCAGATGTTCTAATTTTGATCGATACCTTGTGCAGTGAATGTTTCCTTTTCCCACTCTGGCCGTGTACAGCATGTATGGATTTTCATAGAGCTCGGTCCTCTGTGTTTGAAAAGGAACAGAACCAAAGAAGTGAGAAGAACAAACAAAGCGGTCGTGCTGCAGCGGCAGCAGCAGAGGGGCTGTGGGAGTCTGGGAGCCGGTCAGGATCACACAGAGGTCATTTTTAAACACGACTCTCCGGTTCCCCGTCTGTGAAACCAAAGAGTCTGCGGTGACATTTGTCAGCAGATGGTATGGAACCAAACCCCTCACCAGCGGGGACGCCTTAGCCGCTGCTAAAAGCTATCTGTGGTTACTAATTGCTGACCAGGGCCTAATTACCTTAATTAATGGCGGTGGTATCTGGGGGCCAGATTTGTGGGGCTTTTATCAGTATCACTGCAGCTTAAAAGGTCCCGTAGGAGGCCTGAGGAGTGTGTTAAGTCCCGTGGGTGCTATTTCTGGACTAACTGCAGACACATCACAGATGGATCCTGTGGCATCAGTACAGGACGGCATGTTTGGAGAGAGAGATATCTGTTACTTTCACATCATAAGTAAAGCTCACTATCTCCAGCTAGGGAGGAAAACCATTTTCCTGCCTTTCTTTCTGAACATATTTTCTACTTTTTTTTCTTCTCTCATACACACCAGCCCATTTCCTGAATTACACTGCAGTAATTCACAATGACAAAGTAGACTTAGCACCTTTTTCCACAGACCGTGGGGGGTTTTGTTCAGTGAGCTCTCACTGTGAAATTAGCCCCGGTACTTTCATTTTCCAGCTGCAGTGAAATGGTTAAAAGACACAGATCAGCCAGTATGAAAATAGAACTGATTCAACAAAATCTGCTGCTTCCTCTTGCTTGCTCGTCACCCATCCAGAAGAAAAAAAACTCCCCCATATTTTCCTATTTCCCCCCTTTTTTTCTCCTACTACCCCATCCTCCCCTCCTCCCCCAACCCCGTCAGGCACCTTGTCCGCATCTGAAGAAGGCTTGTAAGTTTCGGGTGCATACATTTCTTTTGATGATATATTGTCCCGGTGCGGAATTTCATTTACTGCCGCTGCCCTTTGCTGAACCTGTTGCTAGTCAGTGAGCACGATAAGCGTATAAGTAGCATGCTACTTCATTCATCATACATCGTTCTGGGCTCTCAGATATCTCATATACGATTCAGGAAGAAACTACTAAACCGGCACAAAGGATCCCACCAGGATCAGCTGAGGTTCCATTAAATGCTGTGTACAAAATAGAGCACAGTTGGTACTTGTTATCAAATACACATTTTTCAGCGGTGTGTCTACAAAATATTAGCCTTCATTGCTCAGTGTACACATTGTTTATGTAGCACGGGGAAAATGTATCTCCAGTTCAGTGCTCATGTTGTACATAATTCCATTCACATTGCATTTTGAATGCATGCATTTTGAAATCTGTTTTTTCCCTCAATCATTGCGGCTGCCCTGTGTTGTATTAAACAGCATTAATAATCACAAGAGGCTCAGTGTCACTCAGAAGTCTCCACATCACTAAGGCAGACAGTGTTGTGCTGCTGGGCATGTTGTGCTGTGTGAAAGTGCTTACACGCTCCCTCAGACAACCAAAGGGAATAATTAAAGACAGAAGATGGAGGCAGAAGAATGGAAAGCAAATCCCATTGTTTGGGGTTATTTCATCCCACTGAATTTATTTTTCTCACTTTCTTTCGGTCTCTTCTCACATTCCTCCCCAAATGCACTGTGGGTATGTGGTACGCTATCAAAAGCATATGTAAGCGAAGCGGCGCGGAACAAAATCCCTATGATGTCCTCCTCATACCCACATTGTCTTTTGATTATTCTACAATCATTTTATATCGGTGTAAGTTGGAAAGGAAGGGAAGGCTTAATAACCCCATAATATACAATACATAGCTGCTCAGAAACCACAACGCAAGATGTGTTTTAGACGATTTGAAAACAAGCGGGCTCATTCCTCATTTGTTCTCTTTTTCGCTAATGGCGTAATTTTTTTCAAGCCCTCAAAATCCAAGTTGTTACCAAAATAATCCACAATGATATTCAAATTTAGGGTGCACTAGACTATTAGAGCAACCCTACTCCACTCCATTTCTAGAGCAATAAATGTAGCCCCTCAATCTCTCTCAGCTTTTACTGTCAGTCAGAGAGCACTCAGTCATCTCCGTGCATCAGGCCCGCAATATTGATTTTTCCACCCACTGAAACAGCCGCATGAACATAAATTTTGCATGAGGCTTTTACTTGCGGCCTCCGCTTTGGTCTGACGACACATGATGGGGCCATGAACACGCTGTAATAACCCAGTCTGTCCTGGCAGGCAGACAGGCTCTCTTTTCATAAAGACGGGGGCGGAGGGAGGCGGGGGTCCGGCACCTTCTGGATTCGGAAGGACAAAAGCGCTGGACCCCTGACCGAGCACCACAGTATTACAAACTGTCCACACATCTGAGTGGAGAACTCATTGCGTCCAAAAGCAGGGGGGAACCCTCAATGTGCACAAGAGAACTTGTTTGTGTGGTCCTTAATTTGATTTAAGAAGATGTTGTATGTATATAACAGTATAGTTAGATAGAGTTAATGTAGTTAAATACTTCCCCTTTTAGATGATTTCTTGAAATTGAAACCCCTTCATGGCACAAGGCTGCTGTCTGTTCTCATCTAGGTCTAACACTTCTTTCTTTAGGACAAAACCTGATTCAATCACATCACAAAGCACGTATTTATGATTTATGAATAGAAACCTCAAGATGTACTGTAGGTAATGAATCTTGTTTTTTGTTTTGTTTTTATCTCCTGGAAGTTTCAGTTAGTTCGTTTTTTTCTTTAAATCGGACAGTGAACCAACTCATTTCACTGATAAACAAACCTTCAAGCTGAGAGACTTCAATTCCTTTGTGAAAATAATTCATATAGTCTTTAGTTGGAAAGAAAACATGCACACGTTCTGCCTCATTAGCACACAGTTTGATTGCACAGATCCGTATTAAATGGCATAAAAGGCTGCAATATCATTTTATCTCAGGAAGGCAATCGTGAAATTTAAACTAGACCTTACTTTACCCCCTGGAACTCTCTCAAGGGCCCCGGATGGTCCCTGGACCACATTTTGGAAATCAATAACCTCGCCTAAGCAACACAGAAGAGGGCAACATTATCAAGCACACAGGGATTTTCTCGTATGTGTAACATCTCCATGGAGAGGATTTGATTCTTTGAAACGCTTCCCCCAGAGTGAGAATTCTACAACGCAGCTTGATATTGCCTTGCATCACAAAGTGAAAGCATTATCTCTGGATCCCTACAAGCGATGTGGTTTACTCTCTAAAATCCTGTGGCTCCACAACTCCACTCAAATCTTAACTGCCTATTTTTTTTGTAGTCGCTGAGTTTACCTGCAGCAGGACTGTTTATTGTGATATTGCCTGCTGTGGCTCTGAGTAATGTTTTTATTCAGTAGCTCACTAGTTCCTTTTTAAAGTTTCATTTGCTCCATGTTTATTCCAGCCATCGCCAAGGCAGGAGTCTATTTTCCATTTCTTTAATGTGATTACCAATTGTTTGGACTCGTGGGTAAAAGGGATGTAACTATTTTTACTCTGCTGCATTTATCTGGACGCTATAGTTTACAAATTAAGATTGTACATACACAAAGTACAAAAGCTAGCAAAACATGCTGCATTGTTATGAACAGTGAAATGCTACTTACACATGAATGCATCAGTAATATAAAGACACTGTAAAACATACAGCAATAATATAACACTCATATATGCCGTAGTAGTACTTTTACTTTTTAAGTACATTTAGAAAAAATGTCTTTGTCTCTTTATATCGCACATTTTTTGCTTTTTCATACCTTTTTAAATAAATAACATTTGCGTTTGTGTTAAAGTTGACAATTTATTGGCGAAAATAAATTACTCAGAAGAAAACGTAATCGACAGATTGATCACGAAGGAAAATAATGAATGATTTGTTCCATGGACGAGTGTTGTCAATGTGACACAAAGTGACCAACGTAGATAAAAGTTGACAGTGACCGAAAGAAACGAGTGCAGAAGCAGTGGTGTTATCCACTCCATCAGTGAGCGAGGGCTCCGATCTAATCCGCAGACTAAAAATGACCTTCCTTTGACCACATTTGTAATTACCAGATCTCATAGAGGCTAAATCTCCTTACC
Organism: Myoxocephalus aenaeus; assembly: GCA_038501785.1. Classification (NCBI taxonomy): domain Eukaryota; kingdom Metazoa; phylum Chordata; class Actinopteri; order Perciformes; family Cottidae; genus Myoxocephalus; species Myoxocephalus aenaeus. The sequence goes on from JBAMJR010000070.1 coordinate 2,321,270, forward strand.
TCCAGTGGAGTAATTATCAGTGTGACTCTCTGAAAAGGCAATTGAGACAGTGGTTTATGGACTCCCATAGCGGAACGTGAGGCAGAGCAGTAATGGGGAGCTTGTTTGTCCCCTATCACCTCTCTCGTTAGAGAATGACAGCTGTGTTTAGACTAGAGCAGTTCCTAAAAATACAGGGCGGGTCACATTGGACAATTTCATTCACTTTTGACAGCTCATCTGCTGCCTCAGATTAGCTCTTAATATACAGCACGACTAAATACTGCCAAAGACATTGAGCCCTACAACAGCAGGTAGACGCACGTATTCCAACACCAATTATATCTTCAAGAAAAGCATTCAGTGCACACACACTGATCTGACATAAAGGCCACCGGGTTTGATTCATCCTTGTGAACTCAATACATTCCCACCAAAGTTTGTACAGTCGTTTTTTTCCTTTTTGACCCACAGGAAAGTTGAATTCCTGCGACATGAGTTAATCACTTCTGCCTTCGTCTGACCGTACTTCATTCTGTGTGGAGCACACGCAGTTTGATGCAGTCCTTTTGTGTAGACGTGATGACTGTAGTCACACTTCCTGTTGGCCTTGGCAGGGTCTTTTCTAAGGACTATAATATGATATACACCTATTACGATAAACTTTCTGGCAAGCCTAAATGCATCAATATATATTTCTACATTTGCAGCTGCTGCTTAGTTTGAGGTGAAACATGGATGTTATGTTGTGTGTATCTTTGCTACAATCGCATCTTATGCCACTTTCATACATGCACAACACACATGCTGTGCCTTTGTGGCAGTCTTTCAGCATTAATGTCCTGCATGTTGCTCAAAGTTCACATATTGGTTTAGTTGTATGTAAGATGTCTGGATCCTGCCTTGACTCCACCTGCACACAAAACAGTCACAAACACAAACGATATATAAGATGACTGTTAGGGAATGGTTGTAAACCAAGGTGTTGTGCATTGAGAGGTAAACAAGGAGTCGAATCAGCCCCAGAGAGAAAAGTGCCGTAATAGGGGGGTTGGCAGGGACTACTGGGATGCGCTGGTAATGAGAGAGCAGGCTGCCTCCCCCACCTACACTCCTCAACCGCACAGGAAACAAAAATAGCATTTTGTCTGACGAATGAGCAGACTTTGACCTAGCCTTACGACCTCTGACAATCAGTCTCGCTTCGTCCTCCAGTACTTCAGAAGCTGGGGCCGGGACAGTCAAAGATAACAGTTGATTTCTACCGTGGCACTAAAGCAACACAAAAAAAAAATAACAGAAAGAGATGGCAGACAGTTTCTCAAAGCGCGGAGGTTGGAGGCCGTCGACTTGTGCTGGTGTTTCACGGTCCCAAATGATTGTTGTTAAATGGTTAAACGGAGCACAAAATGCCACAGTTCAGCTTGTATCTGATCATTTAGCTGCATGACTCCCTTTTTATGATCTGGCTCATTCCTCATTATAAACATTAACACAGGCGAGTTGTGACAACAGTGAAAGTGGGACCCCTTGCACTCACACCCCCCTCGGGCGTGATGATCAAGTGGGAGCGCTGCTTGCATCGCAGTCGGCAGAACTAGTGAATATGAAACACAACAAAGAGACAGTAGGAGATATAATGAGCCGTATAGGATCCCGGCACCCTTTTGCCCTCTCTCCATCATACGTGAAGCTCCCGCTCTCATCCTCGGCCTTGTGTCTGCTGGAGGAAGGAGCACAAACAATTAGCTGAGACAAGCCGTTTGGATTATGTGCTCAACCAAAGCAATCAGACAGCTGTGGTTAAAGGAATGAGCCTCAAAATGCCAGTTGCCCAGTTAGAGAGGAAGGGAGGGTCAGTGGTCCTGACAATCTTAACAAGATGACAGAATTTATAAAGCACTGCTGTTAAAGAATATAGTACCTGCGGTGTAGCCCTTATAATAAGGCCACATGGGGCTTCTTCCATATTCCCTCTGTATTTGTTTTCTTTTGCCTCATATTTTTTGTTGTACCTCTTGTTCCTCGGCGTAATGGTTGGCGCTGCAGGAAATTCTTCAGTCGTCTTTGATCTTCGCCTGGTTGAGATAATTTTTTGACAGAAATCTCATTTTAGCCCTCCTTTTGTTTCTCCGTCTTTGTTCCCTTTTATTCCATCTTTAAAAAAGGGCTCAACATTTTGTCGTGGCGAAGCTGCAAAGGGAAAGAGCCGGTCCTGTCAGGGGCTCGCCGCTTGCTAGACAACTTGCCCAAACATTTCAAGTGAGAATTGGACTCTTGCCGTTTGCACAGGTGATATATAATTCATGACGCGGGGTGTGAGAGAGGTGTCAATGTGTCAAGAGGTAGAAGAAATATAAAAGTATACTGTTTACTGGCCGAGAGACGATGGCTTTCTTTTGCAGAGTGAGGAAAGAGGAGGATGATCTGATGTTCATCAAATGTTCATATGTGCCTGTCCTGGAGTCGTAGTGACCACACTAATCAAAGACTTGTCTGCCCTGATGTTTTATTCATCTTTTATGAGGCAACCATACGTAAATTATTTAAGTGCATCGATTCTTTATGTATACAAGCTTGCCTACGCCTGTGTTCACAATTGTTCGACTGCATTATCAACAGATGTTCAAAAACGCTCTATTGTTATTCATTCCTTTGTGTTTCAAGACATTTTAATAGTACATTGTGTATGTGCTTTCTCATAATGCTTTATACTAGGATGTAGTGAGGGGTCTTCAACGTGTTTCATTCAATTAGTTTCGGGAGAAATTGTGCAATTTAATCAGTTATAATTTTTTACTTTTTAATCTTTTTAATGTGTAGTTGGATTTCTTTACCAGTTTGAAAATTCTAAGCTAATGAGCTATAGATATTGCACAATAGTCATATGTTTCAATCAGCAAGATTGGTTGATTTAGTACAGTATATAACATGTATGCTTTACACTGTATATATCTTCTGGTCCAGGTTTAAATCCAATCCCGGTAAACTCCATCACAGTTTCTTTCTGCAGTCCAGTCTGTCAGACTCTTGTCCCCTCTGAGCTGGTATCATCTTTCACTCCTGAGGAAATCATGTTGTGATCTGTTTCTGTTCTCCTTTGGTTTTCTATACAAAGCTATAACATCACACAGTCAACAGATTAACTGTGTGTAGAAACAATATATTCTTAATTTTAAAGTCATTGCTATTTGTTTATTTTATTCCCTTTGCATTTAGCACGGCCCATTTTTCTTGTCATTGTATACATACATTTTATTATGTAGAATATAGTTTCTTTTAAGGATTTATTTTGACTGAAAAAAGGCAGTGAAGAGCTTTCTGAATGTGAGCACAGGTATAAAAACACTTCATCTAGCCATCATATCTGTGTAGAAACTCAGCTTGTCCTTTTCTCTATCTAAAGAGCTGTGAAGGTCAGCTTAGATGTTGTTTTTTTGCCCAATTCTCCACATATAGTATCACGTTTGACACCTTAGTAGATGTTATTTGTTATCTATCTTATATTTGAGGTGGACATTCTGGCTCCTCGGGAGTATTTGCATGCTGGTGCGGCTGCAGACTGGCTCAGCCGGAGTGTGAACCGTTTTTTTAAACAGCATAAAAAAAATGTATAAGCATTTAAATGTAGAAATTAAGTTCTAATGGCGCTCCATTATTGGATCCAATTAGTTAATGGGTTTATTTCTGAAGTCCTCCAGTGAAGATGGATGTCTCTTTCTTATGAGATTTTAAGCCATTAAACCAAAGATTCTGACATTCTCCAAGTGACAATGAAGACTTTTGGCTCCAGAGAGAGCAATTATATCAGTCAGGCTTGATAGCTTTGTCCTCCAACTAGCTAAATTAAATTCCCTGACTCTATCATGCAGCCTAAAAACCCTGGAGGACCTTGTTGTGGCTCCATGCAATTTGCATCTGTCTCTCACTGTTCATGCTATACATCCCACACCTCCATGTGTACAGTGTTTCTATCGGAGGTGTGAGCATGTTCTTCAAATAATGATGGCTTGCTGTTTATGTGCTAAAACACATGTTGTCAGCTCCAATCTGATTTGCGTTTGTTGCTCTCAATGTGGAGAGTTCAGGTCTCCAGCACAGACAAATCAAACAACTCGCTGTTCTTTCATCAACAGCTACCTCATCACTGAGCTCCCAGCTCCAACACCTGCAGCAGCTCCAACAGATGCAGCACCACCACCACCAGCAGCAGCAGCAACAGCAACAACAACAGCAGCAGCATCAGCAGCAGCAGCAGCAGCACCATCACCAACAGACCCTCGCCCACACCCAGAACCAGCTGTCATCCCAGCATCACATGACCCCGCCCAGCCAGCAGCAGACCTCTGTCCCGTCTCCGGGCTCGACCTGCTCCTCCCAGCACTCCCCGCCGCACCGGCCCAACCAGTCGCCGGCCCGCAGCCTCCCTTCGCCCGTCACCCCACCCATGCCTTTGCCGGTGAGTCCATGAGCTGCACCAATACAACTCATTCTGATACGTTAGCTCATTGGCATCATGCCAATCTGGGACCGACATTCTTTTGTTTAATTGAATATGTTGTATTCAATTTAATATGTTTTTTTTATATTGAACAATGACCAAGAAACAGTATTTAATGTGGATTCATTGTTTCCTTCTGAGTAATATCTGATGCAATTTATCCAATATGTCAGCCAATATCAGCTGTATTATCCATCGGTATGTAAGATCAGTGCTTCGCTTTTGCATGATCTCAACTCACGTCATTGTACACAGATACGAGGCTCCCTGTAATAATGCACATCAGGGACACAATGCATTATATCACAAGGAGCATAAAAAATACCCAACTAATTAGTTACTACTTGTAATTTCTGTAATTCTCCACTTAAAGAACGGGCGTGCATAAGCAGCGCTCATGATGCTTGATTCTCTGTCCGCACTTGTTCTTTATCAAGCGGAAGTGTTTGAATGGAGGCCGGCAGCTATTCTGTCTTTGTGGAGCTATTAGAATATGCATCTTGTTGCTGAAGCTTTGACGCATTTGAGCACATCAAACCTCACCACCAGACAAGAAGCCCGACTCAGATCCTCCCACGGCAGATTCAGGAGGGATTCTGAGGTTGTCTAACCTCAGAATATCCGGCTGTAATCAGTCCCTTAATCTTCGCTGCTCTTCCTACTCAACCTCCTTTTTAGTCACTTTGTCCGTCCATCCATCTCGGCCCTTCTGTCGGTTTGGCTGTCACTGTGTGACGATAATAACCTATTTTATATCCCTGTGGTTTCATTTCTGGTGGAGACTGGCCAGGGTCGCCTTTCCGTCCCTGGTCACATTCATCAGCGTCAGACCCTTATTGGGTTGTGGTGCAACCTTCTTTATGGCCAGGATGAGTTGGGCTATTTGTTTCCCCCTTGCAGCCCTCTCCGGCCCTGTCACGGCCTAGTGAGACTCAGCAGGAAAAACAGCCTCTGGATTTAATGGGCTCCAAAGGCTAGCCGCTACATTGCACCAAACACACTGTCCAGTCTGACTGTGGATACAAGAGCGACTGAGCAACATACAGATTCACACATTAAGCTTGCACCGGGCAATGCACAAAGACCTTGGATACCAGATACACTGTAATCAGACCATCCGACTTATAAGTTTCTGATTTATGAGGCAAACACTATTTTGTTAAATTTCCGGTGCTCTCCTTCTCTGACTCCCAAAGGCAGCAGGGTTACTTTAGAACAAGCGCCATGCATCGATAAGGCTGAGACCCTTAGCGCTATACAGATTGTCTTCTAAAAGAAGCAGCGAGGATGATTATGATGACTGAGGACAGAGCTCCCTTGAGGGGGGCCAAAGGGGCCACATCAGGTATCATTAAGATATTGCCTCATCAAATAGGATTATGAAGTGTGTCTGTGTGCATGTGCGTGTGCGTGTGTGTCTGTGTGCGTGGGAGAGGCAGAAAGGCCGTAAAAGGTTTAGTTTCTCTGGGTCAGTGCTGGTGTTGTCAAAGAGTGTGTCACCCAGCGAGGGCCTCGCCCAAGGACAGGTCGCAGGCTCAGCACCCACTCAAAGATGCAATAGGATTTAAACAGCAGCTCCTCCTCTCTCCACCACCGGAGGTCATTGATTGGATTTTCCATCCCAGTATCACTGTGGTTAATTCACAGATGTTTTTTTTTAATTCGTGCAGACTCCCTGAGCAGAGACCTTCTCACAAACACACGTGAATTGCCACCGTGATCCTCCTTTTGTTTGTTTTAATTGAACACACAGAAGGGCATTTCTGGTATTTCCATGCTTCACCCGGAGGAGCTGGTCTGTCATAATTACGATAATACAATCAGCATTACACAGATAACACACCGTCATTATTCAGGCGTGCTGAATTACCCAGCCATTCCACTATTTGCTGGAAATACAGCACAGAGCTGCAGAGAGACAAACACTCATTATGTTCCAATTAATGTCCCATTGTAATTCTCATCTCATGGGAGGTGTGTGATCTTCTTGGTAAACCCATATTGAGGGAATCCTGAGCATTTGTTACATCCCTAGAGTTTTTAGTGTTTGGTGTTTTTAATTTGTAAAACAGAATTAATTAATTGGCTTATTAATATCCCGATTAGAATGCAAATCACACCACAACAGACTGTGTCCCCTTGAGTCAATGGTCTGAACTCCGATTACCGCAGCTAATTTGGTTTAAACAGAGTCGGAAATTTGCCTTTCTGCCCCGTCCCACTCCCTCTCTGCTCCCCAACATGCCGAGTGCAGTGAGATGCGGCCTGTGGCTGCCTTAAATAGCCGCCACAGTGATGACAAATAGACGGGGGGAGATTATGAAATTTGCTTAAGTGTGTTAATGGGCTGATTGCAGGAGCCCGCTGAATTTTTGCTGGAAGTTGATTGATTAGAGCTGCGGGTTTTCTCCACGCCCGGAGAGCTCAGGGATTTGACGGGGTGAAGGCGCTCGCCAAGTCTGTTACACCGGAATTGATCTTAATTAGATCTGAAAGACCTGCCACAGCAGAATGGTCGCGGCGATTAAAATGAAAAACAGGAGAAATTACTGATCAAATTAATCATAATGTCGGGCTACAGCTGTAGGTCTGGTGTAATTTGCCACTCCAGTGAGTTACATCAGCCCAGGCAGGGAGAGGAGAGGTAGTACATACTGATCCGTGGCAGCGGGAAGCTTAGGCCAGCCTATCAACTCTCTTATATTCCTGTTCAAATGCCCTGGACCCTCCTGACCCTGCTGCGCCATCCAGTGGAGCCCCGACATCTCTCTCTGGCTCTGATCTAATTAGTCGTCTTTTTTTTTTTTTTTTGCCAAATCCTTCTACATTATGTCCTTCTACATCCGGGGGCAGCATCTTCAACACTGTCCCTTGTCATGGCTGTCTTGTCACCGGCATGTTGTGTGTTAGCTAATAGCCTCTGACCTTGGTCCAGTGTCTGGCTGGCTGGTTTTCGGGAGAAGGGGGGCTGGTGGAGATGGAGGCGTCCTGTCTTCCTCCTCCGTCAGACTCCGTCTGTGTGTCTGTCTCTAGTCCCTTTCGCAGTCGTCTCCTTGATCGCTGTCAGAGCCCCACACTGGGCCTGTCCACTCTCCAGCCGCACACTCATAGGGGTAATTACAGCCGAGGGGCCTGCCTCCTACCCCTGTGCTCCACAATTTACCACCAAAGCGTCCACAGACATCTCTCTTCTTCCCCACTGCACCCCGGCATCACAGGACCGCAGGGCCTCAGACCCACAAGTGCTGCAATTACCTGAGCCTCTCCTCTATCCTTCTCTCTCTCTCTCTCTCTCTCTCTCTCTCTCTCTCTCTCTCTCTCTTTCTCTTTCCTCACTCTCTCTAGCTCTCTCTCTCCCCCCCCCCCCCCCCCCCCGCTCCCTTTTCTACCCCTTGGCTCCCTCACTATTCCCTGGCAATCAGCCTTCATTAGAGGCCTCCATTGTCACCAAGGTCAGCGGCTGCCAACCACAACGGCCTTTCAGAGGCCTGGCTGTCTGCACTCTCCCTCTCTCCTCACCTCCTTGCCATTCTGCCCTCCATCTCCTCCCATTCACTCCACCATCCTCCTCAAGACCCGGGCCCATCTCTGCTTCTTTTGTCTCCAGCTGAGGCCCCTTCAGACACTCATGTCATTTTTTTTTCCACTGCAGTGCACTTTTACTTATGTCAACCGCTGTTAAAATCTCCACTGTCCAATTTGCTCCAAATGTCTCTTTTTTTATGGGCGGTGGGTGTCTCTCCCATTATATTAACTTGTGTATTAAATGAGCCTTGCACATCGATTAATTGATTTTCCAGATTAGCTCCACGTCTATTCAATTTAGCAAAACGGGCCGCCATCATTCCATGGGGTATTAAATCAAAATTAAAATGACATGCTCAAATGTAGACCCAATGGCTTATACTGTGGCTTGTCGATGAAACTGGCAACGCTTAAGTTGAGGAAAGAGTCTATTATCTATCAAATGTCTCATAACTCAACTGTGGTGTCTGTGGTTTGGAAAAAGATCACTGAGTTTATTAACAGAAATATACATTTATAGATGTTTTTCAACTGATTTTGCAGTAAATTACCATCCAAATATAATTGTTTTGAGTGCTCGTCAAAGCCAAACAAATACATCTATAATAATTATCATTATTATAATAATTATATTTGTTTATTTAGTAGTAGTAGTAAAGTGCAGGACCATATCTAATAATGAGGGCACTGATGTGCTCCTCATTTTTATTTATTTTACTTATCTTTAACTTATTTGTGAAGGAAATGCACATTTAATGAATGTATTTAGTATTTCTCCGAGGCTTAAAAAAAATGCACTTAGACCATCAGTTGTCAGAAAACATAATAAATCAGGTAAATAGAGTTGGGTAAATAAAAAGGTGGAAAATGTGGAAATATGGGTTTTCAGTATTTCCTATAATACTTGGCTGCGGTTCTGGTAAAGTTTTGTTCTACATTTAACATGAATCTTAAGGTGAAGATGCCAAAAGATCTGAATACACATGAGCTGTAAGACGTCCCACATGTATCCATTATCCACGATAACACCAGTTTTAAAATCACACTTTTCTCATAAAACCGTGAAGTATGAATGGATGGTATGTGGTGGCAGTCTGTGTGCTGCTAGTGTCGGCTGTGTGGTTTAGAGCATGAACAGGCCCTCAGCTCTCCAGCAGCTCAGCCTAGCCTCTTATTAATGCACAGGAGATCCGGCTCTTAAGAAGGCAGAAAATTGCCTTACATAACAAGCGCTCCACAATTTAGAAATACAAATGTGCACTGTTGACTGAAGCAGAAAATAAGACTGTTGCCCATCAACAGAACCACATTTCATATGAATAATTATAAAGCATGGGAGCTAGATGAGGAAAACAACCTGACCATGACAGCTCTACTACTTTTATTTACTTCAAATGAGGGATTAGGCAGGAAGAAAATCTACAGACTTAAGGACCAACGATGAGCTCTGAATTTATAAATAGGGAGAAACTTAAATTTATCATATTTCAGAAGGATCATTTCTTAACTTTTAAAATTACACCTAAAGGCTGCCTTGCACTTACTTTTCGGCTTTTCTGGTTTTGCTGGGGTTTCAGACTTCACTTGTTTTCTTCGCTTTTTGAGGTCTGTGATTCTTCTAAACGTGGCTCCGCTGCTCTCGTGGTGGTCAGAGGGCTTCCGGCTCCGACACCCAACAGAAAGGCACAGCTCCCTGATCAGCCCACATGCACATTGGGGGCAACACGTATTAGACGCCCACAGGGGAGCCCTCACATAGAGCACCAAGCGAGGGCTCACCTAACAGAGGATAAGGAATAGGGTTTCTTTAATTATGAGGCAGGGCTGTGACATTGAGTTCCCCCCTTCCTCCTCCAGCAGGCTCCCAGACACTGTCTAAGTGCTCCGCTCCGCTGAGGAGGCCAGTCCCCCCGCGGGGCGCGATTCCACTGCCTGTAATTTCTGATGCCCATTAGTGACCGCAAACAGAGCACCGGTTCACACAAGGAATACAGCCGTGCAGCGCTGCCACGCTGTAAAAAAAGACCCTTCTAATGCAATGTTATTGCATTATGCCCTCCTCGTAGACCAAGTCAAAAGTCCCATTTGTGGTCCCTGTGGAATATTATTAGAAATTCTTCTCCACTGTGTTTTCAGTCGTGGTTTAGCAACGACTAGATTTGGTATTTTGCAATGTATAGTGGGCTGCGTAAATTGAAATTCCTCTAAACTGGATCCTGCTGCCCTGAACTCTATGAGGAGCATTTTTATATGTTTTTTAGTGGAGGATTTTAAGCCCTTTTTTTATAATGGGAATGTGCAATTGATGGTTTTGTAAATAGACTCAACTAGAATGCAAGAACAGTGCAAGAACAGTGCAAGTCAACTCCTCGAAGAGGGGAGCCTCAGGAGTCAAAACTCCAGTAATCAATACAAATACGGGTGTAAATGTCATCAATTCATCTCTCCACTTATGCTGATTTAGCTTGTGCCAACGGTTGTGTATATTTTGGAGCAGAATACAGAGACAGTGAAGCAGAGAGACATGGAGGGAGGGGAGGGAGGCGGATTTATCGATCAAGGGTGACCACATCTTAGCCACAGAGCCCCTCTCTCGTGATTAATCTTAGGGCTTAGAGTCGGCCAATGACACATGACAGGCCTCCCCCTCAAACTCCTCCATTTCTCTTCATTACTGGCCGTATTTTTGGACACCACAGTGGAGAGTAATCATTTACCTTTATTGTGTTTATAAAGCTGCGGCATGGATGACCCTTCCTATATTGAATTGAGGACATCAAAAGATCACTGGACATTGATTAGAAGGATATTAAAGTCATTCAAATGCTATATTTATATGTCAAACAACCGCAGAGTGAAAAGAGATTTCCAACTAAACGAAAACAAATGGGAAGTCGTCGTTGCAATCTAGATGGAACCCCTGAAACCAAGAAATATATTGTATTACATATTGAATAATTGAGGCACTTGTCATCCAAAGGCTGAGGAGAGTCTTCAATAATACACCAAAATCACAGTGTTCATAATTTCTTTATGCTCTGATCTTCTGGCTCTAATGATTTGATTTTTTTGTTTCTCACAGCAACCCAAAAAACGTAGCCAGGTATCTACTTTAAAGTCAAAGCCGGAGCAGCAGTAGATTTACTGCAACACCGGTTTAACGCTGCTATGATTTCCAACCCAACACGAGTATGGTACAGAAATAACTGCACCAAATATGTCACATCATGAGCTGAAATGGTCAGCACTTTCCTTTAGATACTTAATCACCAAGTAGTTTCAAATTTAATACATCTGGAAACAGCTAAATATTATAGATCATTCCTCAGGAAGAGAAATAGTGTAAGAGGAATGTAGTATAACTTATATTTTTACTCGCTGAGTGTCCCCTAACCAGAGGAAATACACTGCTGCTGTGATTGATGACAAAGAACCCACTCTGAACCTCTGTGCCTCACAATTATCAACAAATGGGCTGGAGCAGATTTTATGTCATGATTAAAGCTGCTGTTAATTTCACATGAGGGTAATGAGTGGGGAGATTGACGGCCACTGTCCGACACTCCATCATCCCTTTATAGTTAGTTTAAACGTTTTCACGACTCTTTTCCTACTTCATTTGCATTTTGCCTCATTAGATATGGCCATTTCTGAAGCTGCCTGCGATATCCATTTCCTGGAGTTAATGCATTTTATTTGATCAGCCAAACCTCCTCAGTTAACTAGCTGTCATTCCAGTGTTTCATATGACATCACTCCATTAGCGCCCGCCGTGCCACCTCCACACCCACAGCCGCTGCCACCACCATCCCTCCAACGCCTTAAGCAATTACAATGTCCGACCGTCTCCGGATGCAGCGTTATTGTATTTTGCCGGGTGTTATCTGCCCCAGTTGTTCTATCCGTCTTTCACTTCCCAATATTTCTCCTCAAGAATGGCTTTTTGGGGGGGTTTATTTTTCACAACGGCTGGAGCAGAGGCCCAGTGGTGAGCAATAGCCGGGGCTCGGAGGACTCAGAGTGCACGACCACGGTGCGAGGCCCCGTTAACCGAGGGACCAGAGGTGTTTTGGAGGGCCTAATGGCATTTCGATGTTCATAAGCACAGAGGATGTGAAGGAGGGGAGACGGGGAGGTGGGGGAGATGCCGTTTTGGGGGAGGAGGAGAGTCAGCAGAGGACTGTCAGCCGAAGACTAGCAGAGTCCTGACAGACAGAGAGCGCGTTTTCTCATGTCACAGCTGATTACATTCACTCCGAAGTGGGAAAAGAGCAGGGAGGAGACAGAGATGTGGGGCCGGGATAAACGAGGGAAACTTCCACGTTGTTCCAGAGATAAAGGACATTTTTATCAGAAACAATAGTGCTATTGACTGTTTTTTTTGCACCGTTTGACCCACTTTGATGCAATTTAGTCTGAGTGGTAGCAAGTAGAGCATGAAGACTTTGGCGTGTGTCACATTTTGTCCAAACGTACTTATTCCACCTGTAATGAATCGAAAAGATTTAAAAAGACAAAAGTTTACATATATCTGCTCTCATTGTCAATTAAAAACATTATTGATCCCCAATTTGCAAAATCATCCTCCGTGGTCTTATATTCTCTTTTTCTCTGATATGTTTGATTCTGTTGTTGAATCATAGATGAGCAGAAAATAGGTTTTACAAACCGCTGAAGCCCGACCATAGACAAATCTGCCTGCTGGTGTCTGCACCACTTTGTCCATTTACCTTTGCTCTTTTCTGTCCTGTGCAGGCCCAGAAAGAAAAAAGCAATTAAGTTTAAAACGGCCACATGAAAAGAGCAAAACCAAGAATAAACTCCACAGTTAGTTTGTGTCAGACAATTTTTGTTTCCAGGGGTCTCTCCACGGTTTGCGGGGACGCTATTTTTCCTTCTATTCCTGAGATTACACGGGTTGCTGCACCAGGTGACCCTCATGGTCAAACAGGCAACGGAGAGCCTGGCGGAGTTTAGATTCCCTCCCCTTCACACCGTCCAGAGAAAAGATGCATTTTTAAGAGTTTGCAGGCTTTTTTTTCCTTTCAGAGACGCTTATTTTGTGTTTGCTGATCCCTGTGTAGCCCTTTATATTTGGCTATAATGAACTGTGAATGATAGCAGTTGTGGTGACTCAAAGGTGACAAGATGATGTCACATGATATTATGGAGGCTTGAGTAGTGCTAAGGTCTGCTGCTGCACAAAGTGAGAATATCTTGACAAAATAGACATTTCTGACTTGTATTTAACATCTCAAACATTTCTTGAACAAATGCACTGGCTTCAGTTTGTTTTTGTTATCCCAGCGCTGACCAGAGTGGTCGACGCTGCTGAAAATCTTCTTGACGCCCCTTTTTCATTGGGAATGAAAAGAAGGAAACACAATGGTTAACATGCAGGCTCTGCAAACTGGAAGATCACTGTTTATCTCCTCCAACACATGCAATCAGTACAAATGCTGGGCCCGGTCTGTCATTTTGTGCCTCCCGCCGAGGTGTTGAGAGGAGTCACCGTGGCGGAAAATCACCTGTTTAGGTGTTGAACATCGCCTCGCCTCTCCTTATTCCTGGCTCTCCTTCCAAGCGCTATCCATACTACCCACATTTCTCCCAGATTTACCAGAATAACAGAGCACCTGAAAGGGCTATCATCGAATGAAACTCAATGGTAATGTTTCAAATAAATCTGAAAGCTTCTCCAACAACCTATCACTCACGCAATGACACCAAGCACAGCAGATTCAGAGGGACTCGGGGTGGGCTCGTCCGAGCAGATCACATTATCTGTCTGTTGATCTGTAGCCTTTTTTAGCTCTGTTTAACTGGCCCTGTTGGCTTTTCTCTGTGTCCACATTCACTATCACAACACCCATAATACTGTTTTCACCAACACGGCTTCGAGACCCCTGTATCAACACTTAAGAAGGCCTTTTATAGTCGCAAGACAGAAACTACCACCATAGATGGTCAGGTTTTTTTTTATTTCTTCCTCTCAACTTCTACTTCTTCAGTCATAAGTGAAGAGGAATTTAACTGCTGAGTAGCCCTGTTTTGGTAGAATCTTATTTTTTAGGAATTCTAAGATTGCGCTGTTAAAGTGCAATATACTTGTTTCTACATCTGTTGGCCAAATCCATCTTGATACATGATTTTAAAAACTATTTATACAACACAAAACTTCCTCTATTCAAGACTTCTATTTGAGAACTAATGAAATGGTGTTGTGTGCACGGCGAGATGTTTCAGCTATGTTGTGCTGCTGCATTTAGCTGTTGTGCTTTTAAAACATGTTCAAGAAAAGCTTTTCAAAACCAAAGTATCTCTTCACATTTTTCTATCAGTGAGAAAAAGTTAGAGAGGATTGTTTCCCTCTTTGTCTCCTGTGACAAAATGTTACTTTTGCCATTTTCTACCATAATAAATGTGTATACATATTTTTGCCGGCTTTGATAATGATGGTAATAGAAACAAGATTTATTTATACAGTTCAACCATTTGAACTGTGTATATTTATGAAGATATTTCAGTATATCATTTAAGGGAAGGTTCGATCCTCGACTCCTCCGGTCCACATGTTGCAGTGTCCTTGGGCAAGATACTGAACCCCAAGTGTGTAACAAGGAATAATAGAAAGGCGCTTTACAAATGCAATTTACCGTTTGAATGTTTCCAAAGTGTTGGAGCATCCAAATGAGCTTACATATTATCCCGTAGGTACATATTGGTTTGGGAGCCTGTTACTTCTGCAGTGAGAATCAGGTTTGTGCTTTTCTAACATTTGAGACGTCAAGATCTCCGAAGGACAACTGCTGGACACATAAAAGACAATCTTGCGATTATCGGGGAAAAACTGGATGACTTTCAGACGAGGGGAGGCAATATCAATCACGGCCAATTTAAGGCCACCTACATGAAATATGATTTCATAAGACAAATGCAGTGTCATTCTTAATGTGCTTAACCTTTACTGTCAATGAAAAAGTATTGATCGCTCTGTGGCATTTTTTCATCATTTGATTTCAGAAAGTGTAATAATATATGGTGGTGGGGTAAGATAAAAAATGAATGGCAACCGAATGGTTTTAGATGAACGCAGCTGAATTCCTTGCAGAGAACAGAGAGTGCGGAAACATTGTGTTTATATTTTTAAACCTTTTATATAAACTCTACTTTTATTTTCAGCAGTTTTGTTTAAATATGTTTCCAACCAGTATTAGCAGCAGGGAGCAGGCAGCCTGCTTCTAAGCAGTGTTTCTATTATTTCTCTATTCTGTTGAGTAATTGGGAGGTCTCCTATCTCGTCTTGGTCTTTGATCTACTTACTCAACCTAATAAGACGTTGCTCTGCTGCACTACAACCAAATCAGCAGTGCATTTTCAGCCCCCTAATAAGTGGTTAGCTTGATTTATATGGGTAATCTCGGCGATGTGGCGGGACTCTACAACCTGTCCCCGTTGCAAGGAGCCTCTTTTCACAACCACAGGCCAGACCAGATGAGTCCATTACTGCGGGGGTAAGGATGGTCACGTTAACCCTCCTCTCCTCCGAAAGTAACAGTGCGATAGTGCATCGTGACACAGGAGGAATTCTTAGTCGAAGCATATTGAAGGGAGTTGGCGATACAGTGATGCATGGCCACACAGCCTGGCTCTATTGTAAAAGCGGATGCTGTTGGGCCAATGCTGCGGGTGGAGAGGCTCGGCTCGGCCCGTGGGGAGCCCCGGGGGCCAAAGGAAGCACTTAGAGTGGTAAAATGGCCACTTATTCACAACCACCCTCCCGTTCTCTCTGCTCCTCCCTACCCTTGAGCCTCCCACTGGGTTCAGGAGCACAGACCTCTGGGAAATGTATGATGGACTACTGGTCTATACAGACCTCACTGCGGTAGCCTTTTCTGGCCTCGGCAACAATGAAGCCGCCTCCCCACGCCGAGCCCTCCTGAACTTTTTAGGAATTACCATTATACTAGTAAACATCTGCATGGGTGACATAAAGACATGCAGTTTTGACAAATGATTTCTTTGCCCTCGCCAGCTGAATCCATTGGCCAGCCAGGCGGCGGTAGCAGCGGCAGCCGCCATGGGGTCCATCGCCGGTTCTCAGGTGTTCGGCAACGCCTTGTCAAACCTGCAAGGAGCCACCGGACAGCTGGTCACCAACGCACAAGGACAGGTGGGTGCCGTGCATTGGATGCTGACATGACAAAACAAAATACATTCTGAATGATCTATTATACCTACAGCTAATTAAATACTACAGTTCCCTTGGTGGTGGATCTGTAAGAGATGTTGCTGGACCATCTATCACGTACAAATGTGCAGCTCCAAAGAAAACATTTGTATAGTATTTCTGATCTTTCCCTCATAGATTTCTAGTGGGGAAACTGTGTGTTGTCTTAAAGCGTGTTTGTCTACACTCTAGTAGCCGCCCCACCATATATTAAGCTTTTTGGGAATAAACAAAGCCCTTCTTTCTCCTAACTGCATGCGCCTGTCGCTGTAAAATGCTGACCTTGTCATATTTACAGGGTGGCTGCAGAATTGTTCCATCAGTAGCCAGAGGCTTGAACGATGATGCTTGTCATTGTGGGTCCCTATCTAATGAATCATCTTATCGCAGGTGCACACAGCACATATTAAAGGAAAATTGTATGGACAATGTGCCCTTTCATGCCACTCTGTGTTATTTAGCTTAACCCGTGTTTCATCTTTTAACACTTTCATTGTTCTCAATATAAACTTAACACAAACATGGGGAAACCAAAGCGTGGGTGAATTCTCCTAACAATAAAAACAAGCAAAAACAGTTGATTTGTAATTGTAAAACTTGACATGAAGCCCACTGGTTTTAGGTTTCAGGTCCACCAGTGTGTCCATGCCTCATTGTTTATAGTAAAGTGTTGTCCGTGTGCGAGCGCTTGATGCTAAACGTCGCTAATGAGACAGTATGGACTCACAAGGTGCCTGGAGCACTGGGGACAGATCACTGGATGTGGACTTGATGGGATGCTCTGTGCTTTTGGAGTGTCTTAGCGGCTGACAGTCCCTGACATAATCAGGTCACAGAGACGGTCAAAGCCGTGGGCTACAGCCTTTACTCCCCACCTCATTATTCCACAGCATTATTCAGACGGAGGGCTCTGAAACACGCACGACCATATCAGAAGGTCCCGCCCCCCCTTTCCCCCCAGCACTGCGGAAATTATACAGGCTAATACATACCTCATACAAGGCTAGAGGTCCACCAACCACTCTGAGAACTTATGTCAGCATGGAAAGGCTACAGAACAGGAGGAAATGCAGCAGCTTTTAACTAATTTTGGTTTGTATTTCCTAGAGATCTGCTTTCATCCATTCAGGCTAGTGTTTCATTGGAATTGAGAGAACAATTTTCATCATCCCTGTACTCAATGAGTAAAACGTCCCCGTTGCTTGAATTTAAAACATGGTATAGTCTTTGACCTTTTGATTTCCTCCACAACTCTGTCAAAAGACCTTTTCATAAGCGAAAGCTCTGGGGACCTTGAAAAGTGCCGTGTTTGATGGACGTTTGGAGTTCAATATGTTTTTAAACCTTAATTATATTGGCCCCAGCTTCTTTATTCTCCAAGGGGAATCAATGAGGCTCTTTTTATCCTCACCGCCTCTACAACAGTGATTAAGGCTGTGGATAAAAGCCAGAATATTATTAAGTCACTGCCACTCCAGATTCTTTTTTTCCTTTCTGGCATTTTTGTGAACATCTTCTATTCAATGCAAATTCTCACTTTGCCTGCAGCTTAAATGTGGCAGTAAAACTGTGTCGGGAAATGAGGACATAGGAGGCTATTTCATGGGGAGCGTACCGCACGTCCTGAAAGGTGTAGACAACACTGAAATGGTTTGTGTGTGTGGAAAATCCCAGTTTAATAAACACTGGTTCCTTAGCTTTGTGTACGGAACTCGCTTCTCCCCAAATTTGGGTTGTCAGGCCATGCATCCCTTTTACTCCCAGCATTCCAAGCCTTTGGAAAGGGTTATGTGGCCCTGAGGTGACCTCTGCTGGAACTAATGCAGAGAACAACAGGTAAGGAACACATACACAGTTAACCTGCAAAGCAAGTGTGGCCTTTGTATTGACGGAAGCTTCCAGCCCTTAGATTAAGTGTAACCGCAGTGTAAACTGCTGCTGCTCTTGTAACTGAAAATCTTTTGTAGGGCTACAGCTATTGATTATTTTCAGTATCAATTATTCTTCCGATGAACTACCAAGTTCCCAGCCTGCTTGTTTTTTCTGACCAACAATCCCAAAACCAAAGATAATACATTTATAATGATATAAGAAAAGCACAGAAAAGCAGAAACATTTAAGACTCTGCAACAAGCTAAAGTTTGATGATTTTGTTGCATTAATCTATCGTATCTGCATCTTGTTGTATATTTAGGGAAATTGTACAAGGGCTGTTAAATGAATAGAAAATACCTGACAGCTTACCCAGGAAATGTCTTCTGTCCCATCAACCATTATGAGGCTGCTCTTTTATCCCTTGATTTGCTCTGAGTGTTAGCTTTTTTGGACTTGTCTGTTGACACGAGTCCAAACTTCCCAAACATTTTCCCTCTTGGGTCTAAATTCACCGCATGAACAGTGGAGGAGAGAAAATGGGCAGAGATATTGCCTGGCGACCATGGCTAAAGATACAGATTGCCCTGGCTGGAGAGATGAGATGACATTTCTGTGGAAACAAGAGCAGCATAATCTTAATGAGTTCTGCTGGGTGGAGAGAGGCACGTTACTCACATGCCATACGAAGTGGAGCGGGAAGCAAACACAGGAAGCCAAATATACGAGAACAAACCGAAAGATAACTGAGGAGAGGGGCCTCAGCGGTGATGGTCCCGAAGGCTGTGTATTTATGAAATGGTGCGATTATTAACTTGCACCTGAAGAAATGAAAATGATTGC
Source organism: Myoxocephalus aenaeus (assembly GCA_038501785.1). NCBI lineage: Eukaryota > Metazoa > Chordata > Actinopteri > Perciformes > Cottidae > Myoxocephalus > Myoxocephalus aenaeus. Next base: position 2,340,220 of record JBAMJR010000070.1, read on the forward strand.
ATGTCCCCATCAAATTTGGGCTTTTTGTTCCTGCAGTTCTATTTTGAATACTGCAGCTTTTAAAGCACACATGCAACCTTCTTAAGAGTAAATTCACTGGTGTGCTTAACCAGTAAAAACATGAGGAATTTATAGCAACATTAGAACGAATGAAACCAGTAACTTTTGTCTCACAAGAAGAGGTTTAAAGTGTTTTTTAGTTTGAGATGTAAACATTACATTGTTACATAGAGTTGCACTTCTTTAAAGACACCAGCATACAGTGGGAAATGGTCTTAATATGTACATTTTTAGATTAGATTTTGATAGCCGAGGTTTGGTATTTGTATCAAAACAATACTTAATTTGATACGGAGAATATAGGTATGTTGCCAAATAGTGTTAAATGATTAACTTTGCTTCAATATAAGCTGATGTGAAACAATATATTAATGATTTAGATCTGATCATTAATGTAAAAGAATATGTAAACCTGAGATTCTGAGCGATCATTGTTTATTATTTGACCCTTTTTATGAAACAGAAGCGCTCAAAAAGTATTGATGTTTGATTGTCATCATCTTAATCTATAAACTCAAGAATACTTTTATAAATGAGAGCCATGCTCCGTAAACCTTTCCCCATTAGGAAAGTGTATAATAAAGTCGTCCCTTCTGTCTATAAATTATCTCTCAAACAGTTGACTACTCAAAGAGCGTTACCCTTCCAGCTCAAGAAGAGCTGTGAGACGCTGCCATGAAACATCTGCCTGAGATAGTCCGATGGAGAAGCATTGCATTGTGGGACCGGGACGAGCGCTAAGCTGTCAGTTGCCTGCTATTTTATTATGCTTATAGAACAACCACTTAGTCCAATGACGATGAATAATTGAGCGGAACAAGTTCCCTGCCACAGCGGCATGCAAAGCGGGATCAGTGGGACTCCGGAGACAAGAGCGTCAGGCGGGGCAATAAAATATGCTAAGTGGCAGGAGAGCATTACAGCGAATTTGTAAAGCCGGCGCGGAGAGAGAGATAAATTATCGCTCCCCTAATGCGAAGCAACGTAAGCAAATGAGCCGTGGCAGGGATGAATTACAGATTGCCGGCCCACCTTTCTCGCACTGATCCCTCCCTATTATGTCAAAGAGACGAAGGGAGGGGAGGGGGAGCCGGGCCGAGTGCTGAAACACTTCAGCAGTGGTGACTATGAGGGAGCCAGTGAAGGCCTGGCTAATAATATGTAGGAGCTGTTTGTAGTTTTGTGTTGAGGTATGATTAGCTTAAAATAAAATATGAACTTAAAGAAGAGCTGAAGACAATACAATTTTTTGCAAAAGCAGCTCTTTGTCCAGTTGCCAAATAACAGAATTTGGAATGATGGCCGTCTCATCCAGGTTGAGCTGCTCTCTGGTGTAATGAGGCTTGGTGGAGGAGCGATGTCAGCGGGGGGGACGGGGCCACGGCTGCTCAGAACCAGGCCCCAGATGACATTAACCTTCATCATGGTGAAGAGGCGCTAAGTCCCCCCTAAAGCGCTACTCTTGGCCACACTCTGGCAGCTCTGAGAGCTAAAACGCTGCAGTGACACTCTGCCGCCCCCTTTGATCTGCCCTTCCTGATTACAGCCACAGAGGAGAGGAAAGCCGGGGCTGGAGGGGGCTGGAGGAGGGGTGAAGTACCCCTGGGACCCGGAGAGTTGAATTAGAAACACAAGGTCCTGTCTCACTCTCTGATGCGCCTCTTTTTCTCCCTCTTATTGTTTCTTTTTCTTCCTCTTTCTTCCCACTTCTTCCTTTCTGCCCGGGTGTGTGAGAGAGGGTGAAACTGGGGTCTCTCTGCAGCCTCACTCCTTCTCACCAGAGACAGACAAAGACACTTAAGCACAAACACACTTACACACACACAGTCGCACATACATACGCACACTCATCCCGGGCTCGGCCTGGTGATGGATAATACAGTCAGGTGTGCACCATCACACACACAGGTATTCAGCGCTGACCTTTGCAATGCGCTCCCAGCAGTCTGCTTTGGCTTCACTTGCTTGATCCTGTAAAACCACCAGACGGATGATCAGTGGACACTTGCATGTTCTTTTCTCTGAAAATCACACACGGACCGACTCAAACACTGAGCGCTCTGATTAACCTCACAACACGACTAAATGACCGGCTCATGCTTTGTTTCCAAAAAAAAGAAGACTCACAGCGGCTGATATCATTAAGACTCGTACCTCCAGTAGCGTTTACCCTCTCTGCTCCGTCTTCTTTTCTAAAACTGATTTTGTCTCCTCTCTACCCCCTTTGTAGATAATTGGAACAATCCCACTGATGCCCAACTCTGCAGGGCACTCCAGCCAATCAGGGGGTGGCAACCCAGCACTGCAGGTACAGCCAATTACACCTCAGCTTCTGACCAACGCTCAAGGCCAGATCATCGCCACGGTGATCGGCAATCAGATCCTGCCCGTCATCAACACCCAGGGAATCACGCTGTCACCAATCAAGCCTGGACAGCAGGTAACATGCACTCCAATGCACAGACACGCACACAGATACAGAGGAAGGTGTCTTGTAGAGCCACGGATTATTATATACTTAAACTGCTGCTTCAACAATGATCAAGAGATGACGTTAAAACTGTTGAATGAGCAACACCTAGTGGAGTCAGACCAGAGCTCTGTTTATTCATCAAAGCTTTACTCCAGCTCTGCCAGTCAGGTCTGCTTTATGCTAAACATCCGGTATTCTTCCTGCTTCAACACTCATAACGATCATTTGCGTCATTCCACTTTTGTAGCATTTGGTACAATTGTTCATTGTGTGTGTGTGTGTGTGTGTGTGTGTGTGTGTGTGTGTGTGTGTGTGTGTGTGTGTGTGTGTGTGTGTGTGTGTGTGTGTGTGTGTGTGTGTGTGTGTGTGTTTGCATGTCTCACTATGTGTATGTTTGGAAGGTACTTGTCTTTCAACCTTTTAGACTGCTGCTGTGCCCCTGCAGAGCCCAAACCCTCCCACCTCCCTCCCTCCTGAAAAAAAACAAAGACACACTTTTCATCACACCACTTAAATCTCAAACACTCATGCCTCTGTTCTCCCCCTTCTCTCCTTCCTCAATCACACTCTCCATCCTTTTTTTGTTGTTGTCCTCTCTGACCTCAACAAGAAGTATTTCGTTTTGATTTCAAGGAAGGTGCATATTTTTTGTACACACGGTTTGAGTTTAAAAGTCTCAAACGTTTTCTCCTTCCAACTTGAAGATCTATACAGTGTTCAATTGTGCGGTCAGATGCACGCACGCAACAAATAGAATGGTATTGACTCGATAATGACGATGTCAGCGCAGAATTACAGGGTAAAAGTTCACATTGAAGGCCTGTACAGTTTAGAGTGAATGAACTTCAGATGGACACCTAATTGTGGCTCCCCAAAACACCAGATCATACTCTTGAATGAATTAATGCATTTGTAATAATGTTTATGCGCTTGTCTCCACTTCAAAGCCCGCATGTACACATTGTTCCATGGGCATAATTTACGGTTGTCAGAGTCTGCAGTCGAGAATATTTCCAGTGAAGCTAGATAATTCTCAGTGCCTGTCAACAGTCCTGACAGTGTGTGCATCGCTGTTGACACCCCCCACCATCCAAACAAACACATGCCACAGAGAAAATAATTAATAGCAAAGAAGGAGAGCAGAAGCCGGCCTAGCTTATGGCAGAGACAGCTTTTCGCTTTAAGAGAGAAGACGTACCATCTTGAACTTGTAAAAGCAATTCAAATGTGCATAAAACATGAAAATACATTGTTTTCTTCGCCATCAGAGAACGTTGCTTGTGGATCATGAATTATGTTTGATATGGGGACTGCTGTGTCCACATTTATATTTCAGATTCAGGCTGCCATTATTGGCATCCTCGCAGGTCTGATGACGAGAGAGAAGACTCTAATTGTCACAAGCAGTTTTCTTTTCTTTTCTTTTTTTTTCAAACCAAGTTGTTTTCTGCAGAGAAGCGATTGTTTAGCTGTGGAGTACCTGAGTTGACTCTCACTGTCTCCTGCAATAGTAAACCACTGCTGCAGTCTATTGAGCTGACTATTGACACTATATTCTGCACGGTCAGTTTAAATATTGCAGGCAGTAATTAACAGTTATTCATCATTAGGTACAAGGTATATCTAATTATATTCAGCTTCTAAGTGGCTAATTTAATATCTGTTGATTAGATTTAATATTATAGCCCAATCACCATGATGACACGATGACCTGCAAATAATGATTATTGTGATGTAGGTAAGGAAATAATGGATATTTTTCTGTACAGCGTGTTGTCAATATATTATATCTGCTGTGTGTGTGTGTGTGTGTTTGTGTTTGTGTGTGTGTCCAGCTGCCTCAGGCTCAGCAGGGTCAGACAGGCCCGGCATCGTCTCAGCCCAACCTGCTCCACATGCCCCACAGACAGAGTCCTCTCCACCAGGCCTCTTCCTCCTCCTCCACCTCCTCCTCTTCCTCGGCTCTCAGCGTGGGGCAGCTGGTCAGCAGTAAGTGTCTGACACAGCTCACAAAAACACAACATGTCTTCAGATACGGGGAAGAAAAGAACCATAACAAGTCCACTCACTCTTCAAACATATTGTGTGGCAGTAACTGTGAGTTAAACAGTGATGTCACCCACATGACAACAAAACATATTCTCTTGTGTAACTCTAGTGATGTCTAGCCATGCAGCCCCAAACTGTTTTTTTTCTACTGAGGAGATCTTTTTTTTTTTATTATACACAAGAATATAGATCAATTTTTTTGAAAAAGCTAAATTATGTCCTAAAACAGCTGGGTAAACGTCACCCAAACAGGACTAAAGGGAGTATTTTTATCAGCCGATTAATACATACATACATTTAGTGCTCTTGTAAGTATTTACAGCAGCACGATGGTTTATGTGGTATTTATTTAAAATAAACTACAATGTGTGTGTTCAACCAAATGAAGAACATGTTACTCAGTGTTTGACGTTATATTTGATGGAACAGTGGAGCTCTGGGTTACAAAGGAGTTAATGTTAAATATGTGTATAATATCACTCAACTTACTCTTTAAAAAATAAAGGAATAAAGAAAATAGGGAAAGAAAATGAATGTCTATGATGAATGAAATTAAATCTTGATAAAAATTAGATTCATTATTTTTATAGAACCAAGTATTGACAGAAATGACATGATGGCATTTTTGTAGTGCACAGACCTCACTGTGGATTGTTTTAATTTCCCCTGAATACATATTTCCTATGATAACTGGTGCAACATGACCAGGGAAACAGATTTTTTTTAATGCAATTTTTAAATGTTTTGAGGAATGCAATTCAAAAGGAGGCAAACATTTAAAAAACGTAATAAACTTATTAAAAAACTGATTGAACCCAAACTCTCTGCATGGCTGAACTGTCCCTTTTAAAGATTCAGCATGGCGGCCGCACAGTATCTACATTACTCACTGTGTGGACAACTTTTGAGGGATTCCCGCCTCCTACGATTGTTTCATGTTTCCTGACTGTTATTTCTTTGGTTTATTAGACGATCCAAAGTGGCGTGTGTTATGTTTAATGAACATAAGTCTTATTCTCCCAATGCGTGGGCCTATAAATCACTGGGCCACAGCCTGTCAGCATGCAGCTATATCCTTTTAAAACTCTCTTTTATTCTGATAAATTTCATTTGTCAGAGTCGATTCCTTTAAACTCTATGTAAACTCATTTCAAAGGTAGCTACAATGCCACTGAATTTAATAAAAAACAAGTCGCCATTGATCAACTTGTTGTAGACACCGTGTTTTGTGTGTGTTTACTTGTAGCCTGTAAAAAATCATATAAACCATTTTTGAGTCTGCACAAAATCATTGTGGCTCAGTTCTGCAGTAAATAGAATTAATGCTTTATGCTGAGTACGAGCCATATCACTTCCTCTCAATATCACTTGCAGCATACATACACAAAGACAATCCCATGACAGAATCAGACGCGTCTGCTGAGGAGAGAAGATGAAATGTCATTGCCTTCACTGGCCACAAACAAAGTGCCAGAAACAGATTAAAAAGCTGAGAATGTCTGTTACTATTATTTAAAAATAATCAGATGGAAAAAATGTCAATCACAAAGAAGAATGTCAGCAATGTTTTGCCTTGAGGTTGTTTTCATTTTAACTTTATATTTATATTTATTAAGGGAAAGTCTGCTGAGCATGCAACTGTTTTCTAGCAGCACCCAATTTAGCATTTATTGACCCTTTTGCTTGTTGGTATCTGATCACAGGGCAGTAAGAATTGACATAACAATAATGTTTTTGATACCAGGTGTAAATGCAACGAAAGGTATAATGTATGCAAATACAGATCACATGTTAATAGAAGGTGTAAATAAGGTTTTAAACAACACTTGTTGAGGATCAAGAGAACAGTATTTATTCACTTTTCCTCGTCACATTTTCTCAGTCTTTGTAGATTTAGATGAAGGTCACAACTACACACGTCATCATCACTTAGTCTTGTTCAGGTGGATGATGAGCATTTCAACAAAAGAAAAACAAACAGCTTTTCACCTTAAGTGGAGGACAAGCAGACAAAAGCTTGACTTCATTGTGTGCCTGGCACATAATAGCCTGTAATATATTTTCCTTTCCAATTTAAACATTTAGTGTTTAACTTGTTATTGTCCTGTTGTAATTATTAACCGTATTAGTGCATTATTGCTGTGAAAAAAAGGAGCTTTTGGAGGCCAAGAAATTGATTGTCTCCATTGTTTCAGTGTTTTTTAATTCTGTCTTTTCAAACATTTTACTTACTTCTCTGTTTGTTTTGTGAGCGCTATACTACTCCATTCGTTATTTCAAAATAGAATAGAGGTGTTTAAATCTTAAATTGTGTTTGGGTTGTGACTTTATGTGTCAAGACAGATGTGGAACCAGAGGTTAGACCAGTTGCTCTCGAGCACCGCTAGTCTTCTAAACCACTGAGTAAATAGACTCAGTAGGGAATCATGAACAGATGCTCATCAATGTGGAGATGATGGGACCCGAAGCTGTGAGTGCTCATCCCTCCCATTTAGTCGGCTCGGAGTCTCCAGTCCCCCATCTTCCAAGTGTTCACACGTCTGGAGCACGCCGCATACGCTACACGTCACTTATGAGGCACAACGAGATGGCAGCCCCATAGATTTTTGCTTAAATACGCTTGGAGGACTCCTTTAATAATTCATTGATAATGACCAAGATGAATAATTCAGAGGCACAAACTTTGCTTTAGTAAGCAGGATGCCAGGGCACCTGACATTGATGTACAATGTGAAATCACTTTTTATTAGCAGGGAAATTTGTCAAAATGCTTCAGTGAAGTTTTTCAGATCTGCTCAAATGTGGAGGTTCAGAAATTTGTTTGCATGAAGAGTTTTCTCTGTTGGACTGGAGCCGGGAATCGTATGTGCAGGTGTGAAGGCCTGAGCTGTCACAGAGGGGTTCAGCTGTATGAAATAAGAGTCTTTAAATGTTTTTAAATGTTTATTTGAGAGTGCTAGCTTTAGTATATATGTGTCTTCAGACAGTTGAGATCAAAACAAAGGGCCTCCAGTATCTATTGAATTAACAAGCTCTGCGCCATGTACTTTTGTCCATATGCTTTTGTATGTTGGATTAAAGATATACGCTTGCAAGTCAGAGCCATGGCACGCCTGCATTCACAACTCAGAGGAATGTATTCGCCAAAACATCTCAGAGCGTTTACAGCAGAAGGGCAGAGAGAAATAATAAGTTCTGACCCAGAGCTGGACAATTTTTTTTAAAGTGGTTTAGAGACGATCATGATCACATATGTCTAGATGTTTGCTTCATTCACTCTGGAAAATGAGGAAAGCAACAGAGGAGCAGAGGGCTAATAAAATGAGACGTGTGTGTTGTATTGCAGACCCGCAGACCGCCCCCAGCGAGGTGGACGGGGTCAACCTGGAGGAGATTCGTGAATTCGCCAAAGCATTCAAGATCCGCCGGCTGTCTCTGGGTCTGACACAGACTCAGGTGGGCCAGGCGCTCAGCGCCGCCGAGGGACCGGCGTACAGCCAGTCTGCCATCTGCAGGTAAGAGCAAACAAAGAGGCTGGAACTCAAGCAACAAACGGTTCATTATCTCGGATCAATACGTCCCGATTCCAACAAATGAAAGCAGATAAGAGCCGTGCAGCCGCATGAGCTGTCTGGTGCTCATAACTACCATCTATTTTTCATTCTGTGTTTTAACGGACATTATTCAGATATTAAAATACATAATTGACTACCACCACCCTGACAAACGAAACTCTCATGTCTGTACTTACCCTTCCTCCTCTCCGTTCCTTTTCATTCGCTGACATGACAGCCAGATATTACTTATGTAAAATACATACACAAGTATTACACGAAGCACTTAAAGCATTTAATAATTACTAAGGCTTGACGCCGGCTGCTCCGCCTGAACATGAGAGAGCTTGACAGCAATGATCTGTTAATAAGATTGCCATGTTTTACTGCTGCTAGTCATAAATGGGGCATTATATATTCATGAGACAATCAGACAATCAGTGTTTCATCCCTCCTGTTTTTCCACTTGACTAACATTTAGCATGAAGACACCAAATGAGCCACATTTCTCATTCAAGTCAGAATAATTGGGCTACATCATGCCCAAATATTACTTTTTCAAGAGAACCACATAGTAAATATGTTATTCAACCATGCAAAAAACAATTTAAAGTGTAATATTCATTTAAAACGTGTCTTTGCTTCGTACCATGCCATAGAGCAGGTCCAGTTAATAAATGTTAAATGTCTTCTTTTTATTTTATTGAAGGATATATCCGTTTGACAACTTTTGTTTGCCAAAAACACACACGATGTAACACAATTGTAGCCTTGCATCAGTTTTGCCCTCTGTTTTCAGCTCCTATTCCTGTATTAATTTTAATGCCCTTCTGCATGTACTTTGCTGATGACCTGTATACTGTTTATGTGACACAGTGCTACCACGCACTTCTAAAAATTTCATCACATCAACATCAAACAGCCGATAAAATGTGAAGCAGTACAGGGGCCAGGGTTCTTATGAGGCCCAGCCATCTTTGACTAATGTTTAAAGTCTTGAAATCACACATGAAATATTTACAGCCAGGAATAATTCAAATATTTATAACATACATTAAAAGCCATTAGCTTCCAAAATAAACACTCTGCGGGCTGTTATTCATGCCGTTAAGACAATTTTTTTTTGTTTGTATGACATTGAACATGACATCCTGATGTTTTAAGTAGAGGGGCAAACTTCACATGCTTTAGTTTAGTTAACATCAACACAGACATGAAGTTTGAGGAGAAGCGGGACGTCACGGTAGCTCTGGGGCTCCGGCTCTGAACCCAGACAGTGAACAGACACTGACAGATGCTTCCATCTCGTCTCCTTTCATTGCTCAGTATGTTTCCAGGCAGTTTATTAGTTTATCTAAACAGGCATAGGCTCTACAAGAGGGCATCATCAAACTCTTTCCTCATTACTAATGCTTTCAAAAGACACATTTGAGTCAGCATAAATAAACATGACCAGCTTATAAAAACATTATCTTATTTATTTTATCAGTAGTCAGAAGAAGAGCCAGATGATAAACCCACAGATGTGATGATCGTTTTACAGATTCAAACGTATATCCCAATGGGAGATTATTGTTTCAAGATTAATGTTACAGTACCTGTAAACAACACTTAAATAATATTATTTTCTTCTATTAAACAAAAACCAAACTTCTTATTAGAATTCTGTGTTAAAATATACTCAACACGAAGCAGCCTTTTAAACACTTTCCCTCATGAAAAATACAGTTTAAAATGAGCTAAATTAACATCTAAATCAGGAAATATTTAATAAGTGGACTTTTCAAAGAATCTAACAAAGCATTTGATGCCAACTCTCCTGACACTAAGGTTGAGCAATATGAATAAAATACTAATATCACGGTATTTGTCATTATATATATATATATATATATATATATATACATATACTATAAATTGTGATAAGTGAAAGAAAACATGTCAAATCAAGCTGTTTGATGTATAATTTCACAGTCAAATCAAATGATATTGCTGATAAACAGTCCTATGCACTGCTTTTTAACATTTCCCACATTGGTCTATAACAGCCAGAGATACAAATAGGTCGGAAACCAAAGTATAAACAGTGTGGCACAATCTGACAGTTGAAAAAATAATTGCCTTATCACCCATTTCCCCTAAATCTTAGCCATATCTCAGTCTTATCTACATTTCTATAAACAGAAAAAGACTGAGTTTAGCAGTTCAGTGTCTGAAACTGGTCGTGCTTTAAATGTATCAGAAGTGAACCAACCTGAGGAAGGAGGACGTAAGACAAATACTAGCTGTCATGTCTCTTGTTGTCGAGGTAAATCTCTTCACATGCTGCAGCTTTTAGGTCATGCGTATCGTCCGGCCCTTATATTAAGCATTCACTTCTCAAAGACTCTGCTTCGTGGCTGTAACCCTTCAGGCACACTGTAACTCAGGCCTAAACATACAGCGCGCCTAAGCAGCCTCCCACGGTACTTTTAAGAAGAGAGGCTGGAGGTGCGTTCAGGGAAATCTCCCTCGTGCGGATGCACTAGAGGAGGGAGTGCATACCCCAGCCGAGCAGCTCTCAACTCATTTTAGTATCTGCGGTTCCTGTTGATCCATGAAATGTCCTGTCTCTGGTGACTCCTCACATTTACTAATGTATCCCCCGCAGTACGGAGCCCTCCTCGTTCCACTGTTTAGGGCGAGGTTATAAATAATACCGCCTGTCGACAAGGAGGAATGCACCAGCGAAGTGTAGGAGCAGAGGAAGTTCATGCACGCGTGGTCATCTCCGCCTCACTGTTGTTGTCTGCAGCAGCTCACCTCGCCATTAAAACCGTCTCGTGTGCATTGTTTGCTCCACGGAGAGCAGAAGACATCTCTGCTGTCGCTCCGTCAGTTCAGGAGTTGTTTTACTAAAAGCATTCACACACGTCGGCCTCGTGTTTGTCCTGGAAACACTTTGAGTCAACGCAGGTGTGCTTATTTATTTAATTATTCTTAAAAAGCAGCGATTATGAGAATTTGATTCTTACTCTTATGTCTTGGCTATAATTCTGTATTTGAATTTATTGTCTTTCAATGGAATCATATCCTGATGAAATCATATATTGAGATATAATGATACACAATTACATCGTCTAAATTGATAATAACGTTCTTAATTAAATAAGTATTTCATTCACACAGGAACATACAAAACCATATGGTTATTTCATGTATAATATTTATTTATTGAATAACCAGGAAACATGCTATATCGTGATAGATACCATTATCGAGATATTCAATTACCTATCAAACTCTATTAAGGTGTAATGGGGTTAAAAGTAAAAAAAAATACTTTGAAAACAAAGAGAGAGAGACTTGAGAACAAATTACAACTACAAAAGATCCCCAAGGTCACAGCATGCCAACATACCCAAACATGTTTTAATCTCACACAAACATTTCCCATTAAAAAAGCACTGAATCCTGATTCGCTCCATCACTTTAAAAAGGTTTAAGTCCTAAATATCTGTTGAAACTCGTTGTTTCGAGTCTTCGCGGATTATTTTTCGCATATCATCCTTGTAACTTTCTTCCCATGTTTCCCGTCAAAAGACAAACGGCCATAAAACAAACAATGAACTCAAAAGAATGACTAAAATCTCTCCTGTAGGTCAGTTAGCATCTCTTCAACTTGACTGCATTGTTAACTGTCAGGATCGTGACCATGCAGTCACCTTGTAAATTACTATAAATTGAAAATATCTAAAACAACATTACAATATTTACAAAATATAACATTAACTCCTCCGAGTCTGCACCTTGCTGTGTGTGTGGTCAAAGTTATAATCTTTAATAACCTGATTTAAGAAGGTTTTCTGATTATTTATGGTTAAAAAACTCTGAGTTGTTACACTCTTAAATATAAATGACGGTATTGATCTAAAAAATATCAAACTATTGGTCCAGCTGAGGTCAATAACAGTAAATTAAAACAAAAACAACAACATCTCAACGAAATTAAATAAAATGATTTTCCTTTAAATACCATAAACTTTACGGGCGTGAGAGGAATGCATTTACTGTCAAATATAAGAGCATCATGTTATGTATATTTAATACTACATGAAGCATGTGTTCATATCACCGGCAGAAGCACCTGACAGCTAGCAGGTTTTTATAAAAAGCCTCATTGTCCATTCTTACTGTGACTTGCTAAAATTGTGCAGAGTTCATGTAAAGTCAGAATTACGTGTCGAGCGGCCGTAAAGTTGCAGGAACTGTGCAAATGTATTCTTATTAAATATAAAATGAGACGTTGTTAGAGGATGAAAGAAAGTTTGAAAAAATGTACATTTTGATTAATAATTCAAGCTCCTTTTGTAAATAAATGATGGTGCCATATTTAACTGCATGCATTAGTGGATTTTTGTTTTTTCTATCACCTGAGGAAAAGAAATGGGATATTTTGAAGTAATTCCTGTTTTGTTGAATTTTGTAGAATTCTGAAGTGCAGTATTCAGTTAGACGTTTGCTCTGTTTTTGGTTCAACTGGACCGGATTCTAGTCATTGGCAACATCTCCTTGCTCCACTATTGCCAATTTGGGACAGAGGCACAGCCTCCTCCAAAAGATTTAACACACGACTGGCAACCGTCACCTCCAGCTGCTGCAGCGGAGGTGTTTCCAGGTGCAGAATACCATAGTTTGGCTCGGATGTGTACCTGGATGTTAGTTCTGGTAGAGGAGACAAAAGGCAGGCAGCTTATCCCTTGTTCTGGCAGGGCACCTAAGATTCTTTTTTCTCAATTCTCCCCAGACACACCATCCTGAGAAGCCACTTTTTCCTACCACAGGAAGCCCAAGAGAACACGATAGGTAGCAGTCTGACAGGCAAACTGAACCCTGGCCTTTTATATCCTGCCAGGTTTGAGAAGTTGGACATCACCCCTAAAAGCGCCCAGAAGATTAAGCCCGTTCTGGAGCGCTGGATGGCAGAGGCTGAAGCCCGCCACCGATCCGGCATGCAGAACCTGACTGAGTTTATCGGCAGCGAGCCTTCCAAAAAACGCAAGCGGAGGACCTCTTTCACCCCGCAGGCGCTCGAGATCCTCAACAGCCACTTTGAGAAGAACACACACCCCTCCGGACAGGAAATGACGGAAATAGCCGAGAAGCTGAACTATGACAGGGAGGTGGTGCGCGTGTGGTTCTGCAACAAGAGGCAAGCCTTGAAAAACACGATAAAGCGTTTGAAACCCGACGGCCCGGCGGCACCGATGGACCCGCTCACTGATTCTCTAGAGGAGCTCCCGAAATGAACGAGCGCTCGGGCAAAAAAAACAGTGGAGTGGCAAAGTGGCGGCCATCGAAAAAACAACAAAGGTGGATGAACTGAAATGAGAACTGAAAAAAAAAAAATGTTCCCAAGTCACCTGGATGGACAGTCATGAGTTTGCAAACAAAAACTATGTGTTGTCAGTGTGATTACCACAGCTATGTAAATGACCTTGGCGAAACCAAAAAACATGAAAAAAGAGATTAATATCTGAGAATTATGTAAAAACATACGATGTGCTGTTTCAAAGAGTTTTAGATTCTGGCCTCACAGACCAGACTATCGCCCAAATTTTGGTTCCCACGAGGAGGGATTTAGTAAAGAGATCATACCAAATCAAAACACTATTTACCAAAGTCTGTTGCATCTGAGTACTAAGAATAATTTTGTAATGTAAATGTGCTCTAAATTTTTACATTTGTACTGGCAAATCTAAGCTATATGTGTGAGGTCGAGTATACATTTTATCTTTGTCTCGCTTACTTTTTCCTTCATTGTTTGTATGTAAATATCTTACAAAAAAAAAAAAAAAAAAAAAGGAAAGTGCTGTCTTTGAATTGAAATCACACTGATAAAGTTTTGTTTTGGATGGAAAAAAAACAACCTTTGCTGTTAAACAAATGCATAATAATGTTGTTTGCCTCTGATTTGTGTTTCATCTGCAAATATTTTCAGTCACAGTGTAACTTTGTACAACTTTTACAGGTATTTATTAATGATCTCATGAGATTGTTTCAGAGGACGAACGGAGGGAAATGAAGGACTTTCACATGATGATGATGATGATGATGAGTTTCCCTGTCTGTCTCGTCTACTGCAGCTTTGTTTCGAGCTACTGTGTCATTCTGTTGCCAAAGCCTGATAGCCAAAGAACACATACAATATTCAGCTCAAGGACTGGTGAAGACGTAACCTTTTTAGTTTTTCTTTTTTACTCGTTCACACGGCTTTCTCCCCCCCTTTTTCTAAAGTGTTTTACTCTGTGGGTCAACTTTAACAAGAAAAAACTAACAAACAAAAAGAACACTACCATGTCAAACCGCTGCAATGGTGTCTGCTGTAATAACCAATACTCACTGCAATATAGAAAATGTGTTGGAGGAATTTTGTTTTCAGCAAATTTACTTTTGCATGCTTCAACCCCACATGTAGAAGGAATCTTGTTCATCAATTCTCCGAGCATCCCGAAATGAACTCAAAGTAACATTATTTTACATGATAAACGCTTTAATTACCCCGAAACCTCGTGATCAGGTGGTTGAAGCATGTTTGTCGCCACTGATCAAACGACTGAGCTCAGATGTTTTTATGACCTGAATATTTCAACACAAATATGCTTTTCTGCCAAGATAAATGTTTCCTTTACGCTCTGCATTCCTCTCAGCTAAGTGAACGTTTACAACAAGTAACAATCAACCATTTTAAGGAAATTATGTTTTTCTTTATTTCTACTACAGTAAAATGCTTTAAATGGTTAATTTTGACAGATTCTGTTGAAGATTTCATGTATTTGTGGTTATTGTTCAGGTAGAAGTTCATTTTAGTCAACTCCATCGCTGTCAATATTCTAGGCAAGAACATCCCTACAAATATTTGGTTCTTTCAAAAACCCTCATAGGAAAAGACAAAAAAAAAAAAGTGAATGTTGAGAATAAGTGTCACATGTCAGAACGAGTGAACTTAATTTGAAGTGAGGCGAAATTTGATGCAATTTATTCAGAATCATGTGTCTGCTCGATATCTGTCCTTCCATGTCACATTGGTTATCTCAGTCTTTCGGTGCTCGGCTGTGTTCGTCTTCACTGCCGGGAAAACACACACACACACACACACACACACACACACACACACACACACACACTCGGTACATGTTAGAAAAACTGATGGAAAAAGCTTTACATGTCTGTGTTTTTAAAGAAATAAGGGAGGTCATGTGAGGTCATTTCCTTTGGTGCTGGGAGATTTCTAATATAATCTTAATTTTATTTATTTAATCGTATATCCAAGTACATTTTCATCTGTACGTCCACAACAACTTCTACTTCACAGATTCATCACGTTTTTATTGTATTTCCACCTTTATGTTGGTTCCAATATTTCATTCAGGCAAATCTTTGGCCAAAAAAAAACAAACTACACGTCTGCATTCACCCACCAGGCAATGATTAAGCAGCAGGCGCCTGCAGGTAGAGAGTGGATCTGTTCTGAGGCTTATCAATAAAGCTGTAACCAAAACCAAAAATAAATAAATAAAAAAGAAGACACAGAAAGGAGTTATGCCTTTGCTCAACTTTTCATAGCTGGACCAAAGCTCTATAGTTATGCACATTGTACAGAGAAATAGATTCATGATGTTGACAATCTTTAAAAAACTGAGATAAAATAATTGAAAGTAGAAATGTACAGTAGTTCATCCGCGGTTTACCTCAGCACTGTTCTTGTGAGAATCATCCAAACGCCATAGAAGCAGCAGCCAATCAGAAGAAAAGACAGATCTCTGCACTGTGTGTGTACGTGTCGGTGTTCACCTTCAATGTGGAGGGAGAGGCTGGTGTTTTATTTATTATTATGTGACACATGATTGTTTTATTTTTGTGTGCTGGTTTCCTGAGCCACATGACTCTCTGGTCTTCAGTTGTTGTTTTTTTGTTTGTTTTTATTGTTGCATTATTCTCATTCATTGTGACGTTCACCTCTCAGTTTTCACAGACCTGTAGACCCGCGTAGAAAAAGGAGATTACAGTAATGTTGCTCTTAACCCAATTAGGATGACTTGTTAATAATCACCTTTGAATGCTTTTGTGAAATTATACTAACACAAACAAACTGGTTTGATGTTTTGTTAATAAATCGAAGAACTCGAAACCAAAGCTGAAGAGCCTGCAGAGGTTGGTTTTAATTTTTTTATAGACTGAAAGCTGTACTTAATCTATAGAGCAATATCTGTTGGTCAGTTAAGCAGCACTTTGTGTATTCCCCCCCAAAAAAGCTTCAAGTCTGTCACATTGATTTGTACCATAATTAGTAATAAACAATTGTTTAACATGAATTGTGTGTCCTGTTTTCAGTATAAAGTATTTTTTTTTTAAAGATATATTCTTCCCCTTAAAGCCAAACAGGTGTAAATACATATTTGGTTAAAACTGAATTTGATTTAAAGTCAATGCAAGATTTCTTGGCATCTGTTTTACAATATAAATATAATTATGCCATAGAGTTGTATCATTTCCATGACACAACGATGTATTTAACAATGTCAGAGAGACAACTAGCTTCAGAGATAGTCACTGTGAGCCTTAAATACATTTTAATTGAATCTGTAATTTAAATATATGATCTAATATCTTACTATGTAGTTTGTTATTCCACAGCAGCTTGAAAAAAGAAGCTTCAAACGCTAACTAGCTTAGCAGTGTAGCAGTAGCCTAGCTGCCATATCAAGCTGTTTATTGTTGTTAAGCTGCCTCTGAGCTTAAATTGTCATTTGAATGCTGATAATTCAGTTTGTTGACCCACATCAAATTATGATTTAACGCTAACTAGCTTAGCAGTGAAGCAGTAGTTCATGTGATTTGGTGTTGTTAAGCTATACTCCTAATCAAATAAATTAATAATAAAATTCTAGATTCATGTATCATTGATTACAATATTGGAAATCCAGTTTGTCATTCTACATTTAAATAATAAAGTAATTCAATTAAATCATGATGGAAAAGCTAAACACATGCTAACGACAACTAGCATCTCTGTAGTGAAGTTCATGCAATTTGGTTTGGTTAAATTTAAAAAGATAGAGAATAAAAAAAAATTATAGATAGAATGTAGATAAATAGATATATGGATAGATAGATAGATGATAGATAGATAGACAACAAAATATTTATCTAAATTAAAAATGTAAAAACATAGATAATGAAGTTGCAATTGTTATGACTATTATTGAGACCTAATTGGGAATTTGTTCTTGAAATAGTGAATTATATATATATATATATATATTTATATATATATATATATATATATATATATATATATATATATATATATATATATAATTCTGGATATCGTTTAAAAAAAAAAAAAAAAAAAACTATGTCTAACACGGTGCTTGTTTAGTGCCAACGCCACACACGGAGTCACTCCACTGCTTGCTAGTGTAAACTCCAGAGAGTCTTCACTGCCTCGAGGTGAGGAAGCTCCAGTTGGTTCTAGCCCAGGCGGTGCAGCCAGGAGAGCAATGCTCCCCACCAAGGGATGTCCCAACCCGGATTCGAACCCGGAACTCTCACATGCCAGGCGCTCACCCTATCCATTAAACCACCGTCTTAGACATTATTGTATGTGTAGATGTTTATATTTATCTTTTCTTTTTTCCTTTTTTTGTATTAGTCTAGTTTATTAGTCTAGTAGTCAAGTAATTTGCTTGAGTAAGTTATAATAGAAGACAGAATAGACAAAAGAGACAATCTGCATGGACTCTAAATTTGGCCACTAAGTAAACTGGCCTCTGTGCAGCTTTCAAATTTGCTCTTTTCAAAATAAAATAAAAATATTTAAAAAATGCAATCCAACACGCTACTCCCTTGAGCACGCTGATATAGCCTCATGCTCAGGTGTACGAACCCGGCCCTCTTTCTGAATCCAGTCCATTTTTTTCTCCTCAACTGAACAACCGGATATCGATTTTGAAGATAGATAGATATACAAAAATATATTTATCTAAATTTAAAATATTAAAAATGTAAAAAGATAGATAATTACTAATAATTGTACGAACCCGGGCCTCTTTCTGAATCTAGTCTATTTTAGCTAGCACACAAAATTATTCATCTAAATTAAAAATGTAAAAACGTAAAAAGATAGAGAATTAAAAAAAAAAAAAAATAGTTGATAGATAGATAGATAGATAGATAGATAGATAGATAGATAGATAGATAGATAGATAGATAGATAGATAGATAGATAGATAGTGTAGGGTTTTTAAAACCTAGTTCATCATTTTTGGACTTTGTACAATGTAAAATGAGAAGTTGTTGGGTGTACATTACAATGCATGGAATATGATAATTAATAAGGGATATTATTATGAATGACATGCATATGTAGGTCACTGTTTTTATTAATGATTAAAATGTTAGATGCTGCAAGTACTGTCGCTTTAAGGAATTGTAGTTCTCTTGTTCGCCTGAGGGGCGGAGCTGGAGAACTGACTTCAAGAACCCACCGAGGAAGACCGACGAAGAAGCAGAAGGAGGGCTCGAGCTCCATGGAGGATATAAAATTGACTGTACCTGGGAGAACAGCCTCTTTTCTGGCCACCACCGACGAAGGAGGAACTCCAGGCGAGAAGCGCACTGGTGGATTAGAAAACAGCTCGATCGATCGAAAGCATAACCTGTTCTGTCATTTCACTCTTTTATTAAATATTCTTTATCATAACTTCATCGGACCCTGATCCATTATTCCCGCGCCAACTCCCAGAGTTTCAAGAACTTTACAATAGATAGATAGATAGACAACAAAATATTTATCTAAATTAAAAATGTAAAAACATAGATAATGAAGTTGCAATTGTTATGACTATTATTGAGACCTAATTGGGAATTTGTTCTTGAAATAGTGAATTATATATATATATATATATATATTTATATATATATATATATATATATATATATATATATATATATATATATGTATATATATATATATATATATATATATGTATATATATATATATATATAATTCTGGATATAGTTAAAAAAAAAAAAAAAACTATGTCTAACACGGTGCTTGTTTAGTGCCAACGCCACACACGGAGTCACTCCACTGCTTGCTAGTGTA
Source organism: Myoxocephalus aenaeus (assembly GCA_038501785.1). Taxonomy (NCBI): domain Eukaryota; kingdom Metazoa; phylum Chordata; class Actinopteri; order Perciformes; family Cottidae; genus Myoxocephalus; species Myoxocephalus aenaeus. The sequence goes on from JBAMJR010000070.1 coordinate 2,359,506, forward strand.
AACTCCAGAGAGTCTTCACTGCCTCGAGGTGAGGAAGCTCCAGTTGGTTCTAGCCCAGGCGGTACAGCCAGGAGAGCAATGCTCTCCACCAAGGGATGTCCCAACCCGGATTCGAACCCGGAACTCTCACATGCCAGGCGCTCACCCTATCCATTAAACCACCGTCTTAGACATTATTATATGTATAGATGTTTATATTTATCTTTTCTTTTTTCCTGTTTTTTGTATTAGTCTAGTTTATTCATCTAGTAGTCAAGTAATTTGCTTGAGTAAGTTATGATAGAAGACAGAATAGACAAAAGAGACAATCTGCATGGACTCTAAATTTGGCCACTAAGTAAACTGGCCTCTGTGCAGCTTTCAAATTTGCACTTTTCAAAATAAAATCAAAATATTTAAAAAATGCAATCTAACACGCTACTCCCTTGAGCACGCTGATATAGCCTCATGCTCAGGTGTACGAACCCGGCCCTCTTTCTGAATCCAGTCCATTTTTTTCTCCTCAACTGAACAACCGGATATCGATTTTGAAGATAGATAGATATACAAAAATATATTTATCTAAATTTAAAATATTAAAATGTAAAAAGATAGATAATTACTAATAATTGTACGAACCCGGGCCTCTTTCTGAATCCAGTCTATTTTAGCTAGCACACAAAATTATTCATCTAAATTAAAAATGTAAAAAGATAGAGAATTAAAAAATAATTATAATAATTGATGGATAGAATGTAGATGGTTATATAGACAGACAGATAGATAGATAGATAGATAGATAGATAGATAGATAGATAGATAGATAGATAGATAGATAGATAGAATGTAGATAGATGGTTAGATAGATAGACAACAAAATATTTATCTAAATTAAAAATGTAAAAAGATAGATAATGAAGTTGCAATTGTTATGACTATTATTGAGACCTAATTGGGAATTTGTTCTTGAAATAGTGAATTATAATATATATATATATATATATATATATATATATATATATATATATATATATATATATATATATATATATATATATATATATATATATATATATATATAAATAATTCTGGATTTCGTTTAAAAAAAAAAAAAAACTATGTCTAACACGGTGCTTGTTTAGTGCCAACGCCACACACGGAGTCACTCCACTGCTTGCTAGTGTAAACTCCAGAGAGTCTTCACTGCCTCGAGGTGAGGAAGCTCCAGTTGGTTCTAGCCCAGGCGGTACAGCCAGGAGAGCAATGCTCCCCACCAAGGGATGTCCCAACCCGGATTCGAACCCGGAACTCTCACGTGCCAGGCGCTCACCCTATCCATTAAACCACCGTCTTAGACATTATTATATGTATAGATGTTTATATTTATCTTTTCTTTTTTCCTGTTTTTTGTATTAGTCTAGTTTATTCATCTAGTAGTCAAGTAATTTGCTTGAGTAAGTTATAATAGAAGACAGAATAGACAAAAGAGACAATCTGCATGGACTCTAAATTTGGCCACTAAGTAAACTGGCCTCTGTGCAGCTTTCAAATTTGCACTTTTCAAAATAAAATCAAAATATTTAAAAAATGCAATCTAACACGCTACTCCCTTGAGCACGCTGATATAGCCTCATGCTCAGGTGTACGAACCCGGCCCTCTTTCTGAATCCAGTCCATTTTTTTCTCCTCAACTGAACAACCGGATATCGATTTTGAAGATAGATAGATATACAAAAATATATTTATCTAAATTTAAAAAATAATAATAATAATTGATGGATAGAATGTAGATAGATAGATGGTTATATATATATATATATATATATATATATATATATATATATATATATATGGATGGATGGATGGATAGATGGACAGATAGATACAGGTGAAGCTTGCTGCTGAGTTCAAACGTTTCAGGAACATACAAACATCACTGACTCCTCTTTTCATCTTTTCAACTCCACACATAAACACAGTGATGAAAACGTCAAACAAAATCAAGCTTGTGTTGACTTTCCCTCTGAGGGGTCATGGTCAAGTGCATCTTAAATCATCCTGAACACACATTCATGTTTAGGATGTTGTTTGACATTTGACCTATTGCTAGATGAACTGAGTATTTGATGTGTTTAATGACAGGAGCCTACAAACAATATTTAGCTATGTATTAAGATTTCCTCGGGGTCAGTAGAGAAGAATAGGCTACATGTCAGGTTTGCTTCTCATCAAAGCTTCATGTTTTTGCCTAGCAAAATAACAACAAGACAAGTGTAAAGAAGACGAAATGTATAAATAAACGGGGAGAAAGCCTTTTGAAACTAAACTCAAAAAGTTTGATGCGGCTTCCCTGTCCGTGATGCCTTTGAAAAACGGGCAGGCTGCTGAAAAGAAAGTAGTAAATAAATAAATAATAATAATAAAAAGCACAGACAACATAAATTATTAACATTAGACTGAAAACTGATGTTCAAGATGCTTTTTCGTCTTCCTTTCAGCTCTCTCCCCCCTTCATTTCAGAACACTGGATGTATCTTTGAGTGGTGAAGGCTGAGGTGTACAGCTGCAGTCAGTTATTTGATGTTATTCTTTTGTTTTCCATGCGCGCCATTTTTTATTGTCTTTCCCATTAACAATGTAATTGTGCAGATGCAGCTCCTGACCCATATCTGTTTTCTCAATCTGTTTGTATTCTGCTGCTGATAAAAGTTTACTTTCTGTTCTCCGTCTGCAGCAGCACCGCCGTGGCTTTTTGAATGAAGGTACCGGCACGTTTAAAAGGAATCCTGGTGCAGTGAATGTCAAGGTTTAAGCTCAAGATCAATCATTTTGGGATGTGAATCGGAAAAGATGCACAACAAGTTTCTCTTTCTGAGATTTAAGAACTTCATTTAAAAAGAGAAAATAGTATCCCATTCCTAAATTTCCTAAAGCCTCTTCATACTTGTACCTGCATACATTTAAAGAAAAAAAACAGGAGTAAAGAAGCCACTTTATTAAACAAAGTTCTCACTATTTATCAAATATTATCATCTGATCAGAGGACATAATGAGACTCAACTCAAACACTGTCAAGACGTCTTAATCGCCTGAAATATTTTTTTATCAAAAGGATTCCCACTGCTCATCCAACATAATCCAAATATAGAGTTTAAGATCCAGGTTTCTTGCAGGTTTTATGTTAATTCAGTAAAGTAAATTATTTTAATAAAGCCTGAAATCATAAGTTTATGTCAGAGATCTTGACACTCTTACAACGTCAGGTCTGCCAGGTCTGAAGAGAACACGTTAACATTTTAATTTAATATATTAGATATGACATATATTAAACAGACTCGGTATTACGAGCTAGATTTTGAATGCTACTTCACAATAAGCACAAAACAAATATTAGGTAAACAAACAAACAAACATATGACACCTTTTTAGAATCGGGGAAAAAGAGGACAGCATCAAAACTAAATGTTCTCCTCCTTTTCTTAACTTGGCAGCGATCATAGAGTAGACGGATCTTTGAGGATTCACACCCGAGACTTTGTGGTGTATTGTGTTTCTAGTAAAGACAATTATCCAGTAGAGAAGAGGTTTGACCTCTGAATCTTATGGTTTATAGTTTTTATTCTGAACCTAAAAAGACAGCTGAGGTCTCCTTAAGAAGGAGTTAAACTAAACGTCCTTTTCTTCGTGTCCATATATATATATATATATAGAGAGAGATATTCTTTCTGAACAGAGTCAAAGTGAAGACTGCAGTCTGATAGTTGCAATGAAACATTCCTGTTCAGCCTGCAGCCGGCTGAAATAGTCCTGAGCGGCTGGACAGAAAGACTCTGACATGTCGGCGCTCCAAATGGATTATGTTTCAATATCAGTCAGGACACAGAAACAGAGAGGTGGAGGGAGAGAGAGTGCAAGTGTTGGATGCAGATGGTTTTAAATTGCTGCCTTTGTTTTCCATCAGGCATGAAGCATTCACTTTCCTTATCTTTCAGACAATGCGCGGTGGGCTGATGTTCTGGGTAAATGAACTGTCGGCGTATCCCTCACCCTCCCGCTCCTCCGCCTTCTTGTTTTCACTTCTTCCTCAAGGTTGAGATGTTGGTACACTGGCTGTGAAGCCCGAGCTGCTCAGGCGTCTCCCACTTTGCTGCTCCGCACACCCAGATGCCTCTGGGGGTGCAATTACCAATCCTCACATGCAACCGGGCTTGGCCATGCATATGATCCCTTTTGCTTTCACTGATGTTCCTGTGTTTATGTTATTTTTTTTGTGTGTTTTTTTTTCAGCGTTATTAGCAGTGACACGCTGTGAGGTATTTGCAGGTGGAGGAGTTAATAGCCCGGGTCTTTACGGAGACACCTGTCTGACTGGAGCAGCTGATTGCATCGGCTCATAGTCCATTTAACTTTCTAGCAGCAGTTTTTGAATGCATGTCTTTAGGCCGTGATGTCTGTGTTTTTCCCGCCGGCTGAAATTCTGCTCAGTGTTTCTGTGCAGGAATCTTTTCTTCTCCCAAAAGTCTGTCAAACACACAGGTGAGCAGCTGCTGTTGCCCACCTGCTCCCCAGCGGCCTCCTGCACGCACTGCAGTCCATAGCAGGGCTCAGGTTCTCTACATTATATATATTATTACATTATTAAGAGGCAAATATTGTACTTTTTACTACTCTACATTTATGTAACAGTTGTTGAAGATTCTGATTTATTTTATGTAATATTTGGTAAACTGATTAATCAAATTAATTAAAGCTACTATTGAATGATTAATTATTAATGAGAACTAGCCAGACTTAAAAAAAACAACAAAAAAAAACAGTGTTGCCAAGTCTTCCACAATGAAAATATCAGCACTCAGAAAGTCTCTAAATCTACTGAGAAAGTCAGCAAGTTGGCGACACTGACAGCGACACTCCAAAGCATATCTGCCTGCCTAGGTAGACAGGTAGGCAGGTATTTATGTAGACAGGTAGGTAGACAGGTAGGTAGACATGTAGGTAGACAGGTAGGTAGACAGGTAGGTAGATATGTAGGTAGACAGGTAGGTAGACAGGTAGGTAGACAGGTAGGCAGGTATGTATGTAGACAGGTAGGCAGACAGGTAGGTAGACAAGTAGTCAGGTATGTATGTAGACAGGTAGGTAGACAGGTAGGCAGACATGTAGGTAGACAGGTAGGTAGACAGGTAGGCAGATATGTAGGTAGACAGGTAGGTAGACAGGTAGGCAGGTATGTATGTAGACAGGTAGGCAGACAGGTAGGTAGACAGGTAGGTAGACAAGTAGTCAGGTATGTATGTAGACATGTAGGTAGACAGGTAGGCAGACAGGTAGGCAGACAGGTAGGCAGGTATGTATGTAGGCGGGTAGATAGGTAGACAGGTAGGTAGACAGGTAGGCAGACAGGTATGTAGACATGTAGGTAGACATGTAGGTAGACAGGTATGTAGACATGTAGGTAGACATGTAGGTAGACAGGTAGGTAGACAGGTATGTAGACATGTAGGTAGACAGGTAGATAGACAGGTAGGTAGACATGTAGGTAGACAGACAAGTATATAGACATGTAGGTAGACAGATAGATAGACAGGTAGGTAGACAGAACGGTCGACAGGCAACTAGACATGTCGGTAGACAGACAGGTAGGTGGACAGGTAGGTAGATAGACAGATAGGTAGATAGGTAGACAGGTAGTTAAGTATACTTTTGGTATTGAGCCCTTTAGATGCTTAAAGTACATCTTGTTGATAATACTTTTACTTAAGGAACATTTCCAATGCAGGACTTTTACTTCTAATGGAGTATTTTTTACAGTTGCTAACTTTTACTTAAAGTAAAGAATATAAATTCTTCCTCCACTGCTGGTCTATACTCTACATTTCTACATAAAGATATAGGAATGTAATGAATAACATTTGATTTAAAAGTGCACATCCTTGTAGCTGTGCACGTACTGAATGTGTTGAATTCAGTGAGCGTATAATGTAAGAAGCACAAGGACGTGATGAAAACGGCCATAAGCACCATCGAGTGAATGTCAGTGAATAGTTTCTAAATTGATTCAATTAATGAAGGAATTAAAATAGTTCCTAACAGTCCGCAGCAGAGTCTGTACGGCTCTTCACTTTGAGTCTGTAAAAGAGATTATGTTCTTTGCGTTGACCTTGAGCATCAAAACCTTTATTATTTATGGGTTTTCTACGACTCATTTTAAAGTCTCTCTAATTTGCTTCCACCTGAAATCCATCAGGTTTTAAAATATAAATGATCTTAAATAAATCTTTTGAATCCTGACTTCACCACCAACTCATTTTGTGCGTCATCATCTTCAGCAGTCTGTACACAAGAATGGGTATATTTTATCTTGTGAAATGTTGGATGTAAACCACGTCTCTATTTAGGCACTGGTGGAAAAGGATTCAAAGGAGAGCAGGAGAAAAAAAAAAGTAGGCAAATATTTTCTGTTGGACTCTATTGGCATTTTTTTCTGTTAATTTTGACTCAGCCGTTCAGAGACGGTGATTAATCAGGACACAACTTAACGTCCTTTCTTTTCAGTTAACAACAGGCCTTGTTGGCACATCTTCCGAAACTACCTTTACATTATTGTTTATAGATAAAGATCTACTCGCATTTTCTAGGTCTCACTTTGGTTCTTACTCAGCTTAAACAGGCTTGAAACTAAAGCATTACATACTGTACTTATTTTTCCACTTCAGTGCTTATTGTTACTCTGCCGAGTGGACATTTTGCATGTGAGGGGTCACAAGCAACAAAGGTTGGGAATCGGTCTTCCGTGGTATTTAATATGTCGGTGGATCTGCTGTGGCAAGAAGCTTTGGAAAGGAATTTAAACAGTAAGTTAGAGTTAAGTAAACCTGCAAAATACGACATAAAAATAATCCATCTTGTCTAAATCTCTCCGTGTCTACGGCCCTGCCAATGTATCAAACATCACCAAGTAGACGCCACATTTTTGCCTGAAAATGGACGTTTATGAGTTAAAGGCAGCGGATGAAAACTGCAATTGTTTCCCCTCTCGACAGGTAGTTTGTAAGCAGCGCATGGAAAACCCTTCGGCAAAGTGCAACTCGCCTGCTCATGGGTCATCGCAGCTTTAAGAGCTAGAGGAAAATAGCCGGCCCTGCCCTCCATCATCCTCTCATCCTGCTGACCTCTATGCGTACGGTATAGTATACTTACAGCACACAGAGAAAAGCACGAGGAGGGGGGGGGGAAGAGAATGATTGCATATCTGAAGGCATCGAGAGAGCGGATATGGATGGGAGAGGAGTGACATGGTCGGACACATCTTTGCTTTCTTATTAGTGAGGGTCTGCACAGACACTTTGGGCCCTTTTTATGGGGCCATGATGAAACCCCTCTTCGTGCATCTGTGGAAAATGGCCAGGGGAAATCACAGATGAGAATCACTCAAAGACAGGGAGATGTCAACAGGCACATAATGATAGCTGATGGCCCCAGAACACTCTCCCCTTTTCCCTCTCAGCCTTACCTGCCCAAGTCGCACCGCACTAGAAAACATAATTAGGGGTAAAACAGAGGGACGGAAGCTTTATCTCTGTGTTTTCTGTAAGCAATGCTCTTTGTTTTTATACATCAGGGAGTCCTTTTTTTTTCTCCTTCTCAATCTCTCTTTCACTTCATGGAAAAGAGGAGGATGAGGAGGAGGAGGAGGAGGAGGAGAGCTCCCTCTGTGAGACGCCAAGGTGCTCCCAGTCCATTGTGCTGCTGGCTGTCAGGTTAAATTAGGGACTACAGGCTCCGTGAGTGTAAAAAAATCAATACTTGATGGAAGATTGCTCCCCGGAAAATCTGTTTTGATTCCAGGATTAATTCTTGACCAAAGGCTCCAGCAAAATGACATGCCATTAGCCTGAAAATGAACACATTCTGCAGTGGAAATTGGATGGAAATGTGTCAGGTGATTGCCCCGGTTTTGTTGTTTTGACTCCTTGAGCGAAGGTGTGGCGGCCGTGAATGAGGCCTCCATTTCCAAAGAGCAGGAGACAACTCCGCCGTGGCCTCGGAGTATTCTCGAGGCCATTGTTGTCCTCCGGCTGCAGATGTCTTCCACCGAGCTAAAAGGCACACGTGTCCGCGCTCTCCTGTGTTTTCCATAAAGCATAGAGAATGAGAAAATCTGAAAATAAAACATCTTTCTACTCAACAGTGAGCACAAAAAAAAGGGAAGGTGCATTATTGATGAGTGAATAATGCGTTTGTCATGACGGATGACATTTTCTGGTTTGAAAACTTAAACAGGAAGCTGTGAAGATGCACTGGACAGTGATTTGAACAGCCGGAGCGTTCAGGCTGCACTAAGTGTTTCATGGAAAAAGAAGAAGAAGAAGAAAACAACAGCAGACATGGTTTTACCACCCTGACAACATGTTTCTGAGCAGAACAGATGCATGTATTTGTCAGTAATGTTAAATTACATGTTTTGTTTATCAGCTGATGTATACAGAAGCAGAAACATATCAGTCTCCACGCATTATATTCCTTATGTGAAACTAAAAATGTCCAAATCGATATGCAAAACAGGCTCCTTTTTATTCTAATGTTTTCTTGTATTCCACTAAAACATTAAGTTAAATACCACTTACTTATGAGTCATGAAGAACAACAGCCTTAAATTAATTTGAAGTATTGCAAATCAGTATGTTTCATGTGCAAATTGTCAACTTTCAATAAAAAAACGGCTTTTAATAAGCTTTGAAACATTGTGTTTTTCTCAGATTATTAATTTTGGACATTTTAGGGCAGTTGTCAGAGCCCAAATGTAATCCTACAATTTATCTAAAACATGAAACATCACCAAATATATACCTACATAGCCAATACATGGTTGCACTGTTTTCAACAGCAATGATACAGTGTCCAACTTGTTTAAACTTTTATTGAAATCGTGACTTTAGCAATTTTGCTCCAGAAAACAATTTGCATCCATATCTTAAGAGATGGGAACTAAAATGAAAATAATGTGTGTTTTATTGTATTCATTGTTTGTGTCTTGATTTGATGAAAAACAGTGAGATACAATATAAAACAGTCACTTATGATATATGTTAAGTGGTTGAATTGTTCGACTGTCCTCTGTGAACACAGTTGATGAGTTTGATGTTTATAAATCTCTCAGTTTTCTGTGTAGACCAGTTTTACAGCGAGGCACTAGCGCCCCCTGCAGGATTATATTATATTATTATCTGATTATATCGCTAGATGGCAGTGTGCATCACCACAGAAAAAGTGTGTTAACGTCTTCATACTGTTGGGTAGTTTTATCTAAACTACAGCACCATATTGTATCAACTGATCACATGTTTAGGATATTAAATATGAACCTGATAATAAATGTAGTAAAACGTACAATGTTCACTTCTGAGGTCTAAAGTAGAAGTATAAAGTAGCATAACATGGATGTGTTCAGGTAAAAAGTACACATACTTTAAAAGTGTTCTCCAACAGAGTAAATGTACTGGTTGACTTTCCACCACCAGAGGAACGAAAGAAAACAAAGATGGAGGTTTAAAGTTGGACTTCAACACTGAATCTCGTCTGCAGCAGCTTTCACCTTAAAGTTCCTGAGAGAAGTGGATTTAAAGAGGCCACTTCATGTTCATGCTGACAGGTTCGGTGGTGTCTCCCTGTGTGTGTGTGTGTGTGTGTGTGTGTGTGTGTGTGTGTGTGTGTGTGTGTGTGTGTGTGTGTGTGTGTGTGTGTGTGTGTGTGAGTGCGTATGTGTGTGTGTGTGTGTGTGTGTGTGTGTGTTTGAGGCTCACTTTTGATGCAGCAGCGCCACCTGCTGTCCAAACCAACAAACTACAACTGAAGTCTGACCTCTATTCTTCGTACCTGGCGATCTCAAAGAACTCTCTCCCTATAAAACTAATATAACTAATATCGCTCCTTCATCAATGAGGAAGTGAGCTGCCTTTTTTGTCCGGTGGGAGTGGCCAGCTTATCCAGTGAATTTCACTAAACCTGCTGTGGAGCAGGTTAAGGGATTTCGATGTGTTGCTATGGTGATTTATCTAAACTTGCTTCGAAGAACCGAAAAGCCTGACCTACGTCATCGTATCCTGAAAATTATCCGGCTAACTCAGTAAACCAGGTACGAAAAATACCCCCCAGGAGCATCTTTGAATTCAGTTTAACAAGAGGAACTTGAAGTCAGTGATGAAGTTATTGAAGCTTCACAATTAGTTATTTAGAAAAGTCAATACAAATTATATAAATAAACAACATGTGTATATGTCATTTTAAATCTAACTATTACATCTCAATGTTAAATCTAAATATGTAACGTTGGTTACAAGCTAGCATACTGGCAGTGTAGATCAATAATCAATGTGTACATACAAACTATGAAACATACTCACCACTCGTGCCACTGACGCGCATCGCCCCCATCACCATCATATTAATGTTCTTTATCACTTTGTGTTGTGTCTATTTCCCTTTTCTGTTGAGAAGATAACTGAGACTTGTGTTAGCTTTGAGCCACTGCTGGCCTTTCAATGTCCTTTATAAATGCTTTGTAAAGCATAGATAGTCCTCACTTTAGATGAGGTCACAGAACAAACTTAACTAATACTTAACTAACGAATAGTAACTACCGGAATTAATCATGAATTGCAGTATTAAAACACATTTATAAAGTGCATATCTAAATCATTATATATATATATATATATATATATATATATATATATATATATATATATATATATATATATATAAATGCATGAATAAATGACATTTAAAAAAAAAGTGTTATCATTTACAAACAATTAATAAATGATCATATTAATCATCTATAAGTCCTTAATACTTAATTTATAAATGGGGAATCCATCATTTATAAAGTATGAAAACCCAATTATGAAACGCATAATAGTCAAGCTTATTAATCAAGAATAAAACATTTATAACTGTGTTTATGAATTGCATAATGAGTTACTAATGAGTGTTCATGTTGGAACAATGCTTTATAAATGATGAATTAAGTGTTTATTTATGCTTTACTAATGCTGAATAGTGTGTACTTATTATAAAGTGCTACCGTTTATTGTCATTTTACAACAAAATGCAGATTAATTTGCTACAAAAACTGAAAGGAGAGAATCTGTTCTGTAGCTGTAGTGATGTTCTGGTGGTTTTATCTCCTTCTGAAGAGCTCTAATCTCCTGGACCCTGAACATCTCATGTTACTTTGTTATGTTTCTGTTGCTCCTCCGAAGTTGTTCTAAAGTTTGATGAAGAAAAACATCTGTTGGTGATGTTCATCCATCAGGATAATGTGAGGACCACGTCAGCTTGTTGGTAAAAGTGCAAATAAATCGATCAAATGACTAAAAATGGAATCAGCGTCTGCAGAGTTGTGGCTTGGACCTCTTTACGAGTCCTGTAACGTGGCTCAGAATACAAGAAGAACCAAGAACAAGCCACCACCTCATCAGTGGAGAAACACCTGCAATGGTTTCAACATTGGTTTTAATCCCTTTAGTTCATTACAGAACAAGAAAACATTTCACTGACAATCTCGTCCCTCATTTAAATGTGTGGTTTAGATTAATCATATTTTAGAATTTTATTAAGTGTTGATGCTTTAATTGATATGAAATAAGAAGTTAAACACACAGAATAACGTTTCAGGAATATAATGCAGCCCTGATGAGACTGATCCTACAAGAGAAGGACCACAGACTTCACACGAGTTCACAGAGTTAGAACCTGTGTTCTACACTAATGTGAAAGCCAACGATACTTTTATCTCTGGAATTAAACAAATAGTCAGAATTCAACGTTCACTTGTCGCTCTGCTGCCTTCAGGACCAGGTCCCCATCGTACTGGTTTTACTCGATAAAGGTTACATCTTATTTATACCACATCCAGATCATTAATATATCAAACAACGATCATTTATGTAGAGAGGAAGAGGAGTCACGTCTTCCTCTGTGTGTCTCGTTAGCACAGCTTTGTGTTACGTTAGCTGAGAGCCGCCGGCTCAGACGTCGCCATGTTGAGAGCTGTGTGGAGGCAATCAACTGTTCCTCTACTGTGATGATGTCATGAACACAACTCATCTGACACTTTAGGGTCAGAACACATGAAGGAACCAAAGGAGTCGGACTAAACTAAATCCAGGTCCTGGTGGAGTCCAGATCCACTGATGAACCTCTGATCCGGTCCAGAGGAACATAGAGATGATGGTGGACTCACTCCAATCTGAGGAGAGAAGAACAAGAGATGGATAAGTGTCTCCAGAGACTTCCTTCATCAGCTGTCAGTCAGTCAAACCCTTTTTTTTCTCTCCGCTGAGAAGCAGGAGATGACCACGAACGCAAATGAGGAAGTCAATACCTTATTCATGGCAAAATCTAATGTTGCATTCACAGCAAACGAGTCGCAACGTTTTTGCAACGTTGTTGATGTGAACGCAGCTTAACACCGCCCCCGCAAATATATCAGACAAGTTAAATGCGTCAGTGTTGGGAAAATGTATCGGCTAATTTTAAGTGCTTCATCACCCAAATCAATCAGATTATATTTATTTAAATGCAGTAGTATAGAAATTAATATTTACTTATGAGGATATATGTACTGTATGTGTGTATGTATCATGTACAGTATATGTGTATATACATGTATGTGTAGATCACCATATAACTAGGAGTTTGAATATGTGTATGGGCAGATCAGTATGTATGTATTATTCATAATCAGAAATCCAATCAATTGAAGCAGTGAAGTATTCTTATCATGACTCCACCGTAATCATTTTCTACAATAATGATATGTATGGTATACTAATAAGCCTGTCATATAATTATGAGCACTTTCAACACATCCATAAGTTTCTTAAGCGCTAAATAAACTTTACGGACAGCACGGCATGCAGCGGCTTTCCCGATGTTCTCTGCATCGCCGACACTGTACAGAAATGTACCGCTCGCAAAAAAGCGCAAGGCAATGCATAGAGTCTGTGAGACAGTCAATGCTCTGCTGCGCCGTGTGCTGTTCAATGTACGGCTCGAGGAGGTCTCGTAAATAAGTGATTCCTTGTCTGCAGAATCTATAGCGCCGCGTACAGGAAGTCATCATGATGTGAAAATGAATCTTTGCGATCTCGAAGAACTCTCTCCCTATAAAACTAATATAACTAATATCGCTCCTTCATCAATGAGGAAGGGAGCTGCCTTTTTTGTCCGGTGGGAGTGGCCAGCTTATCCAGTGAATTTCAGTAAGCCGGCGCGGGAACCGAAAAGCCTGACCTACGTCATCTTATCCTTAGCCGGCTAACTCAGTAAGCCAGCTACGAAGAATAGGGCCCAGAGTTCACTGTTCACTGTAGTGATGGATTCACTGCTGTTAGGGTTCAGAGCTGATCAAAACCACAGTCTCAGTGACATGTGAATGTCTCATCTCCTGAGAAACATTCAACTGAGAGAGAACAGATCAGATCAGATTGATGAGTGAGGACCTCTGTCTCTGGACATGTGGAGATGCTGTCAGCTGGTAAACAGCGTTATTTCCTGCACACTTGAACACAACAACAACAGTCGTCTTCACATCAACTCAAACACATGATCACAACAAGCTTCTGGCTCATCTGATTGGCTGACGTTCTGTCCAATCTTGAAGCCCGTCAACGTTGGTCTACAGGAAATACTGGATCTGTGTTTAGTTCAATTCTGCTGGAACCAGCATGGACTGACTCCAACCATCTACTGACCACGCTCATGCACTTTATAAAAAAGGGACAGAGCAGACTTTTTCTGCTAAGGAAACTGAGGTCTTTTGGGGTGCAGGGAACACTCCTGAAGACCTTCTTTGACTCTGTGGTGGCATCAGCCATCTACTATGGCGTGGTATTCTGGAGCAGCAGCATCACGGCAGCTGACAGGAAGAGACTGGACAAACTGGTAAGGAAGGCCAGCAGCGTGCTGGGGCGTCCTCTGGATACTGTGGAGGTGGTGGGAGACAGGAGGATGATGAGTAAGCTCTCGTCCATGATAAGCCACGCCTCCCACCCCATGCAGGACACTCTAGCAGCGCTGCACAGCTCCTTCAGTCACCGGCTGATTCATCCCCGGAGCCTGAGGGAGAGGTACCGCAAGTCCTTTCTTCCCGCTGCTGTCAGGCTGCACAATACGCTGGGCTTCCAGTAGACCACGAACACTTTGAACACTTTGACACTGAACACTTTTGAACTTGGACACTTTAATCATTCACCTGGTGCAATATCCAACACGTTTAAGTACTTTTATATAATTCTTTATTCAGTCTGTATATTTAATATTCCTCTTTACTGTTTTTTTACTGTTCTCTATTACTGTTTATTTATATTACTTGACTGTTTTTTATCTTTTATTCACTTGTGAGCAATGCTGCTGTAATCCTGTAATTTCCCCACTGCGGGACTAATAAAGGATTATTTTATTTTATCTTATCTTACATCAGAGTCTCCAGTCTCCAGTGAGGACTCTCCCGTCCAGCAGACAGCAGCTTCACATCTGAAGCCTTCAGGTTGTTTTTGCTCAGATCCAATTTTTTCAGACTGGAGGGGTTGGACTTCAGAGCTGAGGCCAGAGAAGAACAGCTGATCTTTGACAAACTGCAGTCCCTCAACCTGAATGAAGAATAAAGATGAAGATCAGAATCCATTCATAATCAATCAGATGTGTTGAGGTTTAAATGTGTAGCTCAACATGACAATGTCCTCATCAATGAGCTTTTCTCTTTGTCATTGTGTTCTTGTGGATCATCATCATGTCAGCCTTCTACAGACATCATCAACATTCATACACCTATTGATGTCCACACAGATGAAGACCATGCTGCTGCTCTCAGGTATGCAGCGACAGGATCAGAACCATATTGATCCTTTAAACAGCTGCTTCTGAAAATATGACTTGATCTCTATGTGTGTTCTTAAAGATTAATATCAATGATCAGACAATATTTGTGAAAACATATTTAAATGAAAAGAAACCAAAGAAATATTTCTCCTTCATCAAGTAAACGTTATAAATAAGAAACAAATATTAGTTCAGAGGATCTTCTGTATACAGATTCGACATTTTACCAAAAATATAAACATGAATTTACTTTAACAACTAACTGAGGACATTTTCTACAGTTTCTTTAAGACACAAGTCTTTGTGACTGCAGACTACATTTAGTTCAAGAAACATAAATATGAACAAAAACAAATATTCAACTTTATGGATTTAAGTTATGTTTGTACATAAATCAGGTTGAATTATTAAATAAATATATTAGATCTATAATAGTAAGAGAGAGTCAGTTAACTGACGTCAAAATCTCCAGTCTACAGTGAGGACTCTCCAGTCCAGCAGAAAGCAGCTTCACTCCTGAATCCTGGAGGTTGTTTAAGTACAGATCCAGATGTCTCAGACTGGAGGGGTTGGACTTCAGAGCTGAGGCCAGAGAAGAACAGCTGATCTTTGACAACCTGCACTTCCTCAACCTGAATGAAGAATAAAGATGAAGATCAGAATCCATTCATAATCAATCAGATGTGTTGAGGTTTAAATGTGTAGCTCAACATGACAATGGCCTCATCAATGAGCTTTTCTCTTTGTCATTGTGTTCTTGTGGATCATCATCATGTCAGCCTTCTACAGACATCATCAACATTCATACACCTATTGATGTCCACACAGATGAAGACCATGCTGCTGCTCTCAGGTATGCAGCGACATGATCAGAACCATATTGATCCTTTAAACAGCTGCTTCTGAAAATATGACTTGATCTCTATGTGTGTTCTTAAAGATTAATATCAATGATCAGACAATATTTGTGAAAACATATTTAAATGAAAAGAAACCAAAGAAATATTTCTCCTTCATCAAGTAAACGTTATAAATAAGAAACAAATATTAGTTCAGAGGATCTTCTGTATACAGATCTTCTGTATAACAGCTGATCTCTGTGATCTTACAGCCTACCAGCCTGCAAACACACAAAACAACACACAGAGTTTCTTATGTCGATACACAATGAATAATTATTTTCTTCATAAACATGAGTGGCTTTCATTTTGGTTTCATCTTCTTTTGTAAACAGACATTTTGTTAAAATCATGTAAACACATTTAAAATCCTGATTCCAGTGAAATAAGTTCTTCCAGTGCAGTGGAAGCTCTAACAAACTAAAAGCAGGACTTAAAGCGTCTTGGTTCCCTGAAAGCAGGAGGGTCAAAGGATGTTCATGTTGGTTGGTTACTTTGACAGTTATTAGCTTCAAAATTTATAAATGTTTGGTTATTAGGGCCCGAGCACTGACGTAGTCAGAGCGGAGGACCTATTGTTATTCTAATGTTTATTTATTATTATTATTCTCCACCGTTATGCAAGGAAAAGAGGTGCTTGGGATAAACCTACATCCTTCAAAATTTGCACACCCATCCGACTCGGCGAACATTTTAATCTGATTTGGGTGTCGGCCAAAAGTCTGAGAAAATGTTTCTCTAGCGCCCCCTTTAGGTTGAAAGCCCACGCTTTTTGCAAACTTTTGCCGATTGACTTGAAATTTTGCACACATGTCCGGGTTGGACTGCTCTACAAAACACTCATCCGTGAAAATAAAATGCGCCTAATTAGATTTTCCGCCATTTTGAATTTTGTAAAAAACACATTTTTGCCCATTGCTCCTAAACGATGGGTCCATTTCTCACCCAACTTTCTGTGGATCATCATTGGCTCAATGTGATCAAACGATATATTCCACCTTGTTCATATCTCATTGCGTTCAGAAGTTATTAACCAATTAAACTCTTAGGGGCGTGGCTCAATATGTCAATACACATAACTTCCAAATCACTTTGCCTATCCTCACAAAAGTTGTAGCATATGTCAACATCGTGTCCCTTAACATACCCAAATTATTTCAGAATTTTCAAACACTAGAGGGCGCTGCAGTGAATTGCAAAATGTTGCCATTTTCCTTGTTTCCAGGCGTTGTATCCAGATGAATTCCTCCTACAGATTAAATACGATTGATTTCATATTCGGGCAATATGATGTTGAGACCTTTGCAGGGAAAAGTTATCAAAGGATTTTAAAAATATCGAACTATGTGAGCGCAAAGCAGCGCCGAAAAACACCATTTTCCATGAAAATGGAAGTTGTTTTAACTCGGCCATACATGATGTAATCTGCTCCATATTTCGCATATGTCATGACCTCCTGACCCTGAAGACATCCATGTGATCATTTTGAATCCTAGTCATAGCGCCACCTAGAGGCAACAGGAAGTTACATGTTTTGTACTTGTATACCGTGCTCCTCACAGATTATTCGGATGCCTCTCCAAATGCGTCGGAAGTGACTTAAGACATTGATAATGCATCACCTTGAAGATTGTAAGGATCCGTTGAACGGCGTCTCGGCAGAGCATCACGGAAGTTTGATCCTTCGCCGTGCACGAATAAACCGATGTAACTCGACTCCACATAAAAAGATCCTTTCCAGGTTTCACATGTTTGATGAGACTCCAGGCCTGAAGACCTGTGATGTCTAATTTTTAATTTTAGTCATAGCGCCACCTAATGGCAACAGAAAGAAAAATGTTCTATACTTTGGCTAGCTTCTCTCAGTAGGTTGATTAGATCGACACCAAATTACTCGTAGACAAACATAAGACTTTCATGACGCCATCCCTCAAAGCTTTTGATGTTTCGTGAAACGCTGTTGCCGTGGCGACTCATCCTTCGCGGTCAACAACGAAGGTACTTTTGAGGGACTAAGCATGCTCGAGACGTAACTAAACTTGGCACCCACGTTGACAGGCAAAGATGTAGTTACGTGATATGATTTTAATGCTTCAAAATCGCAATTCGGCTCGATAGCGCCCCCTACAAATATTCAATTAAGCAGCCCCAGCACTACGGTTGACCTACATGTATGAAACCTGGTAGCCATATGTAACACATGTAAACTTACAAATAACGCTCTTGGGACC